>OU612059.1:109226763-109779263 GCA_914767635.1 Melanostoma mellinum
TATTGTTTTATTCAAACAAAATTTAAAAATCTTTTTTTTTTAATTTTACCAATTTTGAATATTTTTAAAAATCATAAAATGAAGAATTGAGAATATCAATAAGCTCGTTCAAAGACAGAAAACTTGTTTGGAAGTATAATCGCCGAATTTCTTGCAATAATGGAAAAGCTGTTATGAAATGGTAAGTGACTTCAAGTTCCCTTAGATTTCAGAGAGTGCAGATTTGTGAAAGATCGGATCTATAAGGCGCGAAGTTTAGATCCAGGATTTCCTTTCTGGCTCTAAAAATGAAGCCGATAGCTTCTGCGGTCAGTTCATTGCAAAAATAATAATTCATATCGGATGGCAATTGGTGGTTCAGTTTCCTGTACGAGTTTCTACTTTCTGAAGAGGATTTTCTTTCTAGATATACACGAATAATGCTTGCAAAGACCCTCATCATACCAGTGCTTACTCATGGCTGTGAAATATTTCTCAATTGTGATTCCTCTTGCAGAGCAAAATTAAAAGTCGCATTCAACAGCACTATTCGTTACATCATTTACGGACTTCGAAAATATGATCATGTCTCGCATTTAAGTATGAGGCTTCTTAATATGTCGTTTGAAAACTATCTAAATTTTCGCACAGTAAAAATGCTTTACAATATTATGCAATCGCATAAGCCACAGTATATTTACGAAATTCTTCGCTTCGCGGAATCAAACCGTTCGATCACAATTATTCTTCCCAGATTTAATTGTCTAACATCTGAAAGACAATTTTTCATCACCGCAATCCGTCTTTAGAACTCACTTCCCTCTAATTTGAGGAAAAACAACAACATGGAAATATGGAAAAGTTTCACAAAGAATTATTTGTTTACTTAAACAACCAAAGCAACTAGTTTCAGTCGTCAGCCTAAGTAGTATGTTTTGGTATGTTCTGGGCCAAGGGTTCAGTTGGTGTACGGTGTACAGTATGTGGTACAGCATTCGACATGAGGGTACAGGGGTACAGATGGTGTACAGTTGGTGTACGGTGTACAGTATGTGGTACAGCAGTCGACATGAGGGCACAGGTGGCTCAGGTGGTGTACAGTTGGTGTACGGTGTACAGTGGCTCAGGTAGCTGTTCTGGCACAGGTGGCTCAGGTGGTGTACAGTTGGTGTACGGTGTACAGGTGACTCAGGTAGCTGTTCTGGCTCAGGTGGCTCAGATGGTGTACAGTTGGTGTACGGTGTACAGTATGTGGTACAGCAGTCGACATGAGGGTACGAGGGTACAGCAGTCATGGTGTACAGGGTTGCACGATATTTGCAACAGGTAATTTTTTTGTGGTATCTTTTGCGGGACGGTTTTTTAATGTTTGCGTTTGGTAGATAATAAAAATAGATTATCATGATGGTATGAGGGAGAAACTAAATGCATTCCTATAGTAAGATGTTGAAAGGATTCTTTGTTGGTATAGATTATCATGGTGCGCGGCTTTGGAGCTATACAGAAAAAAAAAATACCCAACATATACATAGAGCGTCTACTGTAGTTGATTAAAGAAATGCGTCACGGTTTATAAAATCATGTTTCAACATGTTTATTGAAACCTTTTCATGATAATGATTGCTTGTGTTGGGTATAGGGGGATGTATGTAGGTATGTTTATTTAAAGATATGTACATACAATACAATTTCATGTTTCAACATGTTTATTGAAATCTTTTCATGATAATGTTTGTTTGTGTTGGGCACAGGGAGATGTATATAGGTATGTTTATTTATAGATATGTACATACAATACAATTTCATTTTTCAACATGTTTATTGAAATCTTTTCATGATAATGTTTGTTTGTGTTGGGCATAGGGAGATGTATATAGGTATGTTTATTTATAGATATGTACATACAATACAATTTCATGTTTCAACATGTTTATTGAAACCTTTTCATGATAATGTTTGTTTGTGTTGGGCTAGGGAGATGTATGTATATAGGTACGTAGGTAGGTATGTCTATTTATAGATATGCACATACAAAACAATTTCATGTTTCGACATGTTTATTGAAACCTTTTCATGATAATGTTTGTTTGTGTTGGGCTAGGGAGATGTATGTATATACGTAGGTAGGTATGTCTACTTATAGATATGTACATACAAAACAATTTCATGTTTCAACATGTTTATTGAAACCTTTTCATGATAATGTTTGTTTGTGTTGGGCTAGGGAGATGTATGTATATACGTAGGTAGGTATGTCTATTTATAGATACTAGGGTCGCCCAGTGGTCGAAATTCGACCAAGCATTTGAATATTGAAATGTGCCGTGTTCTAGTGGAATTGGAGCAACGCGAAGAAATGAGAGAAGAAATTTATAACAAAATTAAAAAAGAAGAACGGTGCATTTTCAGAATTACAATGTCGCACATTTTTGGACTTGGGATTAAATTAGAATAGAATGGACAAAATAAAAAAGAAATGACTATTCAATGTAAATGTTCAAAATATGAAATGTATATTTAATTAAAAAATAAAAAAATAAAATATGGACAAAATTTGAAAATGTTTGTACACCCAGACACATACACACACACAGGGAAAGAGAAAGATAGAGATAGAGTGAGAAAGAGAGAGAGAGAAAGAGAGGGAGAGAGAGAGAGAGAGAGAGAGAGAGAGAGAGAGAGAGAGAGAGAGAGAGAGAGAGAGGGAGAGAGAGAGAAATACTAAATTAAAACTTATCATTTCGCATGCTGAAAGAACACACACACTGCACACACACACTGCACACACACACTGCACACACACACTGCACACACACACTGCACACACACACTGCACACACACACTGTACACACACACTGCGCACACACACACTGAACATGCACTTAGAGGGAAGTAATGCTTAAAAATACATCTATCTCTCTCTCTCTTTCTCTCATACACACACACACACACATATTGCACACACACACACACTGCACTTAGTATATAAAAAACACAAATCAAGCATACATTTCGTAACTTCGCTGTTAAATTATTTTTAATTCAAATGTTTTTTTAACACAAATGTCGTTGTTCTAATCCAAATTGTGATTTATGTTTTTTTTTTTTATTCAATAGAAAAAACTGTCTTAAACTTTATATTTTGTATTGAGAAAAATAATTCACAGCTTGCCTAAGTGCTCAATTCAGAATGAGCACAAAAGAAAAAAAATGCCGAAAATGATTTGAATTTATAAAGGCACGTTATGAATTTTTCGATACATGTGCATTTGCAATACTATTCTAAAAAGACATACTATTTCCATATCACTTTCATTTGTTTATTTTTTTTTTTTTTAACACGTTCACGCCGGCACTATAATTCATTTTTCTCGCCCACAGGCGGCTGAGCTGATGAGACAGTTCTGTGCGAGCCACCGGTGGTACGCGCCGGCGTGAACGTGTTGCAATCAAATTTTTTCCCAGCTGGTTATTTTGAAGAACTTATAGCACAAAGCTATAAAGAAAACTACAATTTGAATGTTGAAATGTGTCGTTGAGAGAAGAAATTTATAATAAAATTGAAAAAGACATCTCCCTCTCTCTCTCTGTCTGTCTCTCTCTCTCTCTCTCTCTCTCTCTCTCTCTCTCTCTCTCTCATACACACACACACATATTGTGTGAGAGAGAGAGAGAAAAATACTAAATTGAAACTTATCATTTCTCATGCTGAAAGAACACACACACTGCACACACACACTGCAAACTCACACTGCGCACACACACACTGAACATTTATTTAGAGGGAAATAATGCTTAAAAATATCTCTCTCTCTCATACACACACACACATATTGCACACACACACACACACACACACTGCACACACACACACACACACACGACACATACACTCCTCACACACACTGCACACACACACTACACACACACACTACACATACACTTCTCACACACACTGCACAAACACACTGTACATAAGAAAACAACAAAAAAGCTCTGAAATATGTCTTTCCTATGTAAAATACATGTAAACACACCTGTTGATTTTAAGCAATAAGGACAGGTCATATGTCATCTGTCATCTATCATCTGTCACCTGTCATCTGTCATCTGTCATCTGTCATCTGTCATCTGTCATCTGTCATCTGTCATCTATCATCTGTCAGCTGTCATCTGTCATCTGTCACCTGCCATCTGTCACCTGTCATCTGTCATCTGTCACCTGTCATCTGTCAGCTGTCACCTGTCATCTGTCACCTGTCACCTGTCATCTTTCATCTGTCATCTGTCAGCTGTCATCTGTCATCGTCATCTGTCATCGTCATCTGTCAGCTGTCATATGTCATATGTCAGCTGTCATCTGTCATCTGTCACCGGTCATCAGTCATCTGTCAGCTGTCATCTGTCACCTGTCATCTGTCATCTGTCATCTGTCACCTGTCATCTGTCATCTGTCATCTGTCATCTGTCATCTATCATCTGTCACCTGTCATCTGTCATCTGTCATCTGTCATCTGTCATCTGTCATCTGTCACCTGTCATCTGTCATCTGTCAGCTGTCATCTGTCATCTGTCACCTGCCATCTGTCACCTGTCATCTGTAATCGTCATCTGTCAGCTGTCATCTGTCATCTGTCATCTGCCACCTGTCATCTGTCACCTGTCATCTGTGTCACCTGTCATCTGTCACCTGTCAAATGTCATCTGTCACCTGTCAAATGTCATCTGTTATCTGTCATCTGTCATATCTGTCATCTGTTATCTTTATATTGCACACACACACACACAAACTACACATCATCTTTATATTGCACACACATACACACACTGCACACACACACTGCACACACACACTACACATACACTCCTCACACACACTGAACAAACACACTGTACATAAGAAAACAACAAAAAAGCTCTGAAATATGTATTTCCCATATAAAATATATGTAAAACACACCTGTTGATTTTAAGCAATTAGGACAGGTAGACACAGGTAAAAATGATTGATGACACTTCTACTCATCAATACCAAATCACAAAAAAAAAAATTAAGAGAATCGGTTGGAAAACAACAGAGAAAAAGGGACCCAAAGATTTTCCTTAGCCTATTTATATATAAGATGTACATACAAAACAATTTCATATTTCAACATGTTTATTGATACCTTTTCATGATAATGTTTGTTTGTGTTGGGCATAGGGAGATGTATGTATATAGGTACGTAGGTAGGTATGTCTATTTATAGATATGTACATACAATACAATTTCATGTTTCAACATGTTTATTGAAATCTTTTCATGATAATGTTTGTTTGTGTTGGGCATAGAGAGATGTATATAAATATGTTTATTTATAGATACTAGGGTCGCCCAGTGGTCGAAATTCGACCAAGCATTTGAATATTGAAATGTGCCGTGTTCTAGTGGAATTGGAGCAACGCGAAGAAATGAGAGAAGAAATTTATAACAAAATTAAAAAAGAAGGACGGTGCATTTTCAGAATTACAATGTCGCACATTTTTGGACTTGGGATTAGGAATAGAATGGACAAAATAAAAAAGAAATGACTATTCAATGTAAATGTTCAAAATATGAAATGTATATTTAATTAAAAAATAAAAAAATAAAATATGGACAAAATTTGAAAATGTTTGTACACCCAGACACATACACACACACAGGGAAAGAGAAAGATAGAGATAGAGTGAGAAAGAGAGAGAGAGAAAGAGAGGGAGAGAGAGAGAGAGAGAGAGAGAGAGAGAGAGAGAGAGAGAGAGAGAGAGAGAGAGAGAGAGGGAGAGAGAGAGAAATACTAAATTAAAACTTATCATTTCGCATGCTGAAAGAACACACACACTGCACACACACACTGCACACACACACTGCACACACACACTGCACACACACACTGCACACACACACTGCACACACACACTGCACACACACACTGTACACACACACTGCGCACACACACACTGAACATGCACTTAGAGGGAAATAATGCTTAAAAATACATCTATCTCTCTCTCTCTTTCTCTCATACACACACACACACACATATTGCACACACACACACACTGCACTTAGTATATAAAAAACACAAATCAAGCATACATTTCGTAACTTCGCTGTTAAATTATTTTTAATTCAAATGTTTTTTTAACACAAATGTCGTTGTTCTAATCCAAATTGTGATTTATGTTTTTTTTTTTTATTCAATAGAAAAAACTGTCTTAAACTTTATATTTTGTATTGAGAAAAATAATTCACAGCTTGCCTAAGTGCTCAATTCAGAATGAGCACAAAAGAAAAAAAATGCCGAAAATGATTTGAATTTATAAAGGCACGTTATGAATTTTTCGATACATGTGCATTTGCAATACTATTCTAAAAAGACATACTATTTCCATATCACTTTCATTTGTTTATTTTTTTTTTTTTTAACACGTTCACGCCGGCACTATAATTCATTTTTCTCGCCCACAGGCGGCTGAGCTGATGAGACAGTTCTGTGCGAGCCACCGGTGGTACGCGCCGGCGTGAACGTGTTGCAATCAAATTTTTTCCCAGCTGGTTATTTTGAAGAACTTATAGCACAAAGCTATAAAGAAAACTACAATTTGAATGTTGAAATGTGTCGTTGAGAGAAGAAATTTATAATAAAATTGAAAAAGACATCTCCCTCTCTCTCTCTGTCTGTCTCTCTCTCTCTCTCTCTCTCTCTCTCTCTCTCTCTCTCTCTCTCTCTCTCTCTCATACACACACACACATATTGTGTGAGAGAGAGAGAGAAAAATACTAAATTGAAACTTATCATTTCTCATGCTGAAAGAACACACACACTGCACACACACACTGCAAACTCACACTGCGCACACACACACTGAACATTTATTTAGAGGGAAATAATGCTTAAAAATATCTCTCTCTCTCATACACACACACACATATTGCACACACACACACACACACACACTGCACACACACACACACACACTACACATACACTCCTCACACACACTGCACACACACACTACACACACACACTACACATACACTTCTCACACACACTGCACAAACACACTGTACATAAGAAAACAACAAAAAAGCTCTGAAATATGTCTTTCCTATGTAAAATACATGTAAACACACCTGTTGATTTTAAGCAATAAGGACAGGTCATATGTCATCTGTCATCTATCATCTGTCACCTGTCATCTGTCATCTGTCATCTGTCATCTGTCATCTGTCATCTGTCATCTGTCATCTATCATCTGTCAGCTGTCATCTGTCATCTGTCACCTGCCATCTGTCACCTGTCATCTGTCATCTGTCACCTGTCATCTGTCAGCTGTCACCTGTCATCTGTCACCTGTCACCTGTCATCTTTCATCTGTCATCTGTCAGCTGTCATCTGTCATCGTCATCTGTCATCGTCATCTGTCAGCTGTCATATGTCATATGTCAGCTGTCATCTGTCATCTGTCACCGGTCATCAGTCATCTGTCAGCTGTCATCTGTCACCTGTCATCTGTCATCTGTCATCTGTCACCTGTCATCTGTCATCTGTCATCTGTCACCTGTCATCTGTCATCTGTCATCTGTCATCTGTCATCTGTCATCTGTCATCTGTCATCTGTCACCTGTCATCTGTCATCTGTCAGCTGTCATCTGTCATCTGTCACCTGCCATCTGTCACCTGTCATCTGTCATCGTCATCTGTCAGCTGTCATCTGTCATCTGTCATCTGCCACCTGTCATCTGTCACCTGTCATCTGTGTCACCTGTCATCTGTCACCTGTCAAATGTCATCTGTTATCTGTCATCTGTCATATCTGTCATCTGTTATCTTTATATTGCACACACACACACACACACTACACATCATCTTTATATTGCACACACATACACACACTGCACACACACACTGCACACACACACTACACATACACTCCTCACACACACTGAACAAACACACTGTACATAAGAAAACAACAAAAAAGCTCTGAAATATGTATTTCCCATATAAAATACATGTAAAACACACCTGTTGATTTTAAGCAATTAGGACAGGTAGACACAGGTAAAAATGATTGATGACACTTCTACTCAATACCAAATCACAAAAAAAAAAATTAAGAGAATCGGTTGGAAAACAACAGAGAAAAAGGGACCCAAAGATTTTCCTTAGCCTATTTATATATAAGATGTACATACAATACAATTTCATGTTTCAACATGTTTATTGAAACCTTTTCATGATAATGTTTGTTTGTGTTGGGCATAGGCAGATGTATGTGTGTAGGTAGGTATGTTTATTTATAGATATATACACATGATGCAATTTATAGTAGGGTTCTTGATTTTTTGAGAAAAAAAAATACCTATAAAAGGAGCATTTTGAGAACGTGATAGGACATTATGTTTTTGTGAATAAGACGTCAAGTTCTTTATTTTTTGAATTTTTCATTGAAAATCTGAGTTTTGTTAATTATTAAACAATCAAGTTCAAATTTGTTGAATTTTTCTTTGAAAATCTGAGTTTTGTTAATTATTAAACAATCAAGTTCGATTTTGTATTTTTATACATATTTTTTTTTGTGTGTTTTCTTTGTGAATAATATTTAAATTTTTAAAAATGTTTAATTAAGAAAATTGTGAAAAATCATTCGTCCAAAAGTCGTCTTTGACAAGACACATAAACAATATCCATAACGATCAAAGAAAAATCTTTAAGTGCAATATATGCGAGAAGGTTCTGTCGAGGAAAAACAGACTTGATTAGAACATCAGAAATAAACATTCAGCAGGAGCTGGTGTAATTAATGAAAGAAGTTCGAGAAAAAGGGAACATTCTCCTCAACCTTCAACATCTGGAGCGATTTTGGACAAAAGGCCTAGAAGAATTGCTAATGACTATTGTGATATCTGTGAAGAAGATGTTGTACAATGGAGTGAACACAATAAAAAAGCTTCTCATATGACTCTAGTTGATGAACTGTATTCGGAAAATGGAGATGGAGGTTCTCTTCAAACTTCATATTGTCACATCTGTGAGAAGGTTATCGAGCAAGGAAAAATGATACATCATCAAAGAAAAGCTTCACATAGAGCACTTGCTATGCAGCTCCTGACCGAGAATGTTAGCGTCATAAGTGGAGCTTTCAAAAATAGAATTAAGACCTATTGTATAAAGATTGCTGATGAATCAATTTTGGATGTTGATGTTTTGTTTGAGCAAAATAGTCCAACAATAGTCCTGATGAATTGATTTCTGATGTGAAAAATATTCAAACAAAAAAGTGTGTGGTGCTGAATGAAAATGATATTGATGGAAAGCTTCAACAATTTATTGACGAAATAAAAGCCAAATTAGAAGAATTTCAAGAAAAAGACAGCGGATGGGCTTTGTTATCATTTGTGCGAATTGAGATAAACATCAATAAATACCAACCTGTTGGAGGATCATCGTATTTTGAACTACCAGCTCAAATAAGAAACAAAAAAGCATGTATAAACGTTCAAAACAATGATCAGTACTGTTTCAAATGGTCAATAATAGCTGCTCTCACAGTAAACATATCACATCCTGAAAGAACTATTTCATACCCATGTAAAAATAACATTGTTGACGAAACAATAGAATTATGTAACCAACTCATAAGCTTTAAAGACTTGCAGTTCCCTCTGGCTATAAAAGATGTTAAAATATTTGAAGAGAACAATCCTGAGATAAGTGTGAGTAGGTATAGGGATACTTGGGTCTGGGAATTTTGTCGTGTGCCGTTTGGGTCTTATCAGTGGTTCGTGGGGGTCTTATCAGTAGTTTGGGTCGGATGGTGTGTGTTGTTTTGTTAGAAGGTCAAGTTTGGGGTCTTATCAGTAGTTTGGCCAGATGTGGTGTGTGTTGTTTTGTTAGAACATGGGTCTGGGAATTTTGTCGCGTGCCAGTTTTGGGCGGATGGTGTGTGTTGTTTTGTTAGAAGGTCAAGTTAGGGGTCTTATCAGTAGTTTGGCCAGATGTGGTGTTTGTTTTTTTTTGTTAGAAGGTCGGCTGGTTGTTATGGTTTTGTTAATTTTGAAGGTTGTTGTTCTATTTTTAGATTTTTGAGAAATGTTGTTTACGGTGCGCAGCTCTTGGTAATAGGGAATTCGTCATATATGGTGTATTATGAAGAAATTTGAACTGGCCGCTGGCTGAGACTTTGTTTTTGAGATTTTCTTATCTTGGTTGTGGACTGTGGTACTATTTCATGAAACGTTGTATGACGTTATGGCGCGTGGTGTATATGGGATAATAGTATTATGTAGTATAATTCTAGGCTAGTTGGTTTAGCAATTGAGTTCATGGCTAATTGGTTTGACATCGAGGTTATGAAGCATAGCAATTATATTAATTAGCGAGTAATAATTTGCTGTAGACGATAAGGTTAAAAAAAAAAATGTGTGTTATTTATTTGGTGAGGGGTATCCAAGAGTTATGCTCCGATGAAAAGCCAAGCCATTTTACAAATATTCGATCCTTTTTCCTTTGAAGAACATCCTCGACTAGATATGTATAGGGAAATTTGGTTTTCTGAAGTTCTAGCTCATAGAATCCACCTTTTATGGGATGGCCTTGGTAGTCTTCTAGTAAGTATGTTATAGGGTTTGTGTGTTGTACTTTGATTATTTTAAAGATTTCCGTGGTCCAATTTGGTGTGTATCCTTTTTCGAATACGTGTTTGTATTTACTAATTCTAACAAAGTCCCCCACTTTAAATTTTGAAGTAATATGTACTTTGATACGATTATAAATTTTAGAGAGTAGTTCTTTTTCATTATTAGTATTGACTTCAGATGGTTTCATCTTTATCGTACGATGAATAGAATTATTGTACTTTTCTGTTATCTGGTCTATCGCCTCAATCCAACGATGTGAACCATTCAAACTGAATTCTTTCCACATCCAGGCTTTTATAGTACGATTAAATCGTTCAACAATCGATGCTTTGAGAACGCTAAATGTAGAGTAATGATTAACTTGATATTTTTTCATTAGTTTTTGAAAAGATGTATTGAAAAATTCTTTTCCATCATCTGTTTGTAAGTTTTTTGGACGGCGACCTTTGTTGAATATATCTTCCATCGCCTGAGTGATACTTGTTCCTTTTTTGTTTTTAATAGGGACTGTCCAAGCAAATTTAGAAAATGTGTCAATTACTGTGAGAAGATATCTATAGTTTTCGTTTTCGAGTGAATAAACAACCATTTCGACAAGGTCTGCCTGCCATAAATCATCTAAACCCTTTATTATTACTCGTCTCTTAGGGAAATTCCTCCGAGCAGGTTTATGTAGTTCTTCAACAACGTTTCTCTTGCTCATATTTGGATTGAATGAAATAAAAGAAACAAGTGTTTATTCTTTTTATGTACATGTATTTTTATTAATTATTTTTTCATTAAATTGATAAGCTATAGTCATGCTACGATAGTCTTTTATACAAGGCCATTAACTTTTTTATTCTTAATAGTCTGTTTTCAAGCATATAACATGCACAAGTATTAGGACCCTTTTTACATATGTTTGAAGATGATGATTGGCTTTCAAAATAACATCCATGATTTGATGTTATTGCTGTTGTGCTAGATACATTTATAATACTTTTCAAGAAGATTACACAGTCCAAAAGCTCCTCATGATGTTCTCCCAGTAAATTGTATCGATAAGTTTTCAAAAATTGCAGAATTTCATCAAAAATTATTGACGTATTTATGCAAGACATATTGATTTGTTGCTACTGATGTCACATTGTACATGATACGTTAAACACTAAAGTTAAGTTACAACTGTTCTCAAATTAAATAGAAGGCTTTACTCCTTTTAAACTTTAGATTTTTTTATTTTTTTATTATTATTGTTTCGATATTATTATCAGTAGTATTATTACTGTCCTTGTTATTGTTGACATCATAGTAAAGTTTTTTAAATTTCTCATCATACAAGAGTTTTTCATCAACTTTATGTTGAATGTATTCCTTAAGATCCTCATATATCTTATCGACATATTTCCTGGTAGCAGCGTCTGATGGCTCTATTGGTTCTTGAACATTTTGTAACCGTTTAAATGTTATATTATAGTTACCGCTATCAGTTTTAAGAAATCCTTCTCCAGGAGGCCCAGGCAAACCCCTTTCTCCTTGTGCACCTGCTACCCCCTGTTCTCCTCTAGGTCCACGGGGTGGTGCTCTATTAGAGAAACGACCAAATTTATCAACACTCATTTTAAAATCTTTATTCGATAATATTAGCTTCTTTAAGTTCCTCAATGATTGCAACAATTTCGTTAGAGTGATTATTATGTCCGGCTTGTTGTGAAGCAATAAGAAGTCTCATACGATCTACGAGTTCGTTGGGGTTATCCCAAAATATATAGTCTTTTTTCAAATTTGATAATTGCATTAGTCCTCTGCCTAAAGTTTTTTGTAGCGGTGAAGATACTGGTGATGGAGTATTAGAATCACATGTTGATAACCCAAATAGCTTACTTATAATTTTTTATACTTATGTCCTCGATTACCATGTATTTGTTTTCGTGAACTATGATCAACTCGATGTGCATTAGTGTCTTGTAATATGATCTTATAATTTTTTAAATCCTCATTTGTGTAGAGCTGTTTATTAGGGTGTTTCTTAAATATGAGCTCATATAACCCTTCCGTTCCATCAAAGGTTTTATCTTTAATTTCTATATATTCCCCTATAATGTTCAACTCTCCATTACCTATGTACAACTTTCCGTTTTTCGAATGTACACCATACGCTTTATCAAGGGTGTTGGAATTATTCAAAAATAAATCTTTATATTTCTCAGAAGTGGAATGAAGTTTTTCTTGGGACAGTCGTTCTGCAAAACTATTTTGGCTCAGCTTGTTTCTTATGTTTTCAGGGGTATTACCATCATGAGGGTAAGTATTGGAATCATCAATAGAAGTCTTGGGAGTAGCGAATTCATCGTGAAGATATTTTTTCCTATCAACTGCTTTTTCTTCTCTTTGATGTTGGTCAAAATCGAGTTTTAATTTTTTTATGGGACCATTAAAGTGATTATTTTGGTTTTGTTTACTATTTGATTTTTGTACTAGTTCGTTTAGAGGCTTTGTGAGCGGCTTAAAAGTTTCTTCAATTTGAGCTTCGTAAGCTTCCCTTCCAGACTTTAAGGCTTTATATTTTTTTCGAAGAGCATCAGTGGTTCTTACTAGTTTTTTGGTTAGTTTTACGTCAATATTCATCCTTTTATTTTATAATTAGAGAGACACCTTGTTAATAGATTTCAAACTTGTTGAAACAACCATCCAATAGGTTTTAAATTGATATCGATATTAAGATAACTAATCTTAACTGGAAAATACTGAACCTCAAACTGTATTGAACCGTTATTAACTGTTACTATCTGCACGCCGAACTGCCCGGTACTGACCTCGTAGGTCATTACTATACATATGACATGAGATAAAAAAACGCAAACAATTTATAGCTTGAGAAAACAGTCAAAACCTTTCCTATAACGACCATCGTTCAAAGGACTATCCTTGTCAATTACCATAAATCCGTAATATACTTTCCAGCATTCAGCACATACCTCTCGAAATGTATTAAATGTCATATCCGAATTAACATGATCATTATATATATGTTTTAAATTCATATCATCCTGTTTAAAGATGATGAGGAAATTTGCGTTGTCCCGAATTAAATGTTTGGGTATTCTTGAATAAGTTTGACATAAGTAAAAACTATCCACATAATGATGTCGACCCATACTGAAGTATGCTCGAACTGTGTCTTGTTTTTCGCAGGCAATATCGTCAAAAATAAATACAGAATTTGATTTTGACTCCTCGGGCGCGGCGGTATAACATCGCTATTATTGGTAAATGTAAAGTAGCCCATCATTTTTATTGGTTTCATGGCTTTTCGTAAGAACTCATACTTAGGCTGATGCAATGATTTAGAATATATATAAATGTTTTCAAATTTCAATCCATGGGGATGTTGTAACAAACTCATCATGACATTCGTTTTTCCACAGTTTGAGGGACCAGTAATTAACCCTCTTATACTACAAGGAAATAGTTTACCGTGTTTTTTTCTTTCAGTATTATTAGTAATCAGTTCCATATTTTTTACCGGTAACTGACATTGCTGTTGAACGAAACGCATAGTTATTCAAACTAAAATGATTTCCTATAAATATTTGGTTTATATTATAAAAGCTTCGTCATCTCTTAAAATGATTGACTATTCGAAAAAACCCATCAGTCAGCGAAACATTGTGAAGGGCAAAGGTTTATTAAATAATTTAATAAACAAACTACCTTTAGAGCTGCATTTACCTGGTTATCAGTACTGTGGACCTGGAACAAAACTACAAGAACGTCTAGCTCGTGGGGATAAGGGAATTAATTTGCTTGACCAAGCCTGTAAAGAACACGATATATCTTATTATAAATTTAAAAATACATCTGATCGACATATTGCCGACAGAATTTTAACAGAAAAAGCCTGGCAACGAGTTATTTCCAGAGACGCTAGTTTGCCAGAGAAGGCAAACTCTTTATTGGTTACGAATCTTATGAAAGCGAAAACAAAATTCGGTATGGGTTGCTTTAAGAAAAAAGACAAAACGCCTAAGAATAAAGTGAAAAATACTAAAAAGATCTCTTTCAAAAAAGTAATGAAAGTTATCGGTAATAAGATCAAAAATAAAAAACCCTTGAATCTGGAAAAGGCAGTAGAAATAGCCATATCATCTGCTAAAAAAACTGTAAAAAAAAATGCTAATAACATCACGACTCCCAGAGTTATTTCTGTACCGAAAATTGGTGGTGTAATTCCATTTCTAGTACCATTGTTTGCTGGATTTTCAGCTCTTGGAGCTTTGACGGGAGGCGCTGCTGGAGTAGCAAAAGCTGTCAACGATATTAGCATTGCTAAAAAGGATTTAGAGGAGAAAAAGCGACATAATCAACAGTTGGAATCTATTGCTATAGGTCAGGGTTTATACCTTAAACCATATAGAAAAGGTCTGGGGCTTTATTTAAATCCGCAAACAAAAAACTTCTAAGCTTGCTACCCGATCGTGCATTAAATGAAATAGATCTGAGAAATTTCGCAAAGAAATTAATTCCGAATTTTCGAGGTGTTTTTATGAGGGATTCTGTTTCCGTAGAAATTGAGAATGCCAACTTACGCTTGGTGGTCGATGGTTGGCGGCTGCGGCTTTCGCTATGTAGCGACTTCTATTCCAATTTTTCTTCTGGTGGTCGTCTTTTGGTTAATAAAAATTCCTTTGCTTTTTTTTATATTTCAATTAGACTGTATTTTCAATATAGTTTTAAGTTTAAACAATCGTTCTTTATCAATTCCAATTACTTTAGATTTACGAGAGAAAAAATGGAGGCGAACTTGTGCCGGCAAATGCAAAATGAATAGTGAATTAAATTAAATTGAAAGATGACATCATCCTCGGGCTGTATCGATGAAACCGGCTGTCAAAAAAACTCAACGAAGAGTTTATGGCAGTGATGCCAGTAAACCTCGGTTGATTTTTTGGCGGCGGCTCGGTTCATCGATACAGCCTTTTGGAATGCAGATTTTTCTTAGTGCAGAGATGCACAATTGCATGAACATTACTGCCCCCCTTGGCGTTATACGCCAAGTAAAGAGCTATGAGTGCGTTAAGCGCCAAATATATAATTTGTAACGAAAAATATTATGATTGAGAGCGGGAAGCGCCAAAAAATTACTACTAATTATTAACAAATGAATATTATGAAGAGCGGGAAGCGCCAAAAAATTACTTTTACCACAAAAAAAAAACTTTTGATTGAACTGATTGAAAAAAAAAGCGAGTGTAGATTTCATTTTCATACAATATTGAAAGGCACATAAAAATAACTAAAAAATGTTGCATAATGATTTTGAAAAGAACTGAAAATTGTTCTTGGTTATTTCATGGGTAGAAGACACAGCTTGACAACTGGACGGCTAATTTCACCGTTTTGCGTTCGGAGCGTCGCCACTCTAACTCTTCCGTCAGCGCCGGGGTGTACATTTACAACACGCCCAAGTCGCCATTCACTGGATGGAAGATTTTCGTTTTTTATAATTACTAAGTCATTTAACTTGATATCTTCTTGAGGCGATTGCCACTTATGTCTTTGATGTAATTCTTTTAGATACTCGTCTTTCCATCTACGACAGAATTGTTGGTGGAGGTGTTTAACTTTTTCCCATCGATTGATGAGAGACAAATTGGCGTCAGCCAAATTTGGTTCGGGAAATGCTAAAAGTGGACTACCGCGAATAAAATGACCCGGCGTTAGAGCCAATAGATCAGAAGGATCATTTGACATGGATGAGATTGGTCGTGAGTTTAAGCATGCTTCGATGCGAGCTAAGACCGTTGAGAATTCTTCAAAAGTGAGTCGAGTACTGGTCCCCAGTTTCCGAAGGTGATTTTTGCAGCTTTTGACCCCAGCCTCCCAGAGCCCACCCATATGTGGAGCACCTGGAGGAATAAAATTCCATTTTAGGCCTTGAACACCGTAGGAGGATTGAGTCTCTTGAGGACTAGAAGTGAGAATTTTTTTGAACTCTTTGCGTAAAATCGCGTCAGCACCAGTAAAATTGGTGCCATTGTCCGAATATATTTCTTTCGGTAAGCCGCGTCGTGCTACAAATCTCGCAAATGCAGCCAAGAATGCTTCAGACGATAATTCACTGACGGCCTCAAGGTGTATGGCCTTAGTTGAAAAACAGACGAACACACAGACGTAACCCTTGGTCATACGACAATTTCTTGCATTAAATGTTTTTATTACAAATGGGCCAGCGAAATCGATCCCTGTAAAAGTGAAGGGTGGCGAAAAGGTACATCATTCGGGTGGTAAAGCAGCCATTAATTGCTTGCTTAACACTTTTTTGTGAATAACACAGGTTTTACACTGTCGTATACAGAGTTTTATGAGATTTTTTAGTTTGGGAATCCAAAACTTTTGGCGTAAGAGTCGCAGCATTAAAGAATTGCCGCCATGTAGAGAAATTTCATGAGTGAATTGAGTGAGGAGATATGAAAGTCTTGAGCTATGAGGCAAAATGAGAGGATGTCGTTCATTATAGGAAAGATCTGACTGAGATAGTCGACCGTTGACCCTAAGGAGATGGTCTGAGTCCAGGAATGGATTAAATGAAATGATCGAACTTTTTTGGAGAATGGGTTTGCCTTCCATTAAAAGAGAATGTTCCGTTGGATAGTGATTTTTTTGAGCTTGTATTATCAGGCGGTTTTGTACAAATTGCATTTCTTGAGGAGTAATGTCATGAGACGTGTACTGCGTATTTTGTCTTTTTGAGATTTTAAAGTAAAAACGGAATATGTAGCAAAGTACACGCATAGCACGAGGTAAAGATGAAAAACGATTAAGAATATCGTCAGAATCCTGTTGGACTATCAATGAGACAACTGGTTTTTGTTCGAGATCTTCGACCCGGGGGGCAATAGTAGGAGTTTGTGGCCATAGCGAGATTGGTTGGCAAAGCCATGAGGGGCCATACCACCAAAATGAGTTGCACATCAAGTCTGAAGGCATTAAACCCCGAGTGGCTAAATCAGCTGGATTTTCAGCAGATTTCACATGTCTCCAAGTGATATTTCCGACATTTTCTAAAATTTCGCTAGTTCGATTTGCAATAAATGTTTTCCACACACAGGGTGGTTTTTTGAGCCAAGCTAAAACAATGGACGAATCGGTCCATAAAAAAGTCTGATAGGCGTGAACAGGAAAATTTGAGACGTAAATTTTTATTAATTTGGAAAGTAAAAGTGCACCACACAGCTCAAGGCGTGGTAAAGACACAGTTTTGATTGGCGCAACTTTAGATTTTGCGCAGAGCAAGTGTGAGGTAAAAACTCCATCGGATTGACGAACACGAAGATATAAGGTGGCGGCGTACGCTTTTTCAGATGAGTCGCAGAAACCATGAAATTGGATATCTGACGACGGAGAATAATCAACCCATCGAGGTATTTTTATTTTCTTTATATCGATTAACGAAAGGGCAAAATTCTTCCAGATTTTAAAAGACTCAGGTTGGAGGGGATCGTCCCAATCAGTGTGTTCTGACCAAACTCGTTGCATAAGCATTTTTGCGACTATTACCACGGGGGCTAGCCAACCCGCTGGATCAAATATGCGAGCTATTTGGGAAAATACTTCGCGTTTAGTTGGACTTTCGGATAGAACAATTGGTTGAATGACAAAGAAGAATTTGTCCTCCTTGGCATTCCAGCGTATTCCTAAGGTTTTAGTATTACTGTCGGCATCGAGCTTTAAAAAATTTTCATTGAGAATATGTTCGCGAGGTAAATGGTCAAGTAAACAAGGAGCATTTGAGGTCCATTTGCGAAGTGGAAATCCTGCTGAATCGAGAAGAGTGATAAGCTCGGATTGTGCCTTTTTAGCGGAATGAATGCTATGAGCGCCGGACAGAACGTCATCGACGTAGAACTCTGACTGGAGAATTTTTGAGGCAAGAGGAAAATCAGTTTTACCTATCCGTGCTAACTCGAGAAGGGTGCGGATAGCCAGGTAAGGAGCGCAATTCACGCCAAACGTGACAGTTAATAGCTCGAAATCCTCAACTTCTAAGTGAGGAGAAGTGCGGAAAAGAATCCGCTGAAAGGGGGTGTCTCGAGGGTCGATCAGAATCTGGCGGTACATCTTCTCTATGTCCGCATTAAACACATACTTGTAAAAACGCCATCGAATGATTAAAGAAGATAAGTCTTGTTGCAAAATAGGGCCAGGATACATTAAATCATTCAAACTGACACCGTTTGCTGAGGCATTGGAGGCGTTAAAAACCACACGTACTTTTGTCGAAGTACTCTCCGGTTTTATGACCGCGTGATGCGGAAGATAAAAGGATTTTACTTGACCGTTTTCAACGCGTTCCAATGGAGTAACCTTTCTCATATGACCAAGAGAAAGGTACTCAGATATGACGTTGTTATATTGTGATTTTAAATCTGCTTTTGACGCTAACGATTTTTCAGTTCTAGAAAACTGTTTTAGGGCGATAAACCGAGAGTGACCGAGCGTGGTGTTTGAAGGTTTTGGCTTAAATGGTAGTCGGACAACAAATCTACCATCAGCACGTCTGAAAGTGGTTTTTTTATAGAGTTCTTCGCAGAAACCGTCCTCTGACGAACGAACAACTGTAGAGGGTAGTTCTTCAATCTCCCAAAATTTGCGAATTTGAGTGTCTAAATTGCAAGAAGTGCTATCGGAAACGATTGTAGTGTTGAAAGATTGAAACGAATCTGGAACTGGGCCTGACAGTATCCAACCAAACATGGTGTTTTGAGCGAGGAGCGAGTCGGAAATATGTTTAATTCCATTGCGAATTATTGATGGATAAAGATCAGCACCGATCAGAAGATCCACCTGAGAGGATTTATTAAAAGTGGGATCGGCCAATGGGAGGCCTTCGAAAATGGTAGGATTAACTACCGAGAAGGAAGTACTTGGAAGATTATTAGTGAGAGTTTTAAGCACAATAGCTTGAGCTGAAATGGTGATTTGAGGCGGATTAGCAGAAGTAATTGCAAAGGAGCAGAGTTTTTTTGAAGTAATAGAGAGATTTCCACTAATTCCAGAAATAGTGGTATTTTTGTCGATCCATGGTAAATTCAGACGTTTTTGCACTGCTGCCGAAATGAAGGATATTTCGGAACCGGGATCAATGAGTGCTCTCACAGTATGCACTGTGTCTTTTCCTACAATACTGACTAAGGCAGTAGCCAACAGAATTCTTTTGCTAGAGGTCACCACAAAATTTTGGTATGTTGCTTGAGGAGAGAAAGGTTGCGAGGATGCAGACATTTGAGGATTTTGAATAGCCTGTGGTTGAGAAGTGGACTGTATATTTGTATTTGAAGTTTGATTTGTGTAGCTGAAGTGGGATTGGTTGCACGATGTAATAGTGTATGGTGTCTTTTCTTGCACACACTGCACGAATATTTACTAGAACACGAAGCCTTTTGATGACTGGTGCCCAAGCAATTGTTACACATTTTCTTTTCTCTTACAATTTCGATTCGAGATGAGACTGGTAGTGCTGAGAATTTTGGACACTCATAAATGGTATGCTCTGCCGAGCAAATTTTACATCTAGTTCCTCCCGCCTTCGCAAGAAATGCATTCACCTTATTAGGCTTATGAGAAGTGTTTTTCTTAGGGACCTGAGAATTGGAGGCAAAAGGTTTTGAGGAAGTGGTGTCTGAAATGGATTCGAGCGTTTGGAAACGCGAACTTAAAAACTTGTCCAACTGTTTCCATGTTGGTACTTTTGTGGGATCCTCTAAAGATTGTTCCCAGAGAGAAAGTGTGACCTGGGGCATCTTATTGCAGCAGGCGAAAACAAGGATTGGATCCCAATTTTTTGTGTCAACGTGATGAGCTTTAAGTACGGCTAGAGAATCATTTAATTTGCTTTGAAGGCTTCGAATGGATTTTGAGCTTTCTTTATGTGCTACGGGCAAATTGAAAATATTTTTTACCTGGTTATTAACGAGAATACGAGTATTCTCATATGTAGCACGCAAAGCAGCCCAAGCAAGTGCAAAACTAGCGTTTGTTAGAGGAAATTGACTGATCGTTTTGAAAGCATCGTCTCTTGTTTTACAACGGAGATGGAATAACTTTTCCACTTCACCCAATTTTGGGTGTTGAATATACACGGCATCGAACATATCCCGAAATGCCGGCCAGGAAAGGTAATCACCGTGAAACACTTCCGTGTCGCATGGTGGTAATTTGATGCAATGGGAAGACCCGAATTTCTGCGGAGCACTGGTAGCTGAGGGCAATTCTCTGATCACTATCGTAGGATCGGGTTTCAGTTTTGCTTGAAGCTCGAGAAATAAACCTAAGCAATTGATATAGGTTTCATTGCTGTTTCTATACTTGGATTCGATGGCATCCATATCGAGGGGATCCTCATCTACAGCTGGCAAATGCCGAACGCATCTGGCATAACTCTCTTTTACATTTTGCCAGAGATCTGTTAATTCGGTTTTTCTAGCTTCCAAAGTCGCAATTGAATGACGGTGCTCAGGTACTTCCTTTGCTGAGGCATAAAATTTGACAAGCAAATCTGCCGCGAAGATTAAGTCATCCAATTGTGACATTTTTTTTTTTTTTTTTTTTAATTTAACAGTAAAAATGGGAGTGTACGGTTTAGACCAGTTAGCCTTTGAGTCGGCAGGCCGAGAGCCTTATAAAATACGGAAAAAAAAACTGAATGAGAGGAATGTCTATAAGAAGACTTATCCTATAATGAGGAATGATTGCAAAGGGATCTTAAGGATGCTCCAAAATGAGCTTAAATTCAATTGAATTAGAGAGCGATATCAAAAAAAACTGAGTGAGAGGAATGTCTATAAGAAGACTTATCCTATAATGAGGATCGATTGCAAAGGAATCTTAAAGATGCTCCAAAATGAGCTTAAATTCAATTGAATTAGAGAAATAAAAATAAATAAATAAATAGGGTGGCGCAACAGAGCGAGAAGCCCCTGGGCCTAGCGCATTTCTCACAACCATGCCTTGTGAGGGAATAGAGGGGACCTACAATTTTTCGCCGGTTCCGAACGGCTAATTGAGAATGCGCTTTTCATGGCAATGAATTTACTAACGGAGGACCTGCCAATTCCTCGCGAAAGGCGATACCCGTGGAAAAACATTTTTGCATTTTGCCTCTGCTGGGATTCGAACCTCGAACCTCTGGGTTAGCAGGTGGACATGCTAACCATTGCACCACGGGTACCATTAGAGAGCGATATCAAAAAAATTAATGAGAGGAATGTCTATAAGAAGACTTATCCTATAATGAGGAATGATTGCAAAGGAATCTTAAGGATGCTCCAAAATGAGCTTAAATTCAATTGAATTAGAGAGCGATATCAAAAAAAAACTGAGTGAGATGAATGTCTATAAGAAGACTTATCCTATAATGAGGATCGATTGCAAAGGAATCTTAAAGATGCTCCAAAATGAGCTTAAATTCAATTGAATTAGAGAGCGATATCAAAAAAAATGAATGAGAGGAATGTCTATAAGACGACTTATCCTATAATGAGGAATGATTGCAAAGGAATCTTAAGGATGCTCCAAAATGAGCTTAAATTCAATTGAATTAGAGAGCGATATCAAAAAAAATGAATGAGAGGAATGTCTATAAGAAGACTTATCCTATAATGAGGAATGATTGCAAAGGAATCTTAAGGATGCTCCAAAATGAGCTTAAATTCAATTGAATTAGAGAGCGATATCAAAAAAAAACTGAGTGAGATGAATGTCTATAAGAAGACTTATCCTATAATGAGGATCGATTGCAAAGGAATCTTAAAGATGCTCCAAAATGAGCTTAAATTCAATAGAATTAGAGAGCGATATCAAAAAAAATGAATGAGAGGAATGTCTATAAGAAGACTAATCCTATAATGAGGAATGATTGCAAAGGAATCTTAAGGATGCTCCAAAATGAGCTTAAATTCAATTGAATTAGAGAGCGATATCAAAAAAAATGAATGAGAGGAATGTCTATAAGAAGACTTATCCTATAATGAGGAATGATTGCAAAGGAATCTTAAGGATGCTCTAAAATGAGCTTAAATTCAATTGAATTAGAGAGCGATATCAAAAAAAAACTGAGTGAGATGAATGTCTATAAGAAGACTTATCCTATAATGAGGATCGATTGCAAAGGAATCTTAAAGATGCTCCAAAATGAGCTTAAATTCAATTGAATTAGAGAAATAAAAATAAATAAATAAATAGGGTGGCGCAACAGAGCGAGAAGCCCCTGGGCCTAGCGCATTTCTCACAACCATGCCTTGTGAGGGAATAGAGGGGACCTACAATTTTTCGCCGGTTCCGAACGGCTAATTGAGAATGCGTTTTTCATGGCAATGAATTTACTAACGGAGGACCTGCCAATTCCTCGCGAAAGGCGATACCCGTGGAAAAACATTTTTGCATTTTGCCTCTGCTGGGATTCGAACCTCGAACCTCTGGGTTAGCAGGTGGACATGCTAACCATTGCACCACGGGTACCATTAGAGAGCGATATCAAAAAAAATGAATGAGAGGAATGTCTATAAGAAGACTTATCCTATAATGAGGAATGATTGCAAAGGAATCTTAAGGATGCTCCAAAATGAGCTTAAATTCAATTGAATTAGAGAGCGATATCAAAAAAAAAACTGAGTGAGATGAATGTCTATAAGAAGACTTATCCTATAATGAGGATCGATTGCAAAGGAATCTTAAAGATGCTCCAAAATGAGCTTAAATTCAATAGAATTAGAGAGCGATATCAAAAAAAATGAATGAGAGGAATGTCTATAAGAAGACTAATCCTATAATGAGGAATGATTGCAAAGGAATCTTAAGTATGCTCCAAAATGAGCTTAAATTCAATTGAATTAGAGAGCGATATCAAAAAAAATGAATGAGAGGAATGTCTATAAGAAGACTTATCCTATAATGAGGAATGATTGCAAAGGAATCTTAAGGATGCTCCAAAATGAGCTTAAATTCAATTGAATTAGAGAGCGATATCAAAAAAAAACTGAGTGAGATGAATGTCTATAAGAAGACTTATCCTATAATGAGGATCGATTGCAAAGGAATCTTAAAGATGCTCCAAAATGAGCTTAAATTCAATTGAATTAGAGAAATAAAAATAAATAAATAAATAGGGTGGCGCAACAGAGCGAGAAGCCCCTGGGCCTAGCGCATTTCTCACAACCATGCCTTGTGAGGGAATAGAGGGGACCTACAATTTTTCGCCGGTTCCGAACGGCTAATTGAGAATGCGCTTTTCATGGCAATGAATTTACTAACGGAGGACCTGCCAATTCCTCGCGAAAGGCGATACCCGTGGAAAAACATTTTTGCATTTTGCCTCTGCTGGGATTCGAACCTCGAACCTCTGGGTTAGCAGGTGGACATGCTAACCATTGCACCACGGGTACCATTAGAGAGCGATATCAAAAAAAATGAATGAGAGGAATGTCTATAAGAAGACTTATCCTATAATGAGGAATGATTGCAAAGGAATCTTAAGGATGCTCCAAAATGAGCTTAAATTCAATTGAATTAGAGAGCGATATCAAAAAAAAACTGAGTGAGATGAATGTCTATAAGAAGACTTATCCTATAATGAGGATCGATTGCAAAGGAATCTTAAAGATGCTCCAAAATGAGCTTAAATTCAATTGAATTAGAGAGCGATATCAAAAAAAAACTGAGTGAGATGATTGTCTATAAGACGACTTATCCTATAATGAGGAATGATTGCAAAGGAATCTTAAGGATGCTCCAAAATGAGCTTAAATTCAATTGAATTAGAGAGCGATATCAAAAAAAATGAATGAGAGGAATGTCTATAAGAAGACTTTTCCTATAATGAGGAATGATTGCAAAGGAATCTTAAGGATGCTCCAAAATGAGCTTAAATTCAATTGAATTAGAGAGCGATATCAAAAAAAAACTGAGTGAGATGAATGTCTATAAGAAGACTTATCCTATAATGAGGATCGATTGCAAAGGAATCTTAAAGATGCTCCAAAATGAGCTTAAATTCAATAGAATTAGAGAGCGATATCAAAAAAAATGAATGAGAGGAATGTCTATAAGAAGACTAATCCTATAATGAGGAATGATTGCAAAGGAATCTTAAGGATGCTCCAAAATGAGCTTAAATTCAATTGAATTAGAGAGCGATATCAAAAAAAATGAATGAGAGGAATGTCTATAAGAAGACTTATC
Source organism: Melanostoma mellinum (assembly GCA_914767635.1). Classification (NCBI taxonomy): domain Eukaryota; kingdom Metazoa; phylum Arthropoda; class Insecta; order Diptera; family Syrphidae; genus Melanostoma; species Melanostoma mellinum. Next base: position 109,251,630 of record OU612059.1, read on the forward strand.
CTATAATGAGGAATGATTGCAAAGGAATCTTAAGGATGCTCCAAAATGAGCTTAAATTCAATTGAATTAGAGAGCGATATCAAAAAAAAACTGAGTGAGATGAATGTCTATAAGAAGACTTATCCTATAATGAGGATCGATTTCAAAAGAATCTTAAAGAGATGCCAAGAACGCGAAGAAAAAACAAGCAGTAGTGAATGAGCTTTCGAAAAATTAAATTTGAAAAAACATTACTAACATTTGAAAAGTTCGAGCAAGTTGCACAAGTTCAGTGAGAAAAAAACCTTTCAAACGAGTTTAAATTCAAATTGAATTGTAGAACCAAGTCTATACAAAATTCAAAAGAATTAAAAAAAATCATGTGTCCCAATGGAACCTGAGGACCAGCACCGTTGATAATAATTGACGAAATGGAATTGTGACGTTACGGCAAAAAAAACTTCCTGTACGTTATAAAAACTATACCATAGCGTGATGGTAACTGTACTAAAAAATACAGTTTTCACACTGTATACGAAGTCACGCCACGAATAATCAAAAACGACCACCAAAAAAAACTCACGAGGTGAAAGCACGAGCAGCACAAAAAAAAAACTTTTTAAATTTGGTTTTCAGAAAAACCAATGAGAAGCGACTGATTATTTCTTTTTTCAAGAATTTTTTTTTTTTTTAAAAACAAGATTATCACGCCAAATGACTTAAATTTCAAAAATGAATTTATCTCGACCGATTGCGCGATGAAAAAAAGAGATGGAGAGTGACGCCAACTTTTCGTCGTCAAGCCGCACAAGAGAAAAAAAACCCGTATGGAATAACGGAAACTATGTACTACATAAGCCTTTCAATATGAAATAAAAAAACGAAATTCACACTCACCCTTTACATGAAGTTTAACATTGTTCTGGATCTTCTCCTTCTGGATCTTCTCCTGGTCTTCTGCTGCTTGCTGATGATTTAACTTCTTCCTCCTGACACCAATCGAAGCAATGGTGTACCCTGACACCAATCGAAGCAATGGTGTATCTTCCTTCAAGTTCTTAAAAGAACGTTTTTTGCCTTGAGCGGCGTTGAGCGTAGTTTGAAAACGTGTATTCGATCACGTAATGTAAAAAAACAAGTTCTTAAAAGAACGTTTTTTGCCTTGAGCGGCGTTGAGCGTCGTTTGAAAAAACGTGTATTCCAGCACGTCTTGTAAAAAACAAGTTCTTAAAAGAACGTTTTTTGCCTTGAGCGGCGTTGAGCGTCGATTGGCGATATATATATATATCGAATATGGCTCGATTGGACCAAATGTTTCCGTAGAAATTGAGAATGCCAACTTACGCTTGGTGGTCGATGGTTGGCGGCTGCGGCTTTCGCTATGTAGCGACTTCTATTCCAATTTTTCTTCTGGTGGTCGTCTTTTGGTTAATAAAAATTCCTTTGCTTTTTTTAATATTTCAATTAGACTGTATTTTCAATATAGTTTTAAGTTTAAACAATCGTTCTTTATCAATTCCAATTACTTTAGATTTACGAGAGAAAAAATGGAGGCGAACTTGTGCCGGCAAATGCAAAATGAATAGTGAATTAAATTAAATTGAAAGATGACATCATCCTCGGGCTGTATCGATGAAACCGGCTGTCAAAAAAACTCAACGAAGAGTTTATGGCAGTGATGCCAGTAAACCTCGGTTGATTTTTTGGCGGCGGCTCGGTTCATCGATACAGCCTTTTGGAATGCAGATTTTTCTTAGTGCAGAGATGCACAATTGCATGAACAGATTCTTTACCTAAAAGTAAACCTTGGAAAAACGAAAGGGGAATTGTAAATCTAGACTCATCAACTGGACCTGGAACACATTGGGTAGCGTATAGTAAAAAAGGTAAACAAGTTGAATATTTTGACAGTTTTGGAAATCTTCAACCTCCTAAAGAAATAATTGACTAGTAGTAGTAAAGTGTAGTAGTAAAGTGTGATTTTATTGAGATAAAAATAAAAATAGTTTTATAGTTACAAAGTTCATTTTTAACAATTTTCACAAAAAGACATTGGCTTATGCCGTCAGCCGAAAAAAAGAGTTATTTTATAAAGCAATAAAGTTTTTTGTTGATTTAGTTATCGTGAAATAAGAATACATAACTATATATACAAAAGTACAATTTCAAAAAGATTCGTTAAAATTTTGCTGTCGATATTTTAGAGCGGTTTTCAGGTAGTTGTAGAGGATTGTCCAATTTTCTCCATTTAATATGTTAATGATTTCATTTGATGAAAGATTATTTTTTCCCCAAGATAACCTTCGGATCGAGTTCAAGATGGGGCAGATACCAATGAAGTGACATATATCTTCTCTGCATCGCAGGTTGCATAGAGTACATTCTGGAGCTCTGTCATCTCTATATGGCAAGTAGTTAAGGTTGATGAGTTCTCCCCTGGCCTTAAAGATTGTTGATATCAAATCAAGACTGTTTCGGTCATCGAAATAATTTCTATCACCTAGGTTTTGACTTAGTAGTCTATAGGTACTTCTTGTTTGGCTTTGCTGACTTTGTTCTTTGAAAGCATTCCACATTGATTCTTCAATTTTTCCTAAAAGTATTTGCAGGGAGCCACCGAAAGATCTTCCATTGTGTTGGAGAAGTTGAACATCATGGATGTCACTCAATCTCGTCCATTCCGTAAAGCATTGGAGATTTCTGTCTTTTAAAAACAAAACTATCTTATTGGTGAGTCGATGATTTGGTTGATTCATGATTTTCCAAATATATGAGAAATGCAGCTTAAGTGTGTGTATATATAACGTGGGTAGACCAGTTTCGAGGTGCAACATGTAGGTTGGTGTATTTTCCGGTAGTCTGAAGGTTTTCTTGATGAAATATCTAAGAAGCTTTTCTACTTCTTCAAACTCGAAGATACCCCAAACTTGTGCTGCGTAACACATAATAGATCTTACGACTGCTTCGAAGACTTTATACTTTGCTTTAGGTGCAATGTTTTGTTTGCTTAAAACGTTTTTCCAGGTGCTGTTTATTGCTCGCTTTGACTCGCTTAGTTTTTCTTGCAGATGTTTCTTAAAGGATAACGTTGAAGTGATTGTGACTCCGAGGTACCTATATTCTTTCACCGTTTCAAGGGTTTCATTTTGCCATGTCCAACTTTCGTCTCTTGCGTAGCGTCCTCTTCCATTCCGGAAAATCATGATTTTGGATTTATTTGTGTTTAGTTGCAGGTTCCAGATTGAACAATAATGTTGCAGTCTATTTATCATTATCTGTAGCATGTTTGGGGTTTCAGCCAGCATGACAATGTCATCGGCATAAAGTAAGAGCTTTATTTGGAGTCCGTCAAATGATATTCCTCCTGGCAGGTATGTAGTCAGATCATCCAAATAAATTGAAAAGAGAAGCGGGCTCAAGAGACATCCTTGCTTTACGCCAGTTGTTGATTCGAACCAGTTGGATAAAATATTTCCATCCCAAACTGCCGATTTGTTTTCTTCGTAAAGTTTTTGCAAAATATTTAACATTTTAGTTGAAACTCCAAGGTTGCTCACTTTGTAAAACAGGGCTTTTCTGTCAACACAATCGAAGGCTGCTTTAAAATCTACGAAAAACTAATTGACTATTTGGGTAGGAAAATTAGCTATAATTATACAAGATACCAAGGTTATGACACATATAACTGTGGTCATTTATGTTTAAGATTTTTATATGAGATTGATATTTTCAATAAATAAAGAGTTTATGTAGAAATCCTTTCATTGTATTTTTTATCATCATCATGGCAATGACACTAACATTAAGTGGGAGAACTTCTCTCCTATCAGCTGAATATTTTCCACCTCTAAATCTGGACAAAGACTATGTTTGCGGTTTGATTGATTTTCAGACATACAACTCTATACCGAATGTAGACGAAAGTAATAATTTATTCCATGTGGGTAAATATACAATTGAAATCCCAATAGGGTCATACGAAATTGACGCTATTGCAGCGCATATATCCGAGGAATTATTGTTACGAAATTCCACAATTATTGTTAGATTAGAAGCAAATAACAATACATTGGAATGTGAAATACATAGCAGCGAGAAAATATATTTCAACAAGGACAGAACCATTGGAAAATTATTGGGGTTCAGTAAACGTGTTCTCGAGGAAAATAAAATTCATTTCTCGGATTTACCAGTTGACATAAATAGAGTAAATGTAGTACGGCTCGAGTGTAATATCATTTCAGGCTCCTATTTTAACAATACACCTACACACACAATACATGAATTTTCACCAGAAACAGGAGCAGGCTATAAAATCATTGAAGTTCCTAAAAATGTCATCTATTTACCTGTGAATGTCAAACGTATAGGTACGGTGACATTAAAACTTGTAGACCAGAACGGAGAATTAATAAATTTTAGAGGAGAAAGAATAACTGTTCGATTACATTTAACTCCGAAATTGGAATAATGTTAATTTACAATAATTACTTAAAAGATATCAAGGATAAACAATTAAATAGTTCTAGCCGAGCATCAGTACTGTCAACACCTAGGTTATCGTCCGAAAATAAAGACTATCTTCTTTCATTAGGATTCAAATTAAAATAAACTCAGCAGAATGAACGATATATTGAATATTACTCAAGGCCCCAGCTATGATAACAGCATATCTAAGTTTGAGTACCATAGCTACTCACCATTTCTTCAATCCTTCAATCCTAGTGATGAGATACGTATTGCCATACAACAGCAGGACTTATGTGTACTACCGTGCGAAAGTTATATTTATATAGAGGGAAGTCTAACGAAAGCGGATGGAACTCTTTCTACAGGAAAATTAACAAATAATGCTATGGCTTTCCTTTTTGAAGAAATACAATACGAACTGAACGGAGTGAACATTGAAAGTAATAAAAATGTGGGAATCACTTCAACCCTAAAAAATTATATATCTCTAAACGAGAATGAAAGTAAAAGTTTAGAAAACGGGGCCTGGACTGCAGGCAGTAGTTTTGCTCCAGCATCGGGTATTTTTAATTTTTGTTTAAAACTAAAACACCTTTTAGGATTCGCTGAAGACTATAAAAAGATCATACCAAATGCAAGACATGAATTGGTTCTAATTCGCGCTAGATCTAACGAAAACGCTTATTTTTGTAAGGACAACGAAGAATTAAAACTTTCAATTTTTAAACTACAATGGAGAGTTCCACATATAACCTTATCTGAGTACCACAGTCCACAACCAAGATAAGAAAATCTCAAAAACAAAGTCTCAGCCAGCGGCCAGTTCAAATTTCTTCATAATACACCATATATGACGAATTCCCTATTACCAAGAGCTGCGCACCGTAAACAACATTTCTCAAAAATCTAAAAATAGAACAACAACCTTCAAAATTAACAAAACCATAACAACCAGCCGACCTTCTAACAAAAAAAAACAAACACCACATCTGACCAAACTACTGATAAGACCCCTAACTTGACCTTCTAACAAAACAACACACACCATCCGCCCCAAACTGGCACGCGACAAAATTCCCAGACCCATGTTCTAACAAAACAACACACACCACATCTGGCCAAACTACTGATAAGACCCCAAACTTGACCTTCTAACAAAACAACACACACCATCCGACCCAAACTACTGATAAGACCCCCACGAACCACTGATAAGACCCAAACGGCACGCGACAAAATTCCCAGACCCAAGTATCCCTATACCTACTAGTGTGAATGTATTTGGTTATGAGATGAGTAAGAAAACTAAAGATGTACAAATAATCGGTCCATTCTATCATACACAAAAGGAAAAGAGTAAGCATATAAATCTACTCTTTTGTGAGAATGAAGATGGTCGAACTCATTATGTTTTTATTAAAAACATGTCACGGTTAACCAGATCGCAATTAACAAAACGTATTAATAAAAAACATGTTTGTAATGGCTGTCTACAAGCTTTTAATAATGAAGATTTATTAAAAAAACACAAAAGCGAATGTTGTAAGATCGTTACAATAATGCCAGAGGGAGATAAGTCCTCATTAAAGTTTGAGAAACATGGGAAGAAGTTGGAAGTTCCATTTGTAGTTTACGCTGACTTCGAGTCTATTTTACAACCGATAAACCATCAACAGCCCAACCCGGATTTTTCTTCAACAACTGATGTACAACAGCATGTACCTTGCGCCTTTTCCTATTTTATCAAATGCACATTTGATGAAAAGTTTAACACTCAGAAAACATTTGTTGGTAAGAATTTGAATATGAATATAATAATATTTCCCAATATACATATTTATAATTTTCCATTTTTTCTATTTTAGGTGAGAATTCGTCAGATAAATTTGTAGAAATGTTGGTGGAAAATTTGACGAATTTATATCAGCAAGTCATCAAGAATCCGAAACCGATACCCATGTTGACCATAGCCGAGGATTTCAGGCAGAGATATTCGCCATCATGCCATATATGTAAGAATAGTTTTAAGAATTTAGATTTAAGGGTAAGGGATCATTGTCACTTCACCGGGTTGTATAGAGGACCCGCCCACCATCATTGTAATTTAAATTTTAAAATTCCAAAATTTTTCCCCGTCTTCTTTCATAATTTTTCGGGATATGATTGTCATCTCTTTGTAAAAAGTCTTTCTAAGATCAAAGGAGAAATTTCAATAATTCCATTGAACAAAGAAAATTATATTTCTCTTTCTAAACGAATTTATTTAAATGCCAACCACAGTTTTGAGATAAGATTTTTAGATTCAAATAGGTTTCTTCAGTCAAGCATCGCATCTTTAGCAAAGAATTTATCGCCTAATGACTTGAAAAATACTAAAAGTGTTTTCCAAGACAATGTGTCATTTAATTTAATGCAAAGAAAAGGTGTATTTCCTTATGATCATTTAGATTCTTGGGAACGATTTGAAGAAACCTCTTTACCCTCTAAATCAAAATTTTATAACAAAATGATTGATGAAGAATGTTTAGTTGAGGACTATAAACATGCTCTTAATGTATGGGATCACTTCAAGTGTAAAAAACTTGAAGATTATATGGTTCTCTATCTTAAGAGTGATGTGCTTTTATTAGCAGATATTTTTGAAAGTTTTAGGAAACTTTGTATTTCAATTTATGAACTTGATCCTTGTCATTATTTTACAGCTCCTGGGTTATCATGGGACGCTATGCTCAAAACAACTAATATCAAGTTAGAGCTTTTAACTGATGTCGATATGTACAATTTTTTAAAACTGGAATTAGGGGTGGTTTGTGTCAATGTAGTCACAGAAATGCTGTAGCTAATAATAAATACATGTCAAGCTATAATCCAAACCTAGCATCGGAATACTTAATGTATCTTGATGCTAATAACTTATACGGATGGGCTATGTCACAACCCTTACCATATGGTAATTTTCAGTGGGATAATCCTCAGATTTATACATCTGAATACATCTCCAACATTAAAGGTGATAATGTAGGATATGTATTGGAAGTAGATTTAGATTATCCATCGAGTATTCACGACTCACATAACGATCTCCCATTTTGTCCTGAAAATATAGCCACCCCAGGTTGTAAAATTCCTAAGTTAGTTGCGCACTTGAATTCAAGGAAAAATTTCAAAATTCACTTAAGAAATTTACAGCAATGTATTTCCCAGGGATTAGTTTTAAAAAAAGTACATAGAGTCATGAAGTTTAGTCAGTCGAACTGGCTCCAAAAATATATTTCACTGAACACCGAAAAAAGAAAGGTTGCCAGGAATAAGTTTGAGAAAGACTTTTTCAAATTAATGAACAATAGCGTCTATGGTAAAACCATGGAAAATGTTGAAAAGCGTAGAAATGTGAAGATTGTTACAGAATGGAGTGCGCATAGAAAACAATTTTCAGCAAGAAAGCTGATTGCGCATCCCAATTTTCATAGTAGTAGCATATTTACACCGAATATGTGTGCTATTGAGATGAAGAAAGGAAGTGTTAAACTAGATAAACCAATTTATTTGGGTTTTGTCGTTTTAGAACTCTCAAAGTGGTTAATGTATGATTTTCATTATGATTACATGAAGCCAAAATTTAGCGATAAAATTCGTTTGAACTATATGGATACAGACTCTTTTATCTATTCCATATTTACAGACGACTTTTATGCTAAAATCTATGATGATGTTATTAATCCTGAGAGTTCTAGGTTTGACACTTCTGAGTATCCGGTGAATAACATTCATAATTTCCCTTTAAATAATGGCAAGCTGATAGGGCTTTTTAAGGATGAAAATAATTCGAGGATTATGACTGATTTCGTAGGACTAAGGGCTAAATTATATTGTTTTGGGATTGATACCGGTGAAGTGACAAAAAAAGCAAAAGGAATCAAAAAATACATAACAAATAATTTAGATTTAAGAGACTATAGAAATTGTTTAATTAAGAAACGAGATGTTTATAGAAATATGTATATATTTAGAAGTAAGCAACATTTGATATATACCCAAATGATAAATAAAAAAACGTTGAGTTGCAATGATACAAAAAGGTTTATATGTGAAGATGGTAAAAGCACCTATGCTTGGGGCCATAAAAATATACCACATATTTAAATGTTAAATTCATTTCAACTCAAGGTAATAAAAAAAATATAACAAATAAGATCAGTCTTACAGATGATGACGATAAAAGATTTATTATCCCTAATTCCTTTACAACTTTAGCGTGGGGTAATAAGCGTATAGAAGACTATTATTTTATCTAAAAATAGTCTTTAGATATACCTGCATGTGAAAAATGTTATATCAAAAAAAAAAAAAAAAAAATTTGTATGTTAATAAAATGTTGATATTTATAATAAAATTATGATGATTCTTGTTAAACTTTAAGGTATAATGTAATAAGTAAAGACATAATTCTATTCATCATGAAATGTATTATATAAAAGAATAAACCAATCAATATGAAAATAATTTCTATATAAAAAACATGAATACATAATAAAGTCAATTTAAAAAAAAAATGCTTATTGTTTTATTTTTTATTTTAATTTCTTAGCACTTTTTTAGACAGCAGTTGATTGCGAAATACAAATCGGACAAACTTATGTTGAAAGTAAAGGCAACAGCAATAAGCCCTAAATATTAAATAACAAAAATGACCAAAAACACTTAATTTCATAATTCTTATATAAATTATGTGGATACAAAATGTTATATGGGGAAAAAAATGTTTGATATTTTCTGGGGTGGAAAGGCAGGTCATTGTGAACGTTATGTAAGGTATGGGGCCAATCCAAGTCTATCTCCAAAACGTACCCAATATCTTTATTTTTATAAGACATTATAAGATTAAATTGGATCACTTCATACCCCCAAATTTCCATTATAGTTAGCAGCTTATAACCCATTTCAATAGCTTTCACTAATTCGTTAAATACACATGTTCCTAATAAGGACCTCTGTTCATCAAAATGGGTGCAGACTCTTTCTTGGTTTTTTTTTTTTTTTTTTTGTCACTACTGCAGGTTCTACACAATGAGAAAAGGCTTTCAGGGACCCATCGTGGTGTCTCAATTCTTATGATTTTGCTTCTAATGGAGTTCATGTGTTAGCCTGTGAGTAGGTTGGAAATTTGGAATGAGTTGGCTGTTGTGGTTTTGTGTGGACGAAAAAGTGGTGGATGGTAATTTTTAGTTCTATTTTAAGAACTGTGTGTATGAAAGAATTATGAACTTCTCTGATCTGCTTTTAACTGTATCAGTTCGAACCTATTACAATGAGTACAGTACTGTACTAGTATAGTCATACGTGCATTAATGTTCTATGAGAGCACTTCAAAAGCAGTTAAACCTGTAAAAAACAGTTCAAAAGCAGTAAAATAAAAAAACAGTATAAATCTGTAAAAAGCGGTTCAAAAGCAGTAAAAAAAAAGCAGTAAAAACAGAAAAAAGCAGTAAAAAACCGTAAAAAGCAGTTTAAAAGCAGTAAAAAGCTGTTTCAAAGCAGTAAAAAACAGAAAAAAGCTGTTTCAAAGCAGTAAAAAACAGAAAAAAGCAGTTTAAAAGCAGTTCAAAAGCAGTTCAGACCAGTTCAAAAGCAGTTCAGACCAGTTCAAAAGCAGTTCAGATCAGTTCAAAAGCAGTTCAAAAGCAGTTCAGACCAGTTCAAAAGCAGTTCAAAAGCAGTTCAGATCAGTTCAAAAGCAGTTCAAAAGCAGTTCAGACCAGTTCAAAAGCAGTTCAAAAGCAGTTCAGACCAGTTCAAAAGCAGTTCAGACCAGTTCAAAAGCAGTTCAAAAGCAGTTCAAAAGCAGTTCAAAAGCAGTTCAGGCCAGTTCAAAAGCAGTTCAGACCAGTTCAAAAGCAGTTCAAAAGCAGTTCAGACCAGTTCAAAAGCAGTTCAAAAGCAGTTCAGATCAGTTCAAAAGCAGTTCAAAAGCAGTTCAGACCAGTTCAAAAGCAGTTCAAAAGCAGTTCAGACCAGTTCAAAAGCAGTTCAAAAGCAGTTCAGATCAGTTCAAAAGCAGTTCAAAAGCAGTTCAGACCAGTTCAAAAGCAGTTCAAAAGCAGTTCAGACCAGTTCAAAAGCAGTTCAGACCAGTTCAAAAGCAGTTCAAAAGCAGTTCAGACCAGTTCAAAAGCAGTTCAGACCAGTTCAAAAGCAGATCAGACCAGTTCAAAAGCAGTTCAAAAGCAGTTCAGACCAGTTCAAAAGCAGTTCAGACCAGTTCAAAAGCAGTTCAAAAGCAGTTCAGACCAGTTCAAAAGCAGTTCAAAAGCAGTTCAGACCAGTTCAAAAGCAGTTCAAAAGCAGTTCAAAAGCAGTTCAGACCAGTTCAAAAGCAGATCAGAGAAGTTCAGACCAGTTCAAAAGCAGATCAGAGAAGTTCGAAAGCAGATCACCAAAGACTATTATTATTTTATACACACAGTTCTTAAAATAGAACTAAAAATTACCATCCACCACTTTTTCGTCCACACAAAACCACAACAGCCAACTCATTCCAAATTTCCAACCTACTCACAGGCTAACACATGAACTCCATTAGAAGCAAAATCATAAGAATTGAGACACCACGATGGGTCCCTGAAAGCCTTTTCTCATTGTGTAGAACCTGCAGTAGTGAAAAAAAAAAAAAAAAAAAAAAAAAACAAGAAAGAGTCTGCACCCATTTTGATGAACAGAGGTCCTTATTAGGAACATGTGTATTTAACAAAGTAGTGAAAGCTATTGAAATGGGTTATAAGCTGCTAACTATAATAGAAATTTGGGGGTATGAAGTGATCCAATTTAATCTTTTAATGTCTTATAAAAATAAAGATATTGGGTACGTTTTGGAGATAGACTTGGATTGGCCCCATACCTTACATAACGTTCACAATGACCTGCCTTTCCACCCCAGAAAATATCAAACATTTTTTCCCCCATATAACATTTTGTATCCACATAATTTATATAAGAATTATGAAATTAAGTGTTTTTGGTCATTTTTGTTATTTAATATTTAGGGCTTATTGCTGTTGCCTTTACTTTCAAAATAAGTTTGTCCGATTTGTATTTCGCAATCAACTGCTGTCTAAAAAAGTGCCAAGAAATTAAAATAAAAAATAAAACAATAAGCATTTTTTTTTTAAATTGACTTTATTATGTATTCATGTTTGTATATAGAAATTATTTTCATATTGATTGGTATATTCTTTTATATAATACATTTCATGATGAATAGAATTATATCTTTACTCATTACATTATACCTTAAAGTTTAACAAGAATCATCATAATTTTATTATAAATATCAACATTTTATTAACATACAAATTTTTTTTTTTTTTTTTGATATAACATTTTTCACATGCAGGTATATCTTAAGACTATTTTTAGATAAAATAATAGTCTTCTATACGCTTATTACCCCACGCTAAAGTTGTAAAGGAATTAGGGATAATAAATCTTTTATCGTCATCATCTGTAAGACTGATCTTATTTGTTATATTTTTTTTATTACCTTGAGTTGAAATGAATTTAACATTTAAATATGTGGTATATTTTTATGGCCCCAAGCATAGGTGCTTTTACCATCTTCACATATAAACCTTTTTGTATCATTGCAACTCAACGTTTTTTTATTTATCATTTGGGTATATATCAAATGTTGCTTACTTCTAAATATATACATATTTCTATAAACATCTCGTTTCTTAATTAAACAATTTCTATAGTCTCTTAAATCTAAATTATTTGTTATGTATTTTTTGATTCCTTTTGCTTTTTTTGTCACTTCACCGGTATCAATCCCAAAACAATATAATTTAGCCCTTAGTCCTACGAAATCAGTCATAATCCTCGAATTATTTTCATCCTTAAAAAGCCCTATCAGCTTGCCATTATTTAAAGGGAAATTATGAATGTTATTCACCGGATACTCAGAAGTGTCAAACCTAGAACTCTCAGGATTAATAACATCATCATAGATTTTAGCATAAAAGTCGTCTGTAAATATGGAATAGATAAAAGAGTCTGTATCCATATAGTTCAAACGAATTTTATCGCTAAATTTTGGCTTCATGTAATCATAATGAAAATCATACATTAACCACTTTGAGAGTTCTAAAACGACAAAACCCAAATAAATTGGTTTATCTAGTTTAACACTTCCTTTCTTCATCTCAATAGCACACATATTCGGTGTAAATATGCTACTACTATGAAGATTGGGATGCGCAATCAACTTTCTTGCTGAAAATTGGTTTCTATGCGCACTCCATTCTGTAACAATCTTCACATTTCTACGCTTTTCAACATTTTCCATGGTTTTACCATAGACGCTATTGTTCATTAATTTGAAAAAGTCTTTCTCAAACTTATTCCTGGCAACCTTTCTTTTTTCGGTGTTCAGTGAAATATATTTTTGGAGCCAGTTCGACTGACTAAACTTCATGACTCTATGTACTTTTTTTAAAACTAATCCCTGGGAAATACATTGCTGTAAATTTCTTAAGTGAATTTTGAAATTTTTCCTTGAATTCAAGTGCGCAACTAACTTAGGAATTTTACAACCTGGGGTGGCTATATTTTCAGGACAAAATGGGAGATCGTTATGTGAGTCGTGAATACTCGATGGATAATCTAAATCTATTTCCAATACATATCCTACATTATCACCTTTAATGTTGGAGATGTATTCAGATGTATAAATCTGAGGATTATCCCACTGAAAATTACCATATGGTAAGGGTTGTGACATAGCCCATCCGTATAAGTTATTAGCATCAAGATACATTAAGTATTCCGATGCTAGGTTTGGATTATAGCTTGACATGTATTTATTATTAGCTACAGCATTTCTGTGACTACATTGACACAAACCACCCCTAATTCCAGTTTTAAAAAAATTGTACATATCGACATCAGTTAAAAGCTCTAACTTGATATTAGTTGTTTTGAGCATAGCGTCCCATGATAACCCAGGAGCTGTAAAATAATGACAAGGATCAAGTTCATAAATTGAAATACAAAGTTTCCTAAAACTTTCAAAAATATCTGCTAATAAAAGCACATCACTCTTAAGATAGAGAACCATATAATCTTCAAGTTTTTTCCACTTGAAGTGATCCCATACATTAAGAGCATGTTTATAGTCCTCAACTAAACATTCTTCATCAATCATTTTGTTATAAAATTTTGATTTAGAGGGTAAAGAGGTTTCTTCAAATCGTTCCCAAGAATCTAAATGATCATAAGGAAATGCACCTTTTCTTTGCATTAAATTAAATGACACATTGTCTTGGAAAACACTTTTAGTATTTTTCAAGTCATTAGGCGATAAATTCTTTGCTAAAGATGCGATGCTTGACTGAAGAAACCTATTTGAATCTAAAAATCTTATCTCAAAACTGTGGTTGGCATTTAAATAAATTCGTTTAGAAAGAGAAATATAATTTTCTTTGTTCAATGGAATTATTGAAATTTCTCCTTTGATCTTAGAAAGACTTTTTACAAAGAGATGACAATCATATCCCGAAAAATTATGAAAGAAGACGGGGAAAAATTTTGGAATTTTAAAATTTAAATTACAATGATGGTGGGCGGGTCCTCTATACAACCCGGTGAAGTGACAATGATCCCTTACCCTTAAATCTAAATTCTTAAAACTATTCTTACATATATGGCATGATGGCGACTGTCTCTGCCTGAAATCCTCGGCTATGGTCAACATGGGTATCGGTTTCGGATTCTTGATGACTTGCTGATATAAATTCGTCAAATCTTCCACCAACATTTCTACAAATTTATCTGACGAATTCTCACCTAAAATAGAAAAAATGGAAAATTATAAATATGTATATTGGGAAATATTATTATATTCATATTCAAATTCTTACCAACAAATGTTTTCTGAGTGTTAAACTTTTCATCAAATGTGCATTTGATAAAATAGGAAAAGGCGCAAGGTACATGCTGTTGTACATCAGTTGTTGAAGAAAAATCCGGGTTGGGCTGTTGATGGTTTATCGGTTGTAAAATAGACTCGAAGTCAGCGTAAACTACAAATGGAACTTCCAACTTCTTCCCATGTTTCTCAAACTTTAATGAGGACTTATCTCCCTCTGGCATTATTGTAACGATCTTACAACATTCGCTTTTGTGTTTTTTTAATAAATCTTCATTATTAAAAGCTTGTAGACAGCCATTACAAACATGTTTTTTATTAATACGTTTTGTTAATTGTGATCTGGTTAACCGTGACATGTTTTTAATAAAAACATAATGAGTTCGACCATCTTCATTCTCACAAAAGAGTAAATTTATATGCTTACTCTTTTCCTTTTGTGTATGATAGAATGGACCGATTATTTGTACATCTTTAGTTTTCTTACTCATCTCATAACCAAATACATTCATACTTATCTCAGGATTGTTCTCTTCAAATATTTTAACATCTTTTATAGCCAGAGGGAACTGCAAGTCTTTAAAGCTTATGAGTTGGTTACATAATTCTATTGTTTCGTCAACAATGTTATTTTTACATGGGTATGAAATAGTTCTTTCAGGATGTGATATGTTTACTGTGAGAGCAGCTATTATTGACCATTTGAAACAGTACTGATCATTGTTTTGAACGTTTATACATGCTTTTTTGTTTTTTATTTGAGCTGGTAGTTCAAAATACGATGATCCTCCAACAGGTTGGTACTTATTGATGTTTATCTCAATTCGCACAAATGATAACAAAGCCCATCCGCTGTCTTTTTCTTGAAATTCTTCTTATTTGGCTTTTATTTCGTCAATAAATTGTTGAAGCTTTCCATCAATATCATTTTCATTCAGCACCACACACATTTTTGTTTGAATATTTTTCACATCAGAAATCAATTCATCCGGACTATTGTTGGACTTGACAAAATCACCGAAAAGTTCAATGTTTAGCTTCAATGAACCTAAAATACCAATCTCAGCAACTGTTTTATGAGGCACTTATTTTGCTCAACCAAAACATCAACATCCAAAATTGATTCATCAGCAATCTTTATACAATAGGTCTTAATTCTATTTTTGAAAGCTCCACTTATGACGCTAACATTCTCGGTCAGGAGCTGCATAGCAAGTGCTCTATGTGAAGCTTTTCTTTGATGATGTATCATTTTTCCTGGCTCGATAACCTTCTCACAGATGTGACAATATGAAGTTTGAAGAGAACCTCCATCATCATTTTCCGAATACAGTTCATCAACTAGAGTCATATGAGAAGCTTTTTTATTGTGTTCACTCCATTCTACAACATCTTCTTCACAGATATCACAATAGTCATTAGCAATTCTTCTAGGCCTTTTGTCCAAAATCGCTCCAGATGTTGAAGGTTGAGGAGAATGTTCCCTTTTTCTCGAACTTCTTTCATTAATTACACCAGCTCCTGCTGAATGTTTATTTCTGATGTGCTAATCAAGTCTGTTTTTCCTCGACAGAACCTTCTCGCATATATTGCACTTAAAGATTTTTCTTTGATCGTTATGGATATTGTTTATGTGTCTTGTCAAAGACGACTTTTGGACGAATGATTTTTCACAATTTTCTTAATTAAACATTTTTAAAAATTTAAATATTATTCACAAAGAAAACACACAAAAAAAAATATGTATAAAAATACAAAATCGAACTTGATTGTTTAATAATTAACAAAACTCAGATTTTCAAAGAAAAATTCAACAAATTTGAACTTGATTGTTTAATAATTAACAAAACTCAGATTTTCAATGAAAAATTCAAAAAATAAAGAACTTGACGTCTTATTCACAAAAACATAATGTCCTATCACGTTTTCAAAATGCTCCTTTTATAGGTATTTTTTTTTCTCAAAAAATCAAGAACCCTACTATAAATTGCATCATGTGTATATATCTATAAATAAACATACCTACCTACACACATACATCTGCCTATGCCCAACACAAACAAACATTATCATGAAAAGGTTTCAATAAACATGTTGAAACATGAAATTGTATTGTATGTACATCTTCTTATATATAAATAGGCTAAGGAAAATCTTTGGGTCCCTTTTTCTCTGTTGTTTTCCAACCGATTCTCTTAATTTTTTTTTTTGTGATTTGGTATTGATGAGTAGAAGTGTCATCAATCATTTTTACCTGTGTCTACCTGTCCTAATTGCTTAAAATCAACAGGTGTGTTTTACATATATTTTATATGGGAAATACATATTTCAGAGCTTTTTTGTTGTTTTCTTATGTACAGTGTGTTTGTTCAGTGTGTGTGAGGAGTGTATGTGTAGTGTGTGTGTGCAGTGTGTGTGTGCAGTGTGTGTATGTGTGTGCAATATAAAGATGATGTGTAGTTTGTGTGTGTGTGTGTGCAATATAAAGATAACAGATGACAGATATGACAGATGACAGATAACAGATGACATTTGACAGGTGACAGATGACATTTGACAGGTGACAGATGACAGGTGACACAGATGACAGGTGACAGATGACAGGTGGCAGATGACAGATGACAGATGACAGCTGACAGATGACGATGACAGATGACAGGTGACAGATGGCAGGTGACAGATGACAGATGACAGCTGACAGATGACAGATGACAGGTGACAGATGACAGATGACAGATGACAGATGACAGATGACAGATGACAGGTGACAGATGATAGATGACAGATGACAGATGACAGATGACAGATGACAGGTGACAGATGACAGATGACAGATGACAGGTGACAGATGACAGCTGACAGATGACTGATGACCGGTGACAGATGACAGATGACAGCTGACATATGACATATGACAGCTGACAGATGACGATGACAGATGACGATGACAGATGACAGCTGACAGATGACAGATGAAAGATGACAGGTGACAGGTGACAGATGACAGGTGACAGCTGACTGACAGATGACAGGTGACAGATGACAGATGACAGGTGACAGATGGCAGGTGACAGATGACAGATGACAGCTGACAGATGATAGATGACAGATGACAGATGACAGATGACAGATGACAGATGACAGATGACAGATGACAGGTGACAGATGATAGATGACAGATGACATATGACCTGTCCTTATTGCTTAAAATCAACAGGTGTGTTTACATGTATTTTACATAGGAAAGACATATTTCAGAGCTTTTTTGTTGTTTTCTTATGTACAGTGTGTTTGTGCAGTGTGTGTGAGAAGTGTATGTGTAGTGTGTGTGTGTAGTGTGTGTGTGCAGTGTGTGTGAGGAGTGTATGTGTAGTGTGTGTGTGTGTGTGTGTGCAGTGTGTGTGTGTGTGTGTGTGTGCAATATGTGTGTGTGTGTATGAGAGAGAGAGATATTTTTAAGCATTATTTCCCTCTAAATAAATGTTCAGTGTGTGTGTGCGCAGTGTGAGTTTGCAGTGTGTGTGTGCAGTGTGTGTGTTCTTTCAGCATGAGAAATGATAAGTTTCAATTTAGTATTTTTCTCTCTCTCTCACACACAATATGTGTGTGTGTGTATGAGAGAGAGAGAGAGAGAGAGAGAGAGAGAGAGAGAGAGAGAGAGAGAGAGAGAGAGAGAGAGAGAGAGAGAGACAGACAGAGAGAGAGAGGGAGATGTCTTTTTCAATTTTATTATAAATTTCTTCTCTCAACGACACATTTCAACATTCAAATTGTAGTTTTCTTTATAGCTTTGTGCTATAAGTTCTTCAAAATAACCAGCTGGGAAAAAATTTGATTGCAACACGTTCACGCCGGCGCGTACCACCGGTGGCTCGCACAGAACTGTCTCATCAGCTCAGCCGCCTGTGGGCGAGAAAAATGAATTATAGTGCCGGCGTGAAAAAAATATAAAGTTTAAGACAGTTTTTTCTATTGAATAAAAAAAAAAAACATAAATCACAATTTGGATTAGAACAACGACATTTGTGTTAAAAAAACATTTGAATTAAAAATAATTTAACAGCGAAGTTACGAAATGTATGCTTGATTTGTGTTTTTTATATACTAAGTGCAGTGTGTGTGTGTGTGCAATATGTGTGTGTGTGTGTGTATGAGAGAAAGAGAGAGAGAGATAGATGTATTTTTAAGCATTATTTCCCTCTAAGTGCATGTTCAGTGTGTGTGTGCGCAGTGTGTGTGTACAGTGTGTGTGTGCAGTGTGTGTGTGCAGTGTGTGTGTGCAGTGTGTGTGTGCAGTGTGTGTGTGCAGTGTGTGTGTGCAGTGTGTGTGTTCTTTCAGCATGCGAAATGATAAGTTTTAATTTAGTATTTCTCTCTCTCTCCCTCTCTCTCTCTCTCTCTCTCTCTCTCTCTCTCTCTCTCTCTCTCTCTCTCTCTCTCTCTCTCTCTCTCTCTCTCCCTCTCTTTCTCTCTCTATCTCTATCTTTCTCTTTCCCTGTGTGTGTGTATGTGTCTGGGTGTACAAACATTTTCAAATTTTGTCCATATTTTATTTTTTTATTTTTTAATTAAATATACATTTCATATTTTGAACATTTACATTGAATAGTCATTTCTTTTTTATTTTGTCCATTCTATTCTAATTTAATCCCAAGTCCAAAAATGTGCGACATTGTAATTCTGAAAATGCACCGTTCTTCTTTTTTAATTTTGTTATAAATTTCTTCTCTCATTTCTTCGCGTTGCTCCAATTCCACTAGAACACGGCACATTTCAATATTCAAATGCTTGGTCGAATTTCTACCACTGGGCGACCCTAGTATCTATAAATAACCATATCTATATACATCTCTCTATGCCCAACACAAACAAACATTATCATGAAAAGATTTCAATAAACATGTTGAAACATGAAATTGTATTGTATGTACATATCTATAAATAGACATACCTACCTACGTACCTATATACATACATCTCCCTATGCCCAACACAAACAAACATTATCATGAAAAGGTATCAATAAACATGTTGAAACATGAAATTGTTTTGTATGTACATATCTTTAAATAGACATACCTACCTACGTATATACATACATCTCCCTAGCCCAACACAAACAAACATTATCATGAAAAGGTTTCCATAAACATGTTGAAACATGAAATTGTTTTGTATGTGCATATCTATAAATAGACATACCTACCTACATACCTATATACATACATCTCCCTAGCCCAACACAAACAAACATTATCATGAAAAGGTTTCAATAAACATGTTGAAACATGAAATTGTTTTGTATGTATATATCTATAAATAGACATACCTACCTACCTATACATACATCTCCCTAGCCCAACACAAACAAACATTATCATGAAAAGGTTTCAATAAACATGTTGAAACATGAAATTGTTTTGTATGTGCATATCTATAAATAGACATACCTACCTACGTACCTATATACATACATCTCCCTAGCCCAACACAAACAAACATTATCATGAAAAGGTTTCAATAAACATGTTGAAACATGAAATTGTTTTGTATGTATATATCTATAAATAGACATACCTACCTACCTATACATACATCTCCCTAGCCCAACACAAACAAACATTATCATGAAAAGGTTTCAATAAACATGTTGAAACATGAAATTGTTTTGTATGTGCATATCTATAAATAGACATACCTACCTACGTACCTATATACATACATCTCCCTAGCCCAACACAAACAAACATTATCATGAAAAGGTTTCAATAAACATGTTGAAACATGAAATTGTATTGTATGTACATATCTATAAATAAACATACCTATATACATCTCCCTATGCCCAACACAAACAAACATTATCATGAAAAGATTTCAATAAACATGTTGAAACATGAAATTGTATTGTATGAACATACATATCTATAAATAAACATACCTATATACATCTCCCTATGCCCAACACAAACAAACATTATCATGAAAAGATTTCAATAAACATGTTGAAACATGAAATTGTATTGTATGTACATATCTATGAATAAACATACCTATATACATCTCCCTATGCCCAACACAAACAAACATTATCATGAAAAGATTTCAATAAACATGTTGAAACATGAAATTGTATTGTATGTACATATCTTTAAATAAACATACCTACATACATCCCCCTATACCCAACACAAGCAATCATTATCATGAAAAGGTTTCAATAAACATGTTGAAACATGATTTTATAAACCGTGACGCATTTCTTTAATCAACTACAGTAGACGCTCTATGTATATGTTGGGTATTTTTTTTTTCTGTATAGCTCCAAAGCCGCGCACCATGATAATCTATACCAACAAAGAATCCTTTCAACATCTTACTATAGGAATGCATTTAGTTTCTCCCTCATACCATCATGATAATCTATTTTTATTATCTACCAAACGCAAACATTAAAAAACCGTCCCGCAAAAGATACCACAAAAAAATTACCTGTTGCAAATATCGTGCAACCCTGTACACCATGACTGCTGTACCCTCGTACCCTCATGTCGACTGCTGTACCACATACTGTACACCAGTGATTCCCAAAGTGGTCGATATCGACCCCCTAGGGGTCGATATCGTTTTCTCAGGGGTCGACAAAAACGAAATCTGAATTTGGGGGTCGACAATTTTTTCAATCGACCCCCTTAACACATTTTCTTATTTTAATCCTCAAAGAAAGTACTGCGTTTTTTTGCCATTCTAAAAATGAAAAGTAATATTTTAAACATGTGCATGAAAAAATTTACATAGTATTGTATAATTGTGATATTATAAGTAGAAGATTTAAACTTTTTTTGCTTAAGATTGGCGGTGTGATCGCAGACACGAAAAAAAATGTAGACAGTGCAGTTTGGACCACCTAAAGTTTGGATTTATTTCATCTCCATCAAATAAACACTCGCCGATGTGCCTCATATGTGAAAAAGTATTTAGTAACGATCGATGCCATGAAGCCTTGAAAAATGGAGGACCTCTTATCACGTTTCTATGCAAAACGTTGATGGCTTGCGAGCGTCTTACAATATATCTCTGCTAATAGCGAAGTCGGGGAAGACTCTCACAATTGGAGAGCAGCTTATTTTAGCAGTCATTGCAGAGGTCCTCAACAATGTATTCCATAAGCCCGCTCAAGATATTATAAAAAGAATATCCTTCAGCAATAACACCGTTCAGAGACGAATAGACGAGATGGGTCGCTACGTGGAAAACAATTTATGCAATTTATTGCAGACCAAGAGATTCTCTCTCCAGTTAGACGAGTCTACATTACCCGGCAATGAAGCTCTGTTGTTAGGATACGTTCCATATATCATAGATGAAAATATGTGCCGATAACTGCTTTCTACCATATATTTGAAAACTGATACCAGAGGAGAATCCATTTCTCTGGCACCGGAACGTTTTTTACCGACAAAGCTATTCCATGGAGAAACATTATTTCTGTTGCGACTGATGGAGCACCATCTATGGTTGGTCATCATCGTGGTTTTATAGCTTACTTAAAGCGGCAATTGCCTGATGTACTGGTGATTCACTGCGTGATTCACAG
Source organism: Melanostoma mellinum (assembly GCA_914767635.1). NCBI lineage: Eukaryota > Metazoa > Arthropoda > Insecta > Diptera > Syrphidae > Melanostoma > Melanostoma mellinum. Next base: position 109,273,598 of record OU612059.1, read on the forward strand.
ACAACATTTAGTAGCAAAAAATCTGAGTCCTAGATTGCACCAGTCTGTGCAATACAATATAAATGCTGTCAACAAGTTTCAAAGCAATTCATTGAACTCTCGGTTATTTGCTCAGCTTTGTGAGGATAACGGCGAAGTCTTTACTAAGTTACTTTTACACACTGAAGTTCGCTGGCTTTCAAGATGTGTTTGCTTAGCAAGATTTTCAGCTATTTTTGGGTCTGTGTTGGAGTTTTAAATTGAAAAAGATCCAAATTTGGAAGAAAATCTGAAAAATACTATGACGGATATTTATTACATGACCGATCTAAACTTGATCAAAACAAAGTCAATTATAGCGGCGTTTGTGGGAAAAATTATTCTTTATAAACAAAATTTAAGCTGAAAAGAATACCTACAGTTTACGCATTTGTTGAAATCAACAGAAATCCTTCAAGACGATGTTTTTTTTTATATGTCGTTCACTTGGACGCGCTTCACAAAGATTTTACCAAAAGGTTTGAGAATCTTTTGAACTTGTAAATTCCTGAGCGGGTAATAAATTCGTACAGTATAACAGCCATGGAAGAAACCAATGTGATAATGCAAGGAGCTTTGATCAGCATCCAAACTGACGAAGAGCTTAAGCAAAAGTTCAACGAAGGCTATCGGAAGTTCTGGTTGCAACGCAGCATTGAAACGCAATATGCTGCATTGTGGAACATTGCTGAAAAATATCTCATCGCTTTCCCATCATCATATTTAGTTGAAAAAGGCTTCAGTGTGGTTGCAAACATTTTGACGAAAAAAAGAAACCGTTTGGAAGTCAACGAATGCGGAGACTTAAGGCTGCAACTTACCAATATTAAACCAGATCTAGCTAGATGGGTAGAAATTCATCCATCGCATACATTTTTCAAATCATGAATTAATTATTTGTTCTCAACTAAGAGCACGATTTCTAAAAACCTGTATTAATAAATTATGAATTACACTTCATGTTTATTGAATCTCATACCTGCTATCATCGTAACGTTATGTTTTATTGTTATCTCAAAAAATTTTCTTTCTGCAATACTGCAAAACTTGTTAACGTACTAGGTATCTACCTATAAGAGTACCTAATTAAAATACTTGAGACAGGATTTTTAAAGTAATTTGGCCTTGGGGGTCTACGGTATCAGCTCATTTTGGAAAAGGGGTCTTTTGCTCAAAATAGTTTGGGAAACCCTGCTGTACACCGTACACCAACTGTACACCATCTGAGCCACCTGAGCCAGAACAGCTACCTGAGTCACCTGTACACCGTACACCAACTGTACACCACCTGAGCCACCTGTGCCAGAACAGCTACCTGAGCCACTGTACACCGTACACCAACTGTACACCACCTGAGCCACCTGTGCCCTCATGTCGACTGCTGTACCACATACTGTACACCGTACACCAACTGTACACCATCTGTACCCCTGTACCCTCATGTCGAGTGCTGTACCACATACTGTACACCGTACACCAACTGAACCCTTGGCCCAGAACATACCAAAACATACTACTAGCCTAATTTAATGAATTTTAATTTAGTCTCTCCTCCTTTGCCTTAATCTTCTTTTATGTTTTATTACTATCTCTTTCTTCTATTTCTTTTTTTTTCGCTTTAATTTTTAAAATTTTTTGTAATGTATTAATTTACTAAACGCATAGATATGTACTTTGTTATTTAAAATTTATTTTATATAATTGGATTTAACATAATATTCTTTTTTGAAAAGAACATCATTTACAACAACTATCACTATTTAATAAGATTTATCTTAATGTGTTAGCTTATAAATACTTAATAAACTAAACTAAACTAAACTAAAACTATTGCAAATATATCGCATTATCAGTTTTTGCAATTACATCATCAAATAAACTTTGCCATTCTATAATGATATTCTCTGTAAGGGAAAAAGTTACATTTTGTGCCGCGGCAAGATGATTGATTGATTGATTGATATAATTTATTTCTTAAAATATAAATACAAAAATGTATAAACGTTTGCGTTGGCAAATTTAAGAAATATAAGTGACAATGATGTTTTTATAATAAAGAATAGAGATATTGTCACTATTTGGTAAATAATTTCCATAATAATTTTGAATGGGTGGGGTGACCCATAGATAAAAGAATAAAAACTGGAATTTTGGAAATGAGAATTACAAAAACTATATTAAAGCTTACCATTTCATCAAAACATTAAAAATAATCAAAAACTAGTTATTCATCATTAGTTCAATGTTTACTAAGTCAAATTCAAAAAGCCATTTTTTTACATTTATTCCAAATAGTGGCTGAGATGCAAGAACTCTGATAGAATTTGGAAGTTTATTAAATATTCGGCATGAAACTATGTCATAAAATTTTCGAAATGCTGTTGTACGAAAGGATGGTACACTAACCAGATTTAAGAAATTTCCACGTACATTATAGTTGGAAATAATTCTGAAATTAAGATTTCCTGATCTTTTAAAAAATTCATTGAGAACCTTATAGCAGTACAAATGTCGAACTGGAAGAATTTTCAATTCATTGAATAGTGAAAAACTAGGGTAAAGGCGAGGTTTACGACAAATTTTCTTCAGAACCAATTTTTGCATAACCAAAAGAGGTTGAATTTTATTAAAATAAGTCATTAATACCATATCGCTCATAACATCATCAACTTTCACTCGTTGTCTTCTGTTTTCTAAATATGATTCAAACCATTTGCAAATAAAACCTCGGAAGCCTGCTTTTTCCATTTTACTGATGAGTATAGTGTGATCCACCATATCAAAGGCTTTTGAAATATCGACAAATAACGCAGCAGTATACATCTTACTATCGCAACAAGGCATCCTCAGTTGACTTTTCACTTTGAAACCCGAACTGAAAATTGCTAAAGAATTTCGTTTTATCTAAGAAACTCATCATTCTATTCTTAACAGCTTTTTCAAATACCTTTCTTATGGATGGTAACAAAGAGATCGGCCTATAAGTAGATAGATCACCAGTTGCGCCATTTTTAAAAAGGGGTAAGACATTAGCACATTTGAGGGCATCCGGAAAAACACCACCAAAAATACATTTATTAAAAATGTTTGCCAAGATATCAGACAGAAAACAAGCTACATTTTTCAAATAAAGATTAGATATACAGTCGTTACCAGAAGAATTTGAATTTTTCAAAGTACCAATTATTTTTAGAATTTCAAACCCAGTAATAGGCTCAAATAGAAAACTCTGCCTTTGGGAAGGTTCATTTAAATTACAAACAGTACAACGAAGTATATTAGTGAAATAGCCAGATGACATGTTTTGTAAACTGTGTGAAATCGTTGAAAAATAGTCATTGAAAGCATTTGCAATACCTTTTTTATCTGAAACAACACAATTACCATTTTAAATAGCAGAAGGTATTTTTCTTTCTGTTTTCTTGTTGAGGATACTATTAACAATTTGCCATTCATCTTTAACATTGCCTTTAGCTTGATTAAATTTGTTTATGTAGTAGTTGTCACGGCAGATAGTGATTTCTTTCTTTAGTTCTATACATACTCTTTTATATTTATTTTTCAAATATTCATTGTTTTTATGCTTTGAAAACTTTTTTCAAATTTTGTTCATATATTTTACTTTTTAAGAAGATTATGAGTTATCCAGGGCTTAAGTCGCTTTTCAATCTTTTTTGAGGAAACTGAAGAAGAACATTCAGATATATATCTACTCAAAATGCTAGAAAAAGTGTCGTATGATTTTGATGGATCAATTTCCGCAAACACTTCTTCCCACTGTTCAAAAGTTAGGCAATGTTTGAGCCTATCAAAGTCAATATTAGTAGCTACTTTTTCAGAACCTTCAGAATCGAAATGAATTGTATTGAAACCAATATCAATCAAAATACCAGTCATGGAATGATCAGTGATTCTTAGTTCAAAAACACATTTTTCACATGAATTAACATAAGAAAGAGCAAAGCGACCTATATATGATCAAGGCATTTACCAGATCTCGGTCTAGTAATTTCTTTAATAAAGGAAATAAGTCCATTAGAAGCTAATAGATCCAAATAAGTTCCAACTTGTTCATTGCTTTCTAGAATGTCCAAATTAAAATCACCAACAAATAACAGATTTTCTGATTTTTCACAATTCAAAAATGTTGAAAATTCCTCCAAAAAAACTCCAAAGCTAAACAAATGAAGCCTATAAACACACACTATGACGAAAAGTTTCTGATTTAATTTGAAACTAATTTTTAAAACATCAGCACTTTGAAAATTTAATTTCAAAACTTCAACAACATCAAATTCTTGTTTGATAAAACATCCAACACCTCCAGCAGCATAGTTCTCATTTGAATTGAGATACAATTTATAACCAGGTAGTTCATAGTTACTAGCTTCATAATTAAAGATCCAAATTTCTGAGACCTCAACAATATCCGGAATAGACAAAAAGGAATCTAGATGAGAAACTAAACATGCAAAATTTTTTTCTCAAACTTCTTATGTTTTGATGAATTACAAAAAGTTTGTTTTGAGCGTAGCTTTTGTTAACAAAAATTTCTTCCCAATTAGATCCAATAAGATTGAAGGAAGAAAAGTCAATGTTTAAATCATTAAAAAAATTCATTGCAAAGATTAATATTTCAAAAACAAATAATGCACTAAATAAGTGCAAGATCACTAATAGATCTTATTACTATGACTTTTTCCCCTTCAATCTTGCGCAATAAAATTTTATTATCTTTGTACCACAAAAATTTATACCCCTTTTGTTTTTTCGCCTCTCTTGCTTTCATGAAAATACTTCTTGTATGTTTTGTTAGAGCATCGTTAATAAAAATAAGATTGCCTTTTTTTCTCCCGCTGCCACTGCTACCACGAGCACCGCTGCCACTGTTTCCTCCTGCACCGCTCCCATCAAGAATATTAGAATTGAGATTATTTTCTTTCTTCGATTTCTCTCTCATAATATTCTGTTTAAGCATCGTATCGGTAAAACTTAAACAAATGATTGATGTATGTGTTGATGATGAGTTTCTGCTTTCGTTGTCTTTTCCATTCTCTTTTCTTGGCACTTTCTTTACAAAGAATTTCTCAATTTTATTGTTTGGAACTTCAATGGACAAAGCATTGAGAAATAATTGTTGTGCTAGCTCTTTTGCATTTCCATCGTTAACATTGGGCACACCGGTAATTTCTATATGATTTTTAAGGGTTTGTTGTTGTTGCCAATTTAATTTGTTCTCGAGCGTTTTTACTATGATCTTAAGCTCATCATTTTCCGTACGCAGGTCGCCAATTGTATGTAGCATGTTGCTCATCATATTTTCTAAATTTGTAAGCTTTTGGCAAACCACACGCATAGAGAATTATTCGCTTCCACCAGCACATTGAGTTGGTGTAGTAACGAGTGAAGCTTGTAGGGAAGTATTGTTGCTGCCTTTGTTTACATTACTGGTATTACTTGGATTATGGTTAGGTATCATCTTTTTTCCGTTGTTGTTGTTATTGTAGTGTGAAAGTGGCATTTGCATCGACAAACGACGATTTTTTCTGCACTTCTCACAACAGTATGGTATGCCACTATGGTTGTTATGTTATAATCGATGTCTTGTTGCAAAACATTCACACAAGATGCATGAAAAAACCTTAAGCAATCACAGCACTTTATATGAGAATCGGATTTTTTCTCAATTTCCTCGGAACAAACTTCACAATTCATAGCTTTTGTTTATGTTTATCTATCACCAGATTTTGAATAAAGTTTATTTTTTATTGATTGTATTAATTTTAGTTTTGATTTTAAAGCTACTATGAGGAGCGCACCCCACAGTGATGGTTCCACTCTTTAAAAGGTGTAGCGTTTCTTCGAAGTTGACTTAACAATGTTGACTTGTGTAGTCCGTGTGTTTTCCTTTTAATACTTGGTACTTTGATGCTACATCAATGCTTCTGTTGCTAAAAAACGTTGGCCACATCAGATCTATGGCTAGTTTGACTTCCCTACTTTTTTCGTTTGCGTGTTTGCTCCAGTTCAGGCTGTATGTTAACACCACTCCCAGGTACTTGAATTCCTTTACTACATCGATGCATTAATTTATTGATGGTCCTTGATTCCTCCGGTAGCCTTCTTCGGTGTCTAGATTCGAAGATAATATAGCCTTTGTTTTATTGGTATTGATTTTTAAGCCCCAAGTTTCGCAGTACTCCTGAAGTCTGTTAATTTGCAGAGCGAATGGATTATTATCAGCTAGCAGCACCAGGTCATCAGCATACAGTAAGGCTTAGACTAATGACTCCACAAATAATACACCTCCAGAAAGAATGTCAGTGACAGCATCTATATAAAGGGTAAACAAAATTGGGCAGAGATTGCATCCTTGAGGCACACCTGTTGACGTCCCAAACCATTCCGATCAGTAGCTTCCATTCCAAACTGCTGCATTTGTTGAAACCAGAAACTTGGAGTATAATAGAAGAAATTTTCTAGAGACAGCAATGATAGTTTGAAAGTCAATGCTTGCCTGTTTACCGTGTCAAAAGCCGTTTTAAAATCCACGAAACAAACGTAAAGTCTCTTAGGTTTCTCTAAATACTTTGATGCAATACTAGAGAGCGCAAAAATATGATCATAGTATGTGTTTTTTGACCTTTATTGAGTATTTTAATTTGTTTGTTTATGGGCTACAGGTCAGTAGAGAAAAAGAAAACAAATTCTTTTTTATTTAGACGACGTTTCGTTCATGATTATGAACATCATCAGATCCGACAGTTTTTATTGCTTCTAACATGAAAAGAAATATATGATACATTTATACGTTCACTTATGCTTAAAAACTGAACTTACATTTAATACCAGTTTCACAAAATTATTATAGAAAAATTATACAACACTAAACATTTAAATACATATAAACATTTATATTGCACTTTTTATAATAATTTTAACATTAAAACTCGTTACTTGTACACAAGACTGTACAAGAACATTCATTTAACAAGACTAATAAGAAAAACGAAAACAGAATTTTATAACGTAACATGAAAAAATACTGCTGAGCGGTGTATCAAGGTGGTGTGCGTTGCTTCTTTTTCTTTCTCCTCTCAATCAGGTGTTGGTAATAGGGGCTCACGTTGTCAAGATCTGTTTTTCGGTTCATTGTGTTATTGGTGTTGATGATGTGTAAAGTCTCGATCGTCAGTCTTTTGTTGTAGTGGTTTTCTCTTTGCATTATTTTTGCGTCGTCATAGTTTGGCTGATGGTTGTTGGTGATACAATGGGTTGCCAACGCCGTTTTTTGCGATGACTTTGATTTTATGTCCGTCTTATGTCCTGATATTCTGTTTTTAAGTTTTTGTTTTGTTGTACCCACGTAAACCATATTGCACGTTTCTTCTTTGTGTCCGTTGCAGGTAATTTTGTAGATTAAGTTGGATTCTTCCATAGAGTCAACTTTGCTTTTTATTCTGCTGAAGACCTGCCTCAATGTATTATTGGGACGCATTGCTATGTCATATTTGTTTTTGTCAGTGAATCCACCTTGTTTGAACCGATCTGCTATTTGTTTGATGTATGTAAACGATTTGTATATGGTGGGTTCCAAGTTATTTGACAACAACCCTAGCTCCATTTTTCTTATAATACGGAAAACACTGCCATCATTCCAACCCACGTGATATGATCTGCCTTATACTATTATTATTATATTAATATTAAAAGCTCGCTGTGGACTCCTCAATCTGAATGGAAGAGCTTTCCAAAGAAACACCAATGGCTTATGCACATTCTAATCTATATAAGTTTTTGAAATCTTCACTTAAGTACCGAAACCTGATTCTAAATGAATTTTCTTTATTTATATTACTCTCTAAGCTAAATCCTTTATTGTTACTTTTTAACCTGACAGGCAACTTTTTTGTTATTTTCATAATTAATTTTATACCAGCATATACAATGCTTTTGTTATACCTTTTTTTATGGAAATAAAATTATATCAATCTATCTATCTATTTATCTATCTAGTTCTCAGCTAGGCTTACCTAGCCAGCCCTTTATGTCCGAAGGGATCCAAAAGGACCTGGCCCTCCAGGTTGGGGGTTGTGCGTAGGGTTAACTACCCAAGTTCCGAAAAAAACTAACAGCCTCGGATAACGATAATGATTTCAAAGTTGACGACACAAGTAAACGCAAAAAGGACAATGACCTCCGGATCTGCACATGGAACGTAAGATCTCTTAACGGAGTACGTGCAGCTGGAGAACTAGCGGACCCCCTGGACTGCTGCAAAACAGACATGACCGCCATCCAAGAAGTGCGATGGAGTGGACCGGGCATAAAGAAGATGGAAAACATCTACTATGGCGACTGCTACAGACAACTGAAACAGCGCTTATTTGGGTGCGGATTTGTCGTTAGAGGAAAACTCAGGGATAAGGTGGTATGCCAAAATCCAGTTAATGAGCGTATAATGACCATCCACATCAGGGCTTAATTCGCCAACATTAGCCTTATGTGCAGTAGCACCTCCGAGAACGAACAGTAGCACCTCCGAGAACGGACCGAGGCTAATCGACTTTGTTGCGGGGCTAAATCTTGTTGTAACTACACGTTGTAACTACACGCTTCCCGCATCTCAAAATTCATAAAGGTACATGGCGATCCCCAGATCAATTAACCGTCAACAAAATTGACCATGGTGCGATTGACGCAAGGCACTCTTCCAGTGTGCTAGATGTCCGAACTTTCCGAGGGGCTAACTCTGACTTGGACCACTACCTTGATGTAGCCAAGGTACGAATGAGGATATCTTGTTCACGACCTGCACGAACTAACGCTGTGAAGAGATATGACGTCGGAAAGCTACAATCGCAAGAGAATGCCAATGTCTTTTCCAATTGAGTGTCCCTTCAATTATCCTTGAATCCCATGCCGTCAGCATCAAGCATTGAAGACCAGTGGCAGCAATGCCAAGAAGCCATCAAAAACGCTGCCTCTTAGGTTCTGGGTTTCACTCGGCCAACAAAACGAAACCCATGGTTCGATGAAGAATGCAAGCAGGTAAATGTAGCCAAACAAAAAGCACGTCAAATGTTGATGCAAAAATGAACAAGGGCTGCTTACGATCAGTTAAACGAGATTTACAAGGAAAAAGGAAGGATGGGATACCGAATTCTCAGAAAGAAAAAGAAGCAGCATGACAAGCGCTCGTTTGAGGAAATTGAGAGGTGCCATGACAGGAACGAGATCCGGAAGTTTTACGAAAAGGTAAAAAGATCTTGTGAGGGTGGCAAGTCCCGATTTCAAGCCTGTAAAGACCAGCAGGGAAACATAGTTATAGAGTCACAGTCGCTACTGAGGATCTGGAAAGACCACTTCTGCAGACTGCTTAACGGCGATGGGGACACGAATTCCTCTGTCAAGCAAATTCCATTCAGCTTGGTCTATGATCAAGAATGCCGTCTTCCCGATCTAGAAGAAGTTAAGCTTGCCATTTGCAAACTTTAATCAAATAAGACTGCAGGTGCAGATGGCCTTGATGCTGAACTTTTTAAGGCAGCTAGAGACCAGTTGGAAAGGAGCATGCACCAGCTGATCTGTATGATATGGTCGGAAGAAAGCATGTCCGATGAATGGCACTTCAGTATCGTATGCCCGATTCTAAAGAAAGGAGACCCTCACAATTGCGCCAATTATAGAGGGATAAGCCTCCTTAACGTCGCTTATAAGATCTTGTCTGCTGTAATATGTGAACGTCTGAAACCCCACGTCAACAACTTGATAGGTCCTTATCAATGTGGTTTTAGACCAGAGAAGTCCACAATAGACCAAATTTTCACATTACGGCAGATCTTGGAAAAAAACCGAGAACATAATATCGATATTTACCATCTTTTTATCGATTATAAGGCCGCGTATGACAGTATCTACAGAGACGAGCTGTACAGAGCCATGTCTAGTTTCGGCATCCCTCAAAACTCGTACGACTATGCAGGATGGCTTTGGAGAATTCACGCTGCTCCGTCAAGGTCGGTAAAGAACTCACCGAGACCTTGGATGTCGAAAAAGGTCGTTCAGCAACTGCTACACTGAGAGGACGTGTTCTGTTGACGACTTTAGCAGTGACTCTTAAATCTGAATAGTGTTTTAGTAGTAAACTAGAAGCAGTGAATTTAATTAAGGCAGTAGCCTTGTGTGTCAAGCAGAGGGTACCTGGTGTAGACAGACGCGGGTTCAACCCCCACGGTGAACCAAACAATTTAATAAAGTTATCATTGAATTTGTGTAAATTTCACGGCTAACGTATTACGTATTACGTATACGCAACATATATTCACGCGTTACGCTACATATACCTATTATATATGTATATAAAAACATTAATAAAATTAATTTAAAGCCGGTTAAATCAATTCAATCGTGCGCGAGTGATTTAAATCTAATAAATCAATAGTTCTGCGCCAAAAAAGGAAAAACCCCATCTTTTATCACCAAAGCACCACCGAAGCACCCCCGAAGCGCTAGGACTCCATCACTAACCCAATGCACGAAATTGCATTTGTGAGGATTGTAAGAGGGAAGTGCATTCCAAAGAAGATACATCAAATAAAGAGGTATTCACAAAATTGAAAGTGCATAGCATTCACTAAGCGTATATATATCTATATATACATATATATAAAAAGAAGAAACAACTATTTGCACATTACACACTTTCAATTTTATCACTTTGTCATTTTAAACTATATTGGTGGTGAACAAACAATAAAACAAAAACAACAAAATAAATTTAGTAGTTTTTATTGAACTAAATAAAGATACATATCATAAACTAAGTGAACTCAAAGTAAAAATTAACAATTATAAATCCACCGCGCCGCCACTGTTGTCACTTTTTTCGTATAACCACTTTATTGCATTGAAGTGAAATTTGCTAGCGCTTTATTTAAATCGTTTACTCATTGATTCAATTAATTAATATTAAAGTGAATGATTTAATTGGTTAAAACCGACCGAACTCACGAAAATAAATATTTGTTTACATTTTACATTGCAAATTGCAAGTGAATTGACATTTAAAGTGACAGTTCCGTCACTCTCTCATCTTTCGTTGAGTTCCACTTTCGTCAAGTTTCATATGTCAGGTGTGGACTGTATTCAGCGAAGCAAAGGTTTTTAGTAGCGAAAGAAGGTGTTCAGGTAACCAGTATTTTCTTTTCAAAATTTGTGAAGTGATTCAATTCAAGAATTATTTAATTCAAGTAACTCTTTGGTGCACTACAGTTGCAGTTAAAATATTTTTTATCGGAACTATCGTATGGGAATAAACAAATTTTTCAAATAATTCCGATAGTTTAAAAATCGCTACTAGTGCAACCGTACAATTTGGAAAAACTATTTCCAAACACAAATTTCAGTTTTGTAAATTTAATTCACGAAATTAAAATGACTGGTAAGAAAAGGCAACCTTCTCTAAACAAGGAAAGAAACCTTGATCATTTGAAACATCAGCAGCTTGTAATCAAAACTCACATAATCCGTATTAAAACGGGATTAGAACAAAAGACGATATCGCTTAATCCATTAGAATTAGAATGTCGTTTAGATATTCTCAATTCATACATTGACCAAATTATGCAGTGTCAATCTGAAATTGAAACAGAAGATCATGGGGATACAGTTCGTGGAGAATTAGAAGACATTTGTGTAGGTGCAAAGTCTCTACTCATGTCACACATAAATACAAGGAGGTGTTCTAATGCTGTTGATTTATTCCTTCAGTAATCCTCATCGGTCTCGACTTCCTAAAATGTCTCTTTCGAAATTCAGTGGCAAATATTCTGATTATAAAAATTTCATCAGTTTGTTTGAAAACTTAGTTGATAATGATCCTATGTTGCCAGATATTGAAAAATTCAATCATCTTATTTCATGTTTATCAGGTGAACCCTTGGGAACAGTAAAAGCGTTCAAAATTGCCGAACAGAACTATGCCAAGGCGCTTGCAAGTTTGAAGAAAGTATATAATAACAATTGCTTGATATTTTTTGATAATATTTCGACACTTTTTGAGTTGAAGGAGATTTCCAAACCATCCGCGTCCTCATTGCGAAGCATGATAGGTACAGTTTCTGCAATTTACGGTTCGCTTCTTTCGTTGGGTGACGAAATGAATATTTCTAATGCAATCATTATACATTTTGTAATGTCGAAAGTGGATGCAATCACGAGGTCTTAATGGGAGAAACAATTAGATTTCAGCACTCTTCCTCTGTGGAAAGATTGCGAAGAGGCACTTAATAAAAGATACCAGCATCTTTCTGCAGAAGAAGCTTCAAGTTCGAAATTCAAAACCGTTGAAAAGTTCTCCAAACCGAAACACGACTCAAGTCGTCATCGAAATCAAAAGTCGTCGTTTGCTTGCGTGAACTCACAACAAACTAAGCCGAAATGTTTGTATTGCAAATCAAATGAACATTTTATAACGACATGTCAAACTTTCGCGACGCTGCCTGTGTTGCAAAGGTTTGAATACGCTAAGAGTGTTCCGATTTGTATTAACTGCCTTCGAAAAGGACATACAGTTTCGAAATGCAAATTGAGTCGGTGCAATGTTTGTAATCGCTCAAATCATACTTTATTGCATCAGTATGAAACAACTTTCAATGGTACTTCTACTCAACCTTCCACAAGTAGTTTTCAAGCCATGCATGCTTCGGTTTTATGTGATCAGGTCATTCTTGCTACTGCTATTGTAAAAATAAAGAGTATCACCGGTGAGTATATGCCAGCTCGCGCGTTATTAGATTCTGGGTCGCAAGTTAACTTCATAACTGAAGAGCTTGCACAAAGATTGAAACTTCGTAAAGAGGAAAGGTCTTTAAGTCTACTTGGCATTGGGAAAGCAAGTACCACAGTCAACAAAAAGTTAACTGCAGAAGTTCATTCTCGATTTAATGACTATTCATTCAATGCCGACTATTGGGTCATGAATTCAATTTCCAAATATCAAACCGATCAGGCTATCAATACAACGAGTTGGAATATCCCGTCAAATATTTCACTGGCTGATCCTTATTTCAATAAGCCTCAAAAAATTGATCTGTTGATAGGAGCAGAAACCTTTTTCGAGTTGTTATCTGTCGGTCAGATAAAACAAGGCCCTAAATACCCAACCATTCAAAAAACTCTACTTGCTTGGATAGTATCTGGAAAATATCCTACGTGTACAAATTCAAATACCAGACAATGTAAGTTGGTACACCAGTCTGACGAACTGCTAAACCTAGATAAAATCGTACAAAAATTTTGGTTAATGGAAGAAATTCCAGGAGAGGCAAACAAGTTTTATACTCCCGAACAAAAAATGTGCGAAGATCATTTTGTAGAAAATACAAAACTTTTACCAATAAACCGTTTCAAGGTAAAATTGCCATTTAAATCTTCTCCGAGCTCACTTGGATCATCGTTCGAAGCTGCTAAACGCAGATTCCTTGCACTTGAACGTAAAATTTCTAGAAATGATGAGTTGAGAGCAATGTACATGGATTTCATGAATGAGTATCTATCATTGGGACATATGTCGCCTACGAACAACGAAATTCCCAAAAACCCGCACTATTTCATTCCACACCAGTGCATTTTGCGACCGCAAAGTACAAGCACAAAACTTCGAGTAGTTTTCGATGCGTCATGCAAAACATCTACTCAAGTTTCTTTGAATGACATCTTGATGGTAGGGCCAACTATTCAAGAGGAGCTGTTTTCGACATTGCCATTACGGCTGATATTGCGAAAATGTACCGGCAAGTTCTCATTGCTGAAGAGCATTCGATTTACCAGCTCATAGTGTGGAGGCAAAACCCCTCTCAACCATTACAATTTTTTCGCCTCAACACTGTAACATATGGCACTTCACCAGCGCCATTTTTAGCGATACGGTGTTTGAAGAGTTTGGGCGATAACTTCAAGGATTTGTACCCCACAGGGTCAGAAATTGTTGAAAAAGATTTTTACGAGGATGATCTTTTAACCGGTGCCGATGATGCCAAAACTTTAGAAATCATAAAATATGAGATACAAGAAATACTGAAAAAAGGTGGATTCCAGCTAGCAAAATGGTACTCTAATCATCCAGGATTGTACAATGCTGAAAGTGAAGAAAAATCAATAAAACTCAACGACTCAGTGTCTACAAAAACTTTGGGCATTTATTGGCATCCCAAAGAAGATGCATTTTCTTTCAATTTGGGAGATACTTTCCATGATCTGCGAGCCACCAAGCGGAATATTCTTTTAGTTTCTGCTCGTCTGTTTGACCCTCTTGGTCTATTATGCCCCATTATTACCAAAGCTAAAATCTTATTGCAAGAGCTTTGGATTGCAAAACCAGATTGGGATGAGTCGATTCCATTGCGCCTTGATACTAGCTGGCAAACTTTCAAATCAAATCTATCTCAGCTTCCCGAGATAAGAATACCAAGATTTGTTGAGACCCATTCGAATGCAAAAATTCAAGTTCATGGGTTCGCTGATGCGTCTATGAGAGCTTACGGATGTTGCATTTATATCCGAAGTCAAAGCAAAGCAGGTATCAAGTCGACGCTATTAACTGCAAAGTCCAAAGTGGCCCCTTTGAAAACAAAATCGCTACCGCGCTTAGAACTTTGCGCAGCGCATACTCTTTCTAAATTATGATTACGAGTATCGGCAATGTTGAATCTTGACGTCGAGCAAGTTATTTTTTGGACTGATCAAGAAATAACTTTGCATTGGATAAAAACCCATCCAACGTCACTTACAACTTTTGTTGCAAACAGAGTTTCGGAAATCCAAGAGTGGACGAATAATGTTTCATGGAAACATGTCCCAAAAAATGAGAATCCTGCAGATATTGTGTCTAGAGGATGTAACGTAGAAGAACTTAATAGTTCAATATGGTTTAATGGTCCACCATTCTTACTGAAAGACTCAGGTTTGTGGCCAGTTAATTTTCATTTTGAGTTGTTTCCAGACGACGAAGCCTTAGAAAAGCGAAAAACTAATGTTTCGCTTGTAGCAGTTGAAAATCCTCAACCAAAACTTATGCAACTAATTGAAGAGGAAACTTCTTACATAGAACTAGTTACAACATTTGTACATGTCATGCGATTCTTTGCCATTTTAAAAGACAAGACAAAAGTATTTGAAGAATCACCCAAGTTACATATGACATAGCAAAGCCACAACAAGACTTAGCACATTCACATTGCGGGCAGTCAACCAGCGACCCAAATAAAAGCACAACATCAGCAGCAGAAGTTCAATCGCGGTCAGACACAAGCCAAAACCAAAATACATGTTCATCAAGATTCACCTATAAAAACCAATCAACAATCCAACTGCATCGCCCAATAATACGGATATCACCTTGATAGTTGCAGCCTCGCTTGGACAGCGGACTACCTTGGTGGTTTATTTAGTTATATTGTAATTGTGTTCTTTATTAATTAAATAAAAAATGTAAGAGGCCTTTGGCCCAATGAAATATTTTTTATTCATTCGTGGTCAAATAATATATAATTGGCGCAGTCGGTTGTCCTCTATTTTAACATTAGAGGATAGTGTTACGAACGGAAAATCGATATACACAAATCGATCAAAGTGATAAAGTGACTGTGAAGAAAAAAAATATA
Source organism: Melanostoma mellinum (assembly GCA_914767635.1). Classification (NCBI taxonomy): domain Eukaryota; kingdom Metazoa; phylum Arthropoda; class Insecta; order Diptera; family Syrphidae; genus Melanostoma; species Melanostoma mellinum. The sequence continues at coordinate 109,289,281 of OU612059.1, forward strand.
TATATATATATAATTGTACGAACGGAAAATCGATATACACAAATCGATCAAAGTGATAAAGTGACTGTGAAGAAAGAAAAAAAAAAAGTATATAATTGTACGAACGGAAAATCGATATACACAAATCGATCAAAGTGATAAAGTGACTGTGAAGAAAGAAAAAAAAAATATATATATAATGGCTCAAATCATGGAACAGTGTCTGTTAACCTTAACAGAAATTTTAAACCGACAAAACACAGTTCAAAACACAAGGTTAACAATCGAAAAAAGACTGAAATTTGTGGAAAACTTCACTGGAAAACAAGGCACATTACCCTCGTTCATCGCCAGCACAGAACATATAATTGAGGAATTCGGAGAGGAGAACCGAAATCTGGTGTTTGCCATTATCTACAACGAAAAAATACAAGGAGCAGCGAAAAACTACCTAGCAGTCGACACACCAACAACGTGGGAAGAATGCAAACAAATATTAAAAATTCACTTCAGACCATCGAGGGATCAGGGAGCAATTTTAAGGCAGAACTACAGTTTAAAGGTACATGGTATTAGTCAATTAACCAGATAAGATTCAAAATATAATTAATTACATAACAGAATGTGCAACTTTTAATGAACAAGGGCTAGAGGTAGCAAACAGTTTATACAGTGCTTTAGTTTCAAAAATCAAAGAAGTTACGGCAGGGGCATTAGCTAGAGAAATTTGTAATGAATATAACCTAGCAGCAATAAGAACCATCTTATATAAATACATAGGTCAAGATGAATACAATTTACGTTTAGAAAATACATATAACACTCAATATAAAAACCAGTACCAAAATACAACTTCTCAAAACTTTCAAAATAACAGATACAATTACAATAATCAAAATAATTTAAACAGAAACAATGATTACACTAATCAAAACCCTTTTTATAGCAACAATAACTATCCGAATCAAAATCAAGCTAATAGAAATACTAGCAATTATCAAAACCAACCTAATGGGAGAACCCCAACAAGACAAATAAGAAATAATAATTTTTCAGGACAAATAAGACAAAATCCCTTTAACAGACCTTACAATAACAATTTTAGAAATTCAGGACAATCAGGACAACAAATATTAGGACATAGGTCAGGGCAACAGAGAATTGAACCAATGGAAGTAGATAATTTAAGCCGAACTAATGAGACTAACCAAATAGAAAACCATGAGTTTTTTACCAACTAGCCTTGGATAAAAGAAAAATCTGTATTCAATTAACTTTCGAAAAAATAGATTACATTGCATTAATTGATACAGGATCAACGATAAGTCTTTTGAACTCATCTAGAGTTCCTGCAAAACTTTACGAACAAATCAACGACACACCTATTCAAATAAATACCTTTAAGGGAACGGTTAACGGTACAATGCAAGTTAAAACTAAATGTCCAACACAATTTGAACAGCCTTGCAATGCAAGAATCAAATGGACAAAAGTTGCATTAAATAAACCGTACGATTTTCTTATTGGTATGGACTGGATAAAGAAAAATGCAAAAACCATAGACATTATAAATGAAAAGATTATTTTGAAGAATGATATACACCTTCCATTCTTAACCATTTTACTTGAAGAAGTAAACGTGTGGGAAGTAAGCGAAGTTGGTAACATTCAAACTGATCATTTAAATGAATTAGAAAAAGTTTCTATAGAAAAACTTCTTCACAAATATAGGAAACTAATTTTTACAGAAGGAGACCAATTAACAAATACTAGTACTGTTGTTCACGAAATTAATACAACAACAGACCAGCAAATAAACTCTAAACTATATAGGTATCCTCCAAAACACGATCTAGAAGTACGTAAACAAATGAAAGAAATGGAGGAACAGGGAATTATTAGAAAAAGCAATAGTCGGTACAGTTCACCTATAATAGTGATTCCAAAAAAAAATAGATAGCTCAGGAATCCAAAAGTATAGAATAGTAGTAGATTATCGTAAGTTAAACCAAGTAACAATAGACGATAAATATCCAATTCCTAATATCGAGAGTATATTAGGTAGATAAATTGGGTAAATCACAATATTTCAGCACATTAGACCTTGCCAAAGGTTATCACCAGATAATAGGTCTGTTCGTTGAACTTTCCCCAGGGTTGACCCAGGTTTTCTTGACAACCCTATGAGTTGTCAAAAAAATCTGGGTTTTCCACACCTCAAAAAACGCTAAACCACAAATCACCACACATCCCTGTCACTTAAAAAAAAATACATTCCATTTGACAGCCCTCAAATCGCCACAGCAAAAAGCTATGGCGAGTTTGGGGAAAACCTATGGCAAACCTGTGGCTCAAAAAACACTTAATTTGACATTCAGGGTGAATTTAGGTTTCTCAAAAAACGCTTTGTGGCGACCCTAGTGCAACCCCAGGGCTTCAACGAACAGACCTATTATTAGCAGAAAAAGACATTGAGAAAACTGCTTTTGTAACTCCAGCAGGCTTATATGAATACGTCAGGATGCCATTCGGGTTAAAGAATGCACCTGCAACGTTTCAAAGATTAATGAACGACATATTACGTGACTAGAAATTAAAACGCTGAAATAAAATGTCTGACTATATAAATAAAATATGTGTAGTTTACTTAGATGACATATTAATATTCTCCACAATACTAGAAGAGCATATGCAGTCATTAGAGAAAATATTTAGAAAGCTACAAGAAAACAATCTGAAAATACAAGCAGACAAGTGTAGTTTTATGAAACAGAATACTGAATTTCTGGGTCATATTCTAACTAAGGAAGGGATTAAACCAAATCCTAATAAAATAAAAGAAATCGACAATTTACAAATACCAAAAACAGAAAAACAACTCAAGAGCTTCTTAGGAATGACAGGGTATTATAGGAAATTCATTAGGGTTACGCTAAAATCGCATATCCAATGATAAAATACTTAAAAAAAGGTGAAACAATCAACACCAAAGATCCCCAATATATTTCAGCGTTCGAGAATCTGAAAGCATTAATTATATCACACCCAGTTTTAAAGTACCCTGAATATGACAAAGCATTCGTAGTCACAACGGACGCAAGCAATTACGCAATTGGCGCTGTTCTTTCCCAAAGTGGGCATCCGATATGCTTTGTATCAAGAACGCTTAATAAACATGAGCAAAAATACAGTGTTACGGATAAAGAATTTCTTGCAATAGTATATTCGGTTAATTATTTTCGACCATACTTGTATGGAAACCATTTCAAGATTATAACTGATCATATCCCAATTAAATATCTCAACAGTAAATATAAAGGGAAAGAATTCTCACAGCGAAACCAAAGATGGCTCTTGAAACTTCAAGAGTATAACTTCGAAATAGAATATTTGAAAGGTAGGGAAAATAAAGTTGCAGACTTTCTCAGCAGACTAGAAAACACATCTAAAATCAACGAAGATAATGACTCAGAATCTAATATGGAACTGACAAACACAATTCATTCAGTCGAAGAACAGCAACTGGATCACATAGGAATAAAAGAAGAGATAGTTAACAAATATAAAACGCAACTAATTTTAACATACGGTACAATAACTAAGGAAATAGAAATATTACACGAACGAAGAATCATACATCTCAATCCTCTTGAAGGAGTAGATAAAATAAAGGATGTTCTTATTAGATTTGTTAAGAAAGGTACAACAGGAATATATTCAGAAGTAGAGAACCATGATTATAATAAAGTTCAGCAAGTCATAATTCAATTATTTTCTATGAAAGATAAAATAAAATTTAAAAAATGCACCAATAGGGCAACCGAAATCAAAACCGAGGAGGAAATCCATAAACAAATTTCCTTATACCATACTAAAGAATCCATGCACAGCGGAATAAATGAAACACATCATAACTTAAAAAATAAAATTTTTTTCCCCAAACTTCAAGAACAGATACAGTTAGTAATTAACAATTGCAAAAAGTGCCAAGAAATTAAATACGATAGGAACCCCATTAAACCAAAGTATAACTTAACAGAAACCCCAAAACATAAAAATGAAATAATACATTTAGACATATTTCATGTTGAGAAAAAGGCATTCCTAACTATAATTGATAAGCTTACAAAATTTGCAGTAGGCTATGTAATAACGGACAGAAATTGGAGAAGTAAAAAAGCAATTATTATAGAACATTTCTCGAAATTTGGTAAACCAAAAAAAATTATATCAGATAACGAATTTAAATCAGAACATATTTTAGACTTTCTTAATAGAAGTGAAGTTGAAATACATTTCACAAAACCCAATAGTCACACAGGAAACTCAGATGTTGAAAGATTGCATTCAACAATTTTAGAAAAAATAACAGGTATTGAAGAAAAAGATTTATCAATAGAAATGAAACTACAATTAGTTCTAGATAATTATAATAACAGATATCATTCCACGATAAAGACCACACCTAAGATAGCTAAAGAAGAAATAGATGAATTAATACTCAGTGAAAGAATCGAACAAATGAAACTTAAAAAAATTAACAAACTTAATGAAAAGCGCGAAACTTACTCAGAAGAAAGAGAAGTAGGACCAATAAAAAATTACAAAAATGTTCGACATAAAGAACAACCTAGATATAAAATTAAAAATCTCAATAACGTACACATTAGCAATATTAAAAGACCTCAGAAATTTTCAGGTAATAATACTCCTAACACTATTAGCAACACAAACAACACACGGGATACTTCAAACAACAATAATTAATGAACAAACAGGTTATTTAAAAATAAAAATTCAAGATTTAGAAATTACTAATCAAACTAATACAATATTACACATTATTAACCCAGAAGAAATCCTATACACAATCACACTCATACAAACAAACATTAAACACTTACAAATCAAAAACAAAAATATGATATTAAAAGAAATAGAAACACTTATAGCTAAAATTAAATCAATTACACCTAAAGAACAGAGAAGATTTAGAAGAGGGTTAATAAACGTAGTAGGAAACATACAAAGATGGCTCTTCGGAACCATGGATAACAAAGATAGGGAAGAAATCTGGAATTATTTAAATATAGCAAAAGAAAACAGTCATAACGCAATTGGAGCAGTAAATGAACAAATTAAAATCAACAAACATTTCAATGAATCGGTAGAAACATTAAAAACAATTATTTTAGACGATAGAGAAAAAATACTTAATAATTATAATAAAATAATAGATTGTATGGTACAAGAACAATTATTTTTAGACCAAATAACCAAATTAAGATTCATAAAAAACAAAATAAATCAAATTCAAGATAATGTTGTATCAGCAAAATATAATATAATTCACCCCAGTATATTAACATTAGAAGAACTAAACGAATATGAGATTGATTTGCATAAACTGAAATTGATTTAAATGGGTATACTAGAATACAAAAATAAATTTCTTATAATTGCCATTAAAATTCCAAAAAATTATGTAAAAGTAGAACAAAAATTAATCTTACCTTTACCCAATGATAAACATTTTGAAATTGATAACGAAAACGAATATATTATAGAAATAAATAATAGAACATTTATATACCAAAATGATGTTACCTTGCAACAATTAAAACCAAGCAAACATTGTATTCTAACTAAAGATTGTAAATTGAGATATAACAATAAAACCCAAATTGAAATAATAGATGATGAAACTTTAATTGTAAAAAATGCATACAACGAAGAACTAAAACATAGTTGTGATGGCAGGAAAATTATATTAAACAATAATCATCTCATAAATTTTTTTTAACTGTCAAATATCTTTGTTAAAAGAAAGTTTTTATAATAACCAAACAATTGTGCAAGAAAAATATTTTTACCCCGAAAATAATTTTAATACTTCCTTTGAAAGAACGATTACCTTTGATGAGGTTGTCTTTAACAATGTTGAAAATATTAAAGAAATAAAAGAATTAAAATATCATAACAATATGTCATATGTTATAGACTTAAGCATGGTTTTATTGATTATTTGTACAACAATAACCCTTACATGTATTTGTAATAAAGTTTATAGAACATACAATATACAACAAATACATGATAGAATTCAGGAGAATTCTCACTCAAACCGAGGAGGAGTTACATATGACATAGCAAAGCCACACAAGACTTAGCACATTCACATTGCGGGCAGTCAACCAGCGAACCAAATAAAAGCACAACATCAGCAGCAGAAGTTCAATCGCGGTCAGAGACACAAGCCAAAACCAAAATACATGGTCATCAAGATTCACCTATAAAAACCAATCAACAATCCAACTGCATCACCCAATAATACGGATATCACCTTGATAGTTGCAGCCTCGCTTGGACAGCGGACTACCTTGGTGGTTTATTTAGTTATATTGTAATTGTGTACTTTATTAATTATATAAAAAACGTAAGAGGCCTTTGGCCCAATGAAATATTTTTTATTCATTCGTGGTCAAATAATATATAATTCCCACGGCAAATGAGTTACACTTAGCATTCCTTAAAATAGTTCAAACTGTCCAAAACACTGAATTTTCCGAAGAGATCCAAAAACTAAAAAGAAAAGTGACATTGCCGAATCATATTCAAAAACTTAGTCCATTTATACACGAATTCAACGGTGACAATTGGTCATTTTCACTCATTCGAGTAGGGGGGCGTCTTGTGCACGCTCCAATTGAATACGACGCCAAATTTTCATTGTTATTGACAAAAAACTCGCAGTTCATAAAAGTATACTTAACGAATTTGCATAAGAAAAATTGTCATGCTGGACCTCAAGCAATGGTAGCACTCCTTCGACAAAAAGTTTGGTGAATAAATGCCAAAGAGGCATGTCAGAGAGTTGTACGAAAATGTGTGCAATGCTTTAGATACAGACCAAAGTTACTCCAACAAATAATGGGAAATCTACCAGCTGACCGATTACGGGCACAAAGACCATTTCTGATATGTGGTGTAGATTTTTTTGGCCCAGTATATACCTCTTTAAAAATTCGTGGTCGGCCACCGTACAAAACATACATAGTTGTTTTTGTTTGTTTCACTTCCAAAGCTGTACATTTTGAACTAGCTTCTAATCTTTCTTCCGAATGTTTTATTCTTGCTCTCAAAAGGTTTATTGGTCGCCGAGGAATTCCGAAGACGATTCACTGCGACAACGGGACGAACTTCGTGGGAGCACATAGGATCTTGAAGGAGGTTGGAGAAGAGTTCGAGAGAGGGAAAGAAGCCATTCACCAGTACGCCGCAGACGAAGGGTTCAGTTTCGTCTTCATACCTCCAAGAGCCATCCCATTTTGGAGGCCTGTGTGAGGCAGCAGTGAAATCCGCAAAGACGCTGTTACAACGTACCGTGGCGAACGCACTCCTAACAGCAGAAGAGCTGCTCACCATCCAAATCGAGGTCGAGGCAATCCTGAATTCAAGGCCAATCTCCCCGCTAAGCGCAGACCCCAACGACGGAGAAGCACTTACCCCAGCGCACCTACTAATCGGCAGAGATTGTCCCGGAATAGCAGACGTCCTGGTTGAGAAGATGGCAGCTTCTATGCTGGCTCAAGCAGCAGTTTTGGCAGAAGTGGTCAAAGGAGTATCTGCCTGGCCTTCAGGGTCGCTCCAAGTGGATACGCGAGCAGCCCAATCTCATGGTGGGCAAACTCGTCCTCATTCACGAGGACAACATCCTTCCACAACAATGGTAAATGGGCAGAGTCGTGGCAGTCGTCGAGGGGCAGGACGGAAGGGTCAGGGTCGCAGACGTCAAAACGCGAAACGGAACACTAAGACGCCCAATTGTTAAATTGGCTCTACTTCCAGACGAAGAATCTTGAAGCCGTACAGGCTTTCAACGCGGCCGGTGTTTCGACAAACGACTTATAACAAAATAACTTTATAATAACTATTGTGAATTATCAAAAAGAAATGTTCTAAAATTTGAACTTGCCGCCATTCTGGCATTTATTTTATAAATTTTAAAAGAAGAAAATGAAGGAAAAAGAAAGGCAGAATAAAATAGAATTTATCATTCCTTTATCAAGTTGAACACACGTTTTTTACTTTATATTGATATTTTTTAACCGGTGTACACCTAAGTACGATTTTTCAGACTTTAATATTGAAAGTTCAATTCGCAAAAACCATTGCGAAATTTCACTGTATAAAACCCTGTTTTCAATTCATTTAAACTCAATGAAACTACCAACAGTGTTTGTTTTAATACCACATAAAATACCTCCACTAGCTCTTCACATTACATTACTTCTAGTGGCTGGAATCCAATTTAATTTATAACAGCTAAAATACTCATTAAATTTGTGTTCATTTCCTTGATCAATGTTTCTAATAAAATGATTATATCGAATCTTAATATAAATTTAAAAAAATCTGGAAGCAATAGTTTACTTTTAAGACCGTCAGTTATGTTATAATAAAATATTTTAAAACTAGTTGCTTCATTTACTTTTTTATGGCAGACGGTATGTGCAGTGTGCAGGTGCACTATTGTATTCGATGTTGAGTGTTGTTTTGTATGATGCATGAGAGCCTGGTGCACTGACAGCATTAGTTGTAAGAACCTTCAGTCCCCCGCAGCAGTCAAAAAGCTTCAAAACGTCTTCGCCAAACATCTGCCTTAAAAATGTCATTTCGTTGACAGTTTTGACAACTAATCCTTGTGATAGTTTGTAAACAATCATGCAAACTTGCAGTCTATCGCTTTTTATAATTATTTTTGCCGCAGGGTTTGCTTCGAGTAATTTTGTTTTAATCAAATGTTGTTTTTATTCGATACATGAGTGACTGCTCGCGGTTGATACAATTCCAGTCTTTTTTAGTTTACTCGTTTCAAATATGATACGATCTACCATTTCTACCGATTGGAGCTCTAAAATGACAGTTCCTCGTTTTTTTTGGATGTTAATTATTTCGCGAGATTTTTTAACTGGTAACACATCAGTTTCCATAAATTAAGAAGTCCTCTGCAAGTTTATGCGGCAAAGTCGGTTGGATTGGTGTTTTCACTGAGTGGCAAATGTACGACAACAATATTTTCGTTGGTTTTACGTGACAAAACTTCTAATTGTCATTCGAGAAGATCACATCTTCCCGTCATTTGTGCTAGTTTTTCAGTAAGTTTGGTGTTTGTCTGTTTTAGTGAGTTAATTTCTGTTGACAATGCTGCAATGTCGGCTTTTGCAGCAATGTCCTTAATTTTCTTGGTTAGGCAGTCACAGTGGCGTAGCAAGGCGGGGGGGGAAGGGAAGTTTTTTTTTAGTTTTAAAAAAACAATTGCGACATTGTACCTTGCCTAACTACCTACCAGTTTCTACTTGCACAAAAAATATAATATCGGTCAGCCTATGTTTTTTCTTTTGCAAATAAAGTCTATAGACGTGTCGCTCTCAACGATTGACTTACTCGTTTTTTGTTTTTGTTTTATTTGGTTGGTCCTACACGCAGGTACTTGCACAAGAAAAGCCATTCTCGAGTCGTTCTTAGATACTGCTATTTTTCCCCGAACTTTGAAATGCGGTTATGAAAAGCATTGTCTATTCTATATATGATGATATGATTTCATGAAGATGTTGAAAACCGCACCTGCAATAGGTAATCATTTTGGTAGCAAGACAAACCACTATTTTTCCCCGAACTTTGCACCGCGGTTGTGAAAAGCATGCAATACTCCATATTATATGAAGATATGATATCATGAAGATGTTGAAAATCGCACCTGCAATAGGCAATCATTTTGGTAGGCAAGAGAAACCGCTATTTTTCCCCCAACTTTGCACCGCGGTAATCATAAGAAATCACTTTGGTAGGCAAGAGAAACCGCTATTTGTCTCCGCTTTCGATACGATTGACAGAAATGCATTAATGTACAAGATGTATGGCATGAAAATGTCTTTTAAATTTGGGCGTGTTCTACAAAATCTGTACATGGAAACCAAATCAGCTGTGTGGGATGGAGACAACATTTCAAGATGGTTCGAAACGAGGACAGGTGTAAGGCAAGGCTGCATGCTTAGCCCAAGTTTATTTGCGCTTTTTATCGATGATGTCACCGATTGCTTGCCGGGATGAGTTGAATATGCGGGAACGCTCATAAAAGCCCTCCTTTTCGCGCACGATATAGTTTTATTTGCGTACTCGCCAGAGTCTCTGCAACTTATGATCAACAAACTTAGCGAATATTGTAAAACATGGAAACTAGTTGTCAATTTAGAGAAGTCCAAGGTTATGATATTCCGAAGAGGTGGAGGAAGAGCAAGTGGGCGGGAACGTTGGACATTTAACAATGAGAGAATTGAAGTAGTAAACGAATACAAATATTTAGGGTTTAGGCGTGAGTATTACAAAAAATAATAACATGGAAAAACATCTCAAAGAAAAATTACAAAACGCAAAAACTACCATCAACTAAATAACTAAAATATTTAGCAACAGACATACAGCCCACAGCAGCAAATTCAAAATATTTGAAGCGGTAGCAGAATCCACAATGCTGTATGCAGCTCAAGTTTGGGGTAGTAAGAAATACGAAATCGCTGAGCAACTCCTCCGGTTTTATATCAAAAGGATTTTTCGACTACCATCAAACGCCCCTAACTACATGGTAATGCTAGAAACTGGTATCTTTCCCATATTTATTAAGACCTTAAAGCTACAAGTTGATTACACATCTAATGTTCTGGAAATGAGCGATGAACGTCTACCGAAAAAAGCAGCACTTCAAGCTATTAATAACAAATCAGGATGGTTTAAAAAGCGGACAGAATTAGCGGAAGAAGCAAATATAGAACTTGCAACAGATAATTACAGAATATGGAAGCCGTCCTTATATCAGCTCATTTCTAACGTTGATGATCGTTATAGAGCGGTGTTTGCAGCTGAAGCAGAAAGCTCAATTTACAGGATGTTATACAGTAGCCTGAACCACAACCTTAACCATTGGAATTACTTCCGTGATGAATGAGCAAATTGCGACGACCGACGGCGATGGTGACGTTTAAAATACGAGGTGAACTCCTTAATCTCAACTTCATTCCGCATCGTGTAGATTTACCCTTGCAGTGTGAAATTTATAACATGAAAGAACGAGAAAACATATTTTATTTTATTGGCAGATGCCCTGTATTGCGAGAAACGAGAAGACAGATATTTGGTTATGATTTCTTATCTAATGAGCTTTTAATACAATATTCAAATGAAATTGAAGTTCCGGTAATTTTCCAGTATTGTAAAATAGCATTAGCTTATAGAAGCAGAATTGTAAATGAGAATTTTTAAACATTTATGTTAAAAAGATTAAAAAAAAAAATTTAAAATGAAAAAAAGTAAATGAATGTTAATATAAAAAGTTGTCAATCAGGCAGACGGCAAAAAGCCATGCTTTAAAGATATCTATTTTTAATGGATAGTGTTAATATTATTTATGGAAATAAAAATCAAATCTAATCTAATCTAATCTAAAAACTTTTTTGTCTCCGAAGTTCGTATAAATACCTGCGGGCCCTGAGGTCCTGTGTCATTGCGTATAATCATTTCGCGAGTTGTGGTTTACTTTCATATATTTTAATTAAATAGTGTCTCTAAAAAAGTTGATAAGGAAAATATAATAATGAAAATTTATATTGTAAGAACAAAGTAAGTTTATTGCATATATCCAGATTTGTATAAAATATAAGCTTCCATTTTCTGTTTTTGCAAACACATTTTTTGACTTAATTTAATGTTTCTTTTGATTGAAGTAAATAGTTTATTGTATTAGTAAATAGTTCACATTTATGAATTCACCTATCTGTGGCAATAACCCATAACAGCATAAGTCGACTTATGCTCAAATTGAGTTAATGATGTAGTTTTTTTCACATTTTCTTGGTGCTTCAGTCTGTGAATTTTTCATTTTGATATCTTTGTCCTTTACAAAGAAAAACAAACATAAGTTAGGAAATTCCAAACTATAGCAAAAGGAAAAACAAGACAAGTCACTACTTATGCCTTTAAAGCAATTTCGTTATTCGATAGTTCACAGGTATAAGTCAACTTATGCTTTTTTTACCTAAATTTTTTCATTCATTCCTGTAAGAACATGTCAATTTATGCTGTTCTTCCAAATTTCGTTAATTCATTCATGTAAGCACATGTCTACTTGTGCTTTTTTTCTATTTGAGTAAAGAACACAGTTGCTAGACCTAACTGCACTAATGTTGTTTTTCCATAAAGAAATCATCACACATCTGCAGCTTAGTAACACAAGACGGTTTTTACTCAAAATTACAGTATAATAAAAGAATTTTAAAGAAAATTTAAACATGAAAACAAGCAAATTTCTATTTTCTATCACTTAACAACATAAAAACTTTGCTTATGGTAATATTTTCGTCTATAAAAGCGCTTCAACTGATGACAAAAACTTCAAATGCTTCTCTTGAAAAGTATCGAAAGTTGACTTCCTACTATTATGGGTTTTTGTCACAGATGAATTGCCTAGTTTGTAAATCTCTTCTTCCTGACTTTTGTCCGAGTAAAAGCATCAACTATGTCATCATTATCAATTTCTTGAACTAGTTGAGCTTCATTAGACAATAATTCTAAAGTATTAAGTCTATCTTGGCCCATACTTGCGAGTAAATAGGATTTAACCCTTTTTAAGGTGGAAAAAGATCTTTCTGCTGAAAAATATGTAGCGGGAATACTAAAAAAAATACGCAGAGCAATGTCTACATTCAGATAAACGTCTCGAAAATTTCGAGAATGCATGACATTGTGTATTTCTTGTGTACATCTTCCGTATTTGCTAGGGATAGGGATACTTTTTAACTAGTTTATTAGCAAGATTTATTAGTTCAATCGTATCTATGTCCGGTAAACTATCAAAAAAACTAAAATGTTCGTAAAGTTTTTTATTAGCACTTTTACATACGTCCGGCCAAATGTACGCTTAAAGTATCGAAAATTCGGTAATACACATTGGTGCGAACATTTTCGTGACCAGATGAGGGTATTGTTTCATTCACCCGTAACTCATCTGCCTGAATTTTTCTAGTTCTCTTGGTTTCATAACGATAGTTAACTTTAACTCCATACAGTGCTTTTTCTTTTTCTTCATATTCATAGTATTGTTTGTCCCTCATATCTTGAAGAAATAATGCCAAAGAACCATAAATTTTTACCACAGATGATAAATCCGCATGAGATTCTTGAAGCTTCTTACTTGCAGCACTGAAACGATCTAAAATAACATTATGAACTATGACCAAAATTGGCATTTCTAGATGCTGTAATTTTCGTTGCAATCATGTAGCGATCGCGTATTTCTTGTGGAAATGCCTAACGGTCGTAGACAAGTTTGAGACTTCTACTTTTTAAACGGCACTAGTAAAACTGAAATAATTACTGTGACTCGCTTACAGACAAAAAACGCTTATTAGTTCTATACGTTAAAGTCAAACTTTGTCAATACCTGCTACGTGCTACGCATAGCGCTCTTATTTTTTGTAAACATGTGTAACACACTCACTCCATCAACGGAACTCATTCTCAATCACATACAAAATACTCTCACTCTACTTGAGTTGCTGCTGCTGCAATGACGATCATTAAGTTAAAATGTACATACATTATCGTTATTTGGTTTGCCTTTTTTTATTAGATTCTTATGTTTGGCTGGGATTAATCAGATCCAAGTAATTTAAACATTATTCATGATTTTCGCTTTTACTTTATTTGTTGTAATTGAATACATTTTCTAATAAGGTAACAACCTAAGGCATCACTTACAGTACAGGGTATAAAAATAAAAAATGATGAATATACAAAAATATGAATAATTGATTCTTTGGATCTGATTTATGCCTATCTACAGTAAAGTTTTTTAACGCCCACTCCAATTTAAATAAATATATATTTATACAAAAATATTTAAAATATATCGATGCAGCGTTCCTACAGTACATAGTAAATATATTTTTGAGAATACCCGTAAATACAAAACAAGGAGAATATGCCTCGAGGAGTGCATATAACAAAATGAAAGACTGGTGCTCAGCAGAGAAAATCCAAACAGGCTAAAATGAACGTTCTTCAGAGCATGTCTGGATCCATTTTCAAATATGTTGAAAAAATTAACGACAGCCAAAGTTCGTCAAGAGCAAATGACAGTCACGTTGATCAAGAGAATGATTCCGAAAATACACGCTCATCTTCAGAAAGCAACGGCGAAGAAACAAAATCAGTGTTGAAAATTCAAGAATCCAAATCAAACGAAAATACCCAAAATGACAGCAATGGTACTGATTACGAATCAAGTATTGAAGGGAATTCCTACACGGGTGAACTTGAGAACATAAGAGATATCTCACATTGGAGTAGATAAGATAGATAGATAGATAGATAAAATAATTTTATTTTTTCGAAAAAAAATAGTTATAAAAACAAGATAATGCTGGTTAACAAAATTAATTACGACAATAACTTATTAAAGTTGTCTGTCAGGTTAAAAAAATTTAAGATTAAAATTATGACTTAGCTTTAACTTAAAGTTTGATTCAGTTCAATTATATTCATTTACAATTAAGTTTCGATAATTTAGAGCATGTTTTAAGAATTTGTATAGTTTTAAGTAACATTTGCCGTTCAGTATATTCAGAAATTCTGCATGATCAATTGTTTCAGCTCCCAGATATATTCTGCGGTAAGTTTTGAAAATAGGACAAATACTAACGAAGTGGTAAGTGTTCTCCGTTGAATCAAGGTTACACATCGTGCAAAGTCCGACAGTATCGTTGCGAAACGCCCTTGCATTCAAATTCAGTAACCCGCATCGTGCTTTTAATATAAGGCTTATCATTTCTCGTGAATTTGAGTCATCAAAGTAATTGGGTACATCTATGTAGGATAAGTTACAGTATTCGTCTTGGAATTGAGATTGAAGAGCGCGATCGAGATTCCATTTTTGGCAATAGGTGCTGAACTTATTGATGATAGTTTGCAGCTTGTTGGGATTGTCAGCTAAGAGCACAATGTCATCGGCATACAAAAGAACGTTTATTCCAAGCCCTTCAAAAAATATACCGATGGGAAGTTCCGAGTGTAGGTCATTTAAAAACAGGATAAACAATAACGCACTTAATACACATCCTTGTTTAACACCTTTGCTCGTGCTGAAGAAATTTGATGCATTATGTCCATCCCAAACTGCTGCGACTGTATCCTGGTAGAGAAGTTTCATAATTGAAATCATTTTCGACGATATACCTAAAGCAGCTAGCTTGTGAAACAGTGCTTGACGGTTGATGCTGTCGAAGGCCGCTTTCAAATCTACAAACCATGCATACAGTTTTTTTTTCTGACTTAATTGTATTTGAATCAGGCATGAAAGATTGTAGATCTGATCAACGGTGCTATAGTTGTTTCGATAGGCGGCTTGGTATTCGTTGAGTATATTATTGTTCTCAATCCAGGTTGTTAGGTGGTTTAGAATTAAAGTGGTGAATAGCTTATAGAGGGTATCTAAAAACGAAAGTCCTCGGTAGTTGGATACAATGTTTGCATCACCCTTTTTGAAAAGTGGGTAAATAATTGTGAAGATACAGACCACACTTACGCTCTCTTTGTTCCTGATTCGTTCACTTGTGTGACGTTATGGCTCCAAAAGTACGCCATCAAATTAACCACCAACACGAAAATAGAACTCCTTTTATTTTTTTTGTTTGTTGCTTTATTTTATAGTTACACGTAGGATTGTTTTGTGATTTAGAATTTTATTTTAGTTATAAGTTAGTTAGGCCCCAAAGATTAAATTTGTAAATTTAGAAAAAGAGATTACGTCCAAACCAAGGAAAGAATAAAAAATGGCAGATGGCCCAAGATACAATTTTATTAAAACGATGTTGCTCGGTTGGTGGTTGACAGTAGAATGCCGTGCCGTGGTGCCGTCGCTATGCGATGAAACACTTTTAGGAAAAATGTAGTAGAATTTTTACTTTAGATTGAATTATTTTAGAGGGCGAACTATTTTGGAGTTAGGCACTGTTCACACTGATGTCGTATGAACATTACCGCCCCCCTTGGCGAAATACGCCAAAAAAAATATTACTGAAAATAAAGCAAGTGAAATTTTGTTTAATTGGCAATTTAGTTAATAGGCAATAGGCACAGTTTGACTATGGGGCGGACTATTTCTCCGTTTTGGGTCTTTAATGTTGCAACTCTGACTCGACCATCGGAACCCGGGTGTATATTTATAACACGGCCTAGACGCCATTCGGTGGATGGCAGATTTTCGTTTTTAATGACGACCAAATCATCAACTTTAATGTTGGTTTGAGGTGTTTTCCATTTGTGTCGTTGATGTAGTTCCTTGAGGTATTCATCCTTCCATCTGTGGCAGAATTGTTGTTGGAGGCATTTTACTTTTTCCCACCGATTGATTAGCGATAGATTTGCATCGGCCAGATTCGGTTCCGGAAAAGATAAAAGCGGACCGCCGCGTAAAAAATGCCCCGGCGTCAATGCCAACAGATCAGAAGGATCTGTGGACATGGACGATATTGGACGCGAGTTCAAACACGCTTCGATACGTGCTAAAAACGTTGCAAATTCTTCGAACGTAAACTTGGCCTTGGTCCCCAGCCCTCTTAAATGGTTTTTTTGAAACTTTTAGCGCCGGCTTCCCATGAACCTCCCATGTGAGGTGCCCCTGGCGGAATAAAATTCCATTTCAAACCCTGAGATGTCATGAGACTTGTATTTGCTGGGTTGTTGTTTTGAGATAGACCCGAAGAAGCGAAAAACATAGCCCAATACGCGCATTGCGCGGGATAGAGTCGAAAAAAAATCAAGAAAATCTTCCGGTTCTTGTTGAACTACCAATGAGTTGGTGTTTTGTTCGGAGTTGTCGAGAGAAATGCCTGTTAGTCCCACTAGAGGACTCTGAAAAATTGCGAAAAAGGATTCGTTGAAATGGAGTGTCTCTAGGGTCGACCAAGATTTGGCGGTACAAGACAAATTTATAAATCTCCAGCGGAGAATGCGAGATGGTATGGCGTGATTACCACTGATTCCGAAAATGGATGTATTCTTATTGGTTATGGGCAAGTTCAAAACGCTTTTGTCTTACCACTGAGATAAAGGATATTTCGGAACCAGGGTATTTAAGAGCGCGAACTATGTGCACGATGCAAACTAGTGCCGTTGCAAGCAATATTTTCTTAGAGGCACCGACATGAAAATTTTGAAACGACGCTTGAGGCACGAATGGCTGCGACGACGACGACATTTGAGGAGCTTTAGTTGCACTAAGGAGATTAGTGGACTGTATTTTACTATTTCCGTCTTCGTTAACGTTTAGATGCAACAGTGAGCGATGCCGACTTAACAGTGGTTCTAAGAATATTTACTTGACATTTGCATGACGAGCGCTTAAACAGTTGTTGCACAGTTTGTGCTGCCATACCGTTTTGATTCTCGATGGGATCAACATTGCCGAAAATTTGCCAAGGTATGTGTTTTAAAAAAAAGAAACGCGATAGAAAACGCGGACTCCTTCGAAGAAGAAGGTAGTCGTTTAAATTTAAAAAAAAGGGAAAATTGCAAGCACGGGAATCTTCAAAAGGCTTGAACGATTCTACATGAGGCCAACCACCCATGCTACATAAACGAGGACAAAACGCGATAAAGAAAACGCGATAAAGAAAACGTGATGAAGAAAACGCGATAAAGGACACGCGATAAAGCAAACGCGATAAAGAAAACGCGATAAAGAAAACGCGATAAAGAAAACGCGATGAAGAAAACGCGACAAAGAAAACGCGATAAAGAAAACGCGATAAAGAAAACGCGATAAAGAAAACGCGATAAAGAAAACGCGATAAAGAAAACGCGATGAAGAAAACGCGACAAAGAAAACGCGATAAAGAAAACGCGATAAAGAAAACGCGATAAAGAAAACGCGATAAAGGACACGCGACTCCTTCGAAGAAGAAGGAAGTCGATTAAATTTCAAAAAGAATCAAAATTTAAAGCACAAGAATCTTCAAAAGGCTTGAAAGACTCTACTGGGGGCCAACCACCCCGGCTTGATACACCGTTACCAAAGGTGTGTTTGGCACGAACGGGTACAAAAACGCGATAAAAACGCGTCCGAATCTTCAAAAGGCTTGAAAGATTCTACTGGGGGGGCCAACCACCCATGCGACCTAAACGAGTACAGAACGCGATAGAGACAACGCGATAAAGACAACGCGATAAAGAAAACGCGATGAAGAAAACGCGATAAAGAAAACGCGATAAAGAAAAACGCGATGAAGAAAACGCGATTAAAAGAACGCAGACTCCTTCAAAGCAGAAGGAAGTCGATTAAATTTCAAAAAGAATCAAAATTTAAAGCACAAGAATCTTCAAAAGGCTTGAAAGACTCTACTGGGGGCCAACCACCCCGGCTTGATACACCGTTACCAAAGGTGTGTTTGGCACGAACGGGTACAAAAACGCGATAAAAACGCGTCCGAATCTTCAAAAGGCTTGAAAGATCCTACTGGGGGGGCCAACCACCCATGCGACCTAAACGAGTACAGAACGCGATAGAGACAACGCGATAAAGACAACGCGATGAAGAAAACGCGATGAAGAAAACGCGATAAAGAAAAACGCGATGAAGAAAACGCGATTAAAAGAACGCAGACTCCTTCGAAGCAGAAGGAAGTCGATTAAATTTCAAAAAGAATCAAAATTTAAAGCACAAGAATCTCTAAAAGGCTTGAAAGACTCTACTGGGGGCCAACCACCCCGACTTGATACACCGTTACCAACGGTGTGTTTGGCACGAACGGGTACAAAAACGCGCTAAAAAACGCGTCAGAATCTTCAAAAGGCTTGAAAGATTCTACTGGGGGGCCAACCACCCATGCGACATGACGGTGCGACATGAACGAGGACTAAAACTCGATAGGGAACGCAGACTCCTTCGAAGAAGAAGGCAGTCTATAAAATTTCACAAAACGAAAATTTAAAGCACTGGAACCTTCAAAAGGCTTGAAAGATTCTGTTACCAATGGTATGTGCGGCACGAATGAGGACAAAACTCGATAAAAAAGAACGCAGACTCCTTCGAAGAAGAAGGCAGTCTATCAAATTTCAAAGAAATCAAAATTTTAAAGCACTAGAATCTTCAAAAGGTTTGACAGATTCAAAAAATTTCAAAAAATCAAAATCTTAAAGCTCTAGAATCTCCAAAAGGCTTGACAGATTCTAAAAATTTCAAAAAAATCAAAATTCTAAAGCTCTAGAATCTCCAAAAGGCTTGAGAGATTCCGAAAATTTCAAGAAAAATTAAAATTTTAAAGTGCTAGAATCTTCAACAGGCTTGAAGTATTCTAAAATTTTCAAAAAAAGTTAAAATTTTAAAGCGCAAGAATCTTCAACAGACTTGAAAGATTCTAAAATTTTCAAAAAAAAGTTAAAATGTTAAAGCGCAAGAATCTTCAACAGGCTTGATAGATTCTAAAATTTTCAAAAAAAGTAAAAATGTTAAAGCGCAAGAATCTTCAACAGGCTTGATAGATTCTAAAATTTTCAAAAAAAGTTAAAATTTTAAAGCGCAAGAATCTTCAACAGACTTGAAAGATTCTAAAATTTTCAAAAAAAAGTTAAAATGTTAAAGCGCAAGAATCTTCAACAGGCTTGATAGATTCTAAAATTTTCAAAAAAAAGTAAAAATGTTAAAGCGCAAGAATCTTCAACAGGCTTGATAGATTCTAAAATTTTCAAAAAAAAAGTAAAAATTTTAAAGCGCAAGAATCTTCAACAGACTTGAAAGATTCTAAAATTTTCAAAATAAAGTAAAAATGTTAAAGCGCAAGAATCTTCAACAGACTTGAAAGATTCTAAAATTTTCAAAAAAAAGTTAAAGTTTTAAAGCGCAAGAATCTTCAACAGGCTTGAAAGATTCTAAAATTTTCAAAAAAAAGTTAAAGTTTTAAAGCGCACGAATCTTCAAAAGGCTTGAAGTATTCTAAAAATTTCAAAAAAAGTTAAAATTTTAAAGCGCAAGAATCTTCAACAGGCTTGATAGATTCTACTGGGGGCCAACCACCCCGGCTTGAATACACCGTTACGAACGATGTGTGCTGCACGAACGAGAGAGAGGGAAAAAAAATCCCAAAGAGCCAAAAGTTAAAAAACGCACGAATCTTCAAAAGGCTTGAAAGATTCTAAAAATTTCAAAAAAAATTTAAATTTTAAAGCTCAAGAATCTTCAACAGGCTTGAAAGATTCTACTGGGGGCCAACCACCCCGGCTTGAATACACCGTAACGAACGAGAGAAAAATTTCAAAAAAGGTCAAAATTTAAATTTAAATATTAAAAAAGTCAAAATTTAGAAGCTCAAGAATCTTCAACAGGCTTGAAAGATTCTACTGGGGGCCAACCACCCCGGCTTGGATGCACCGTTACGAACGGTGTGTGCAGCACGAACGAGAGAAACAATTTCAAAAGTAAAAAATTTTAAATTTAAAAATTTCAAAAAAAAATCAAAATGTGAAGCACAAGAATCTTCAACAGGCTTGACAGATTCTACTGGGGGCCAACCACCCCGGCTTTTCAGAAGTAAAAAATGTTGAAGAAAACGCAGACTTCTTCAAAGAGGAAGACAGTCTATTAAAAATCACAAAAAACCAAAAAATAGGCGGGGAACAAAACCACTTGCCAATATCGAAGCTACCAAAAAAAAAAACTACCACTACCACGATGGAAAGCGATTACCTCGGAACCACTTCAACCACAAAATACCGATATTTCGTATCACACCACGTAAAAAATGACGCCTTTTTCGGTCAGGGTGCAACACAAAGAAAAAGAATTTTTGTAATGTATTTAAAATTGCCAATTAAAAAAAATGTTCACTTACCCTTTACACGGTGTTAAAAAATGCCAAAAAAAACAAAAAACAGGAACTCCGCTTCAGGCTGGTCAGGTTCAGGTCTCGTGATGATCATGGGCACTCTTCCTGGTCAGGTCACGTGCTTTGGTGTTCAGATTGACGCCAGCAACCAGTCTTCCAAAAAACCTTTTGTTGGAGCCAGGCAATATGGCTGACGCAATCTCCCAGAACTTTTTGTTGGAGCCAGGCGCAAAACAAAATGGCGGTAGGCTGCACGCTGGTTGTGGCAGCGTGGTCGGACGGCGTGCCGCGTGGTGTGGCGCGCTATGCAGCGTGGTGTGGCTTGCCAAGCAGCTTGGTGTGGCGTTGTGAACAGCGTGCAGCGTGGTCTGGTCGTGCAGCGTGGTTGGAGCACAAGGCAAAAGATTGTGCCTCCTTGTGGCAGCGTATGCAGCGTGGTTGGAGCACAAGGCAAAAGATTGTGCCTCCTTGTGGCAGCGTATGCAGGATGGTTGGAGCACAAGGCAAAAGATTGTGCCTCCTTGTGGCAGCGTATGCAGCGTGGTCGACAGGCGCTGGCGCCGAAAAATCCGGCTCGAAGGACCAAATGAAGATACAGACCACACTTACGCTCTCTTTGTTCCTGATTCGTTCACTTGTGTGACGTTATGGCTCCAAAAGTACGCCATCAAATTAACCACCAACACGAAAATAGAACTCCTTTTATTTTTTTTGTTTGTTGCTTTATTTTATAGTTACACGTAGGATTGTTTTGTGATTTAGAATTTTATTTTAGTTATAAGTTAGTTAGGCCCCAAAGATTAAATTTGTAAATTTAGAAAAAGAGATTACGTCCAAACCAAGGAAAGAATAAAAAATGGCAGATGGCCCAAGATACAATTTTATTAAAACGATGTTGCTCGGTTGGTGGTTGACAGTAGAATGCCGTGCCGTGGTGCCGTCGCTATGCGATGAAACACTTTTAGGAAAAATGTAGTAGAATTTTTACTTTAGATTGAATTATTTTAGAGGGCGAACTATTTTGGAGTTAGGCACTGTTCACACTGATGTCGTATGAACATCACCAAATGGTGATGCAGACCACACTGCAGGAATCGATCCAAGCAACTTCACAATTTCCACTAAACGAAGACTTCTATTTTCCTTCAAGAACAAACTCCTTTTAATGTTTAGCTGGTTTTATTTTATTTTAAGCACGTAGGATTGATTGAATATACAATGATTTTTAGTTTTCTTTTGTTAATACTAGTCCAGAAGGGAAAATTTATAATTTGGAAAAAATAAAGTAAAGAAATGGCGGAAGGCCCAAAGAGAAATTTAACACGATGTTGTACGGATGGTGGTTGACAGTAGAATCCCGTGCCGTCGCTATGCGATGAAACACTTTTAGGAAAAATGTAGTAGAATTTTTACTTTAGATTGAATTATTGTAGAGGGCGAACTATTTTGGAGTTAGGCACTGTTCACACTGATGTCGTATGAACAAATTGATTTATTGAAAGAGGAAGGTAACGTTTCAGTTTCGAAAATTACGTTGAAAAAGGCATGTACCTCGGTAATAAAACTGTCACTAGCATATTTATAAAATTCATAAGGTATACCATCTATACCCGGAGCTTTGTTATCCTTTGCAGAAGTTATAACCAAATTGAGTTCCTGTAGTTCGAATAAGTTATCAAGTTCGGCGACAAAAACAGAAGGCGTTTCTTGGATAAACACAGTATTTTGTGTACCATCATAATTTAGAGCACTTTCAAAGTGGGACATGAAATCGATAGCCGTGATTTGAGGTACAGTACTCGGAGGACTACCACGAATTTCCTTTGCAAGTTTCCACCAGTCCTTTGCTGAGTTGATACTAGAAAGTTGGCTTGCAATACTTTGATAGTACAATCGTTGTTTCTCTTTACATAAGACTTTATACTTCCGGTTAGCTTCACAATAGTTTTTTCTGCATGCGTCGAGGTTGAATTTTCTATAAATCCTAAGTAGTTTAAGGGATGCCTTCCTACTCATGTGGCAATCAATATCAAACCACGGTTTCTTTTTTTCGAACTTTGTATTGGCTGAACTAGAACTTCCATGCGCTTTGTATATACATTCCTTTAATGCGAGGCATCGTGACTCAATATCGTTATTTGGCATAATATTTTCAATAGTTAAAGCATGAGTTTTTTGTAAGTATTCAGCACTTTTATTGTTTGACCATTTGAGCCTGGGAAGAAGGTATGATACAGATTGTCCTGCAGTAACTTGAGATGCT
This sequence comes from Melanostoma mellinum, assembly GCA_914767635.1. Taxonomy (NCBI): domain Eukaryota; kingdom Metazoa; phylum Arthropoda; class Insecta; order Diptera; family Syrphidae; genus Melanostoma; species Melanostoma mellinum. The sequence goes on from OU612059.1 coordinate 109,312,456, forward strand.
TTTATATCCAATACTAGTGCCATGTGATCCGAAAATGTTGTACATCCTATTGAAAAGTTGTCAATCATTTCCAAAGCAGTGTATGACGGGCAGCAATAATCTACGACTGACGAACCTCTGTTTGACACAAACGTATACTCGCCCGTTCTATCATTAAACCCCCTTCCATTTAGAATGAATGCTCCGATGTCCTCTAAAAACTCAATAAACTTGTTGCCACTACTGTCACTTACAGCATCCTTTGAACACCGCATTTCGCTTATAGAAGGTGAAGATGTTCTTGCATCAATGGATCCCTTTGCTCCCGTTCTTACATTGAGATCTCCCATGATAATGAAATTATTTGATTCAAATTTATCAAAGAAAGATTTCAAAATTTCAAAGTCATGAACCCAATGATTGCAATTAAGGTAGTTTGGTATTAAATTTAGGATTGATCCAGAAAAGTTTCCTCTCAAAAAAACAGTGTTATGAAAATTCTGAAATTTAAGCTGGTACGTAGTCTCAATGCTTTTACGAAATCCAAATAAGCACCCTCCACTAGCTCTGCCGAAGTTTTTAGTTTTTATTGCAGGAACCCAGAATAACTTAAAGTCTTTAAAATAAATTTCATAATTTTGTGTATGCTCTGATAAGACAAATGTTTCATATAAAAAGAAAATATCAAATTGACAAACATATTTGAAAAAATGGTTACATAAAAAATTTTTATTGACAAGACCAGCTATATTATACGATAATACCTGACAGACTTTCAATTGCTAAATTTTATTGTTTGTTAGGTTGGCATTCGATTGTTGCGTGTTTGAATGGGTATCAAGTACTACAGAGTAATTAGAATCCGTTCCTAAATGTTGTTGGAGAAATACTCTGTCACTTTCATTAAAAGCTCTTATTACCCCATCTTTGTTGCATTTGAATCGCCTACGTCCACCTACAGTAAGAGTCCAGCGTTTGATTTCGATCCGCAAGTTTCTGTCACTTTTTAGAAGACCTCTTTAAATTTGACGAAGGTGATATTGCTCTGTTCTTTCGCTCGACGGTCCTTATTAATTGATATTTTCGTATTGGACAGATTTTTGGTAGCGGACATAACGGAGTGAACTTCATCAGCGTTGGCAAGTTCAAAAACATAGGCTGGTTTGGCGTGTGTTGAGTTTATTTTACGGGCAGTGCTCGCCGTAGCTGTGACATGAAGAGTATATCTACACACTTGTTGGAATTGATGTTTGGCTTCCTGAACATTTTCTGCATTTAAACCTCTAACAATAACATTAAGCCTTTTTGAAAATTTTTCAGCCTCTTCTACTCTTTTCTGGAGTAATTTTTCCCATCCTTCAACTTATCAATTTCCTCCCTCAGGACTTTGTTTTCTTCTTGCAGGGCCGTGACGTCGACTCTGATGTTGTTTATGTCCTCTTTCGTAGCAATTCTAATCAGTTTCTGGTCTAAGGCCGCGTTTCCATTTGCAAGTCGTTGCACTTTTTTCCCGACGAACCGAATCCAAACGAATCAAAAACGAATCCACAACTTGGATGATAGTTATCTAATGTATTAATTAATCGCAACGATTGATTAATTAATTATTTAAAATGCAAGAATATAAAACATGCACAACGATGTGCCGCGGCGATGTTGACCGAATTTTAACTTTATGATGAACTGTCAAATGACAGCTGGGTGGATTTCGATGGGAAAAGAATGCAACAGGTAGCAAGATAATATGCTGCCAATGCCAGCTGCTCAGCAAGGGGTGGTCCGTAGGTAGTTTATTTATTGGTACGTAGGTATAATTAGTTGAATAAAGAAAGGAATTAATAAAAAGAATGGGTATCAATCAAAACACACAACTGGGTGTTTCATACAATAAAGGGCGCCAGGAAATTTTTGTTTGGAATTTCCAAACCAACTTTAGCACTGAAAATGATCTTCAAATGGAATAATAACAACGCGATTTATTTCCAAAAGGAATAATAATATGTTTTATTCAGGAAACCTTTACGGGTATAGGTAGAAAACCTGAAATTTTTTCATAAACAAATTGGTGTACAAAGTATGCAAAGTCTGGCAAAAGCCAGTCAACAATTTAAATAGAATGAAATTTAAGTACGAAGATGGGGTTTTACCCAGGTTAAAATGTAAAAGCAACAAAGTATGTGCACAATGCACCCGCAAAGAAACGACTCTTTGGGAATTTTCCCGAACAGACAACAAGGTTAAATGGAGGTCGCGCGTCCTGCAATCTCAGGATTAATTACGTAAGGCGAAGGGTTACCGATTAAAGCAATATGACTCAATAGTCAAAACAAAACAAACGCACTATTAACACTTTTCCACTTTTATAGGAAAATACTTAGCTTTTTCTGTTGACGAATCCTGCCTGAGTTTGCTTGCCCGTACTGGCACTAACTCTCCTGAATTCCTGCCTATGTGGAGCTTTCCTGCACAGACTTAAGACACTGTTTAGTTTGGCCTTTCTGCCAATTAAACACTGTAACAATTTAAACTTGCACTACTTGCAAAAATCAAATACTCGATTATAAAATCTCCGACACTTTTTCAATTTTCTAAAACTTTCTGGCACTATGTCCTTTTCAGAGGTCAACCAAGAAGTGCCATCTTCTTGGCGGTCTCTTCGTTCATCGGCGCATTCAGCAAATTCCACTCACTTCAACCAATCAGAGTCGTGGAGGTTCGTCACGGGGTATCTGCAATACTCTCAGCAAATTCGCTGGAGTCTGTGCCGTAGGCAAAACGCATCCATCGCTCTCTTCTAAACAATTTCGTTGTGAATCTCTTGGTCGTTAGAGATTCGCAACAACTTGCCCGAATGAACGAATCCAGACCTGTTCCATTTCAATCCATTCCAGAATAGAAAATTGAGAAACTATTTCTTTAAACAAATTCCCTCGGCCCAACCGACCCAAGTTACACTGTGCAAGAAAAATATTTAAGCTAGGATTCAGTTAACGAGGATTCGTCATTTTTCGCGAGAACTACTAAACTACTTCGGTGAACCTTCGCGCAGATTTGGGGGAATGGGGATAATTCTGTAAAGAGTCATTTCTTTTTAAGGTGAAGCACTTTAGGTTGGGCACTCGGCCTTTACGGTGGGCACTCAGCCATTACGTTGGGCTCTTGGCCGTTTATATTGAAAAAGGCTTCAAATGCCAAAATCCGAAGATCACTGATATATATCAGTGTGTTAGGTGGGTAGCTAATCTCTACCTTATTGTACAAATATTAGGTTGTTAGTAACCTGCTGCTGCCGCTGTTGCGATGGGTTTTCTCCAGAACCTTCCTGGTTCTTACTATCGCTGCTGCTTGAGTCTCCAGCCGCCCACTGGCTCAATGGAGGGGTACCTATTTGGGTTGCTTTTCCAAAATGCTTTGAAGTACACCACTAGCTGATGGACTAGGGTTGCTTTGTACTCTGCCAGCACCTTGAAGCCACAACAAAAGGAGGGGTGAAAATGGGAAGAGGAAGAAAAGTAGAGGTCTAACTTGTTGTGGTAAAATATACCGCAACAAATCCCACCCTTACCTGCCAAGAAATGTTCTTGCAGTTAAAGAAAAACTGTAGGACATTTCTTAAAGCCAAAGGTTCAAGGAAAATTGAAAAAGGTATTTTCCATCAGGGCATACAATCGCCAGCCTTTGAAAGTAAACGACGATATGGAGAGCTATTAAAAATAAATAAAAAAAATAAAAAAAATAAAAAAATAAAAACTACTTTAAGGCTCAATTCTCCAGGGATGCATCGGTGTACGGTTTGAGATCTTTCGCATGCCAAGTTCCGCGTTCTTTACCATTACTATCCTCTAAGACATATGTCCAAGGTGACACACGCTTCTTTATAACAAACGGACCGACAAACTTCGGTGCTAACTTGGCTGCGTAATAGTTCGCGGCATCCGACAACACAAAATTTCGACGCCAAACCTGCTCGCCAACGAGATATTGAACATCTCTTCTGCGGAGGTTGTATGTTTTCGCAGACTTCTTGGTTGCCGCGCGTAGTTTCTTTTCGATGTCTACTCTAAGATCCCTAAACCGTACTTCTAGCTCACTAAAATCCTGAACCCTATCTAACCTATCACCTATTACTGGCACTTCTCGACCTGAAGTCGCCATATCCCTACCAAAATTAGCATAATAAGGGGAAACACCTAAAACTTCATGGGTGGAAGTGCGAATCGCGCACGCAACCTTAGACAACTGCGCATCCCATATCCGGTGGTTATCAGAGAGAGACGTATGCCCTGAGCGTTGTTTTGATGGTTTGGTTTATCCTCTCCGCTGGATTAGCCTGTGGGTGGTAATGAGCTGTAAAACGAATTTGGGAAGAATAAGAATCGCAAAGAGATTTCAGTTCTTTAGATCGGAACTGAGGGCCATTATCACAGACGACAACCTTTGGGATACCAAAAAGAAGAAAGACATTGTCTTCTAACTCCCGGCAAATTGCCTTGGCAGTAGCAGACCTTAACGCGAAAAGAAGTGGAAATTTGGTGAAATAATCGACGACAGTCAAAATGTAGATAAAGCCTCTACTTGACTTTGGAAGGGGACCAACGAGATCTACACAGATCATTTCCCACGGTGCCTTTATTCCTACTCTCTCAGTCATCAAACCAGCTGGCTTTTCATTAACCGGTTTTACTTGTTGGCAAACTTTACAATTCCTAACATACTAAGTAATATCGCCTCTCATTTTAGGCCAATAGTATTTTCCCCCTATCCTAACAAAAGTTTTCCTAACTCCCATGTGTCCTCCTAAAGGACTATCATGGCATTCCTGTAATATAGCTAATCTATCCTGCTTTCCTACAACTTTCTTCCATTCTTGATTATTTTCATGAACAACAACATGATTCGATTTAATCAGTTTGAACAGTTGACCTTGTTCTACCCTCCACGCTGGGTAAGCTAGCGGATTTGACTTTATCGCTGAGATCATTTTCGCAATCCAAGGGTCTTGATCCTCTTCTGAGATCTCGGCTAACACCGGAACTCCTCGAGATAACATGTCTGGAACTACATGTTCTTTGCCCTTGCGATGGATGATCTCAAAGTCAAACTGTTGAAGCCGTACTGCCCAACGTGCTAATCTTCAATGCGGATCTTTAAGATTGTTCAACCATATGAGCGAATAATGATCAGTCACAACCGTGAATCGAACACCTTCGATGTAAGGTCGTAACTTCTCTATTGCCCATAGTACAGCCAAACACTCTTTTTCCGTCGTCGAATAGTTGCGTTCACTCCTATTTAAAGACCTACTAAGGTAACAGACAACCTTTTCCCCATCATCGAAGTTCTGTGACAATACGGCACCGATTCCGTAGTCCGACGCATCTGTTTGTACGACAAAAGGTCGTTGAAAATCAGGGCAAGTAAGTATTGGTGCTGTTACCAAACACTCCTTAGCCTTCCTAAAACAATTCTCACATTCATCAGTCCAGATGAATTTCCTACTCTTCTTCAATAAATCTGACAGTGGTCGAAGCAAATTGGCAAAATTTGGCAAAAATCGACGATACCACGACACTGTCCCTATAAAACTCCTAACCTCTTTCACATTCCTCGGTGCTGGAATCCTAACCATGCTTTCCACTTTTTCCGGGTCTACATGTAACCCATTTCGATCCACTACATAGCCTAAAAACTTCAACGATGGCCTACAGAAGTTACACTTCTCCTTACCGACCTTCAACCCTGCTTCACTCAACCTTTTCAAAACTTCCTTCAGGATTTCAAGATGCTTCTCGAAAGTATTGTAATTGTAATTTTTTTGTAATTGTAGTAATTTATTTGGCTCCAAAGTGCCATTAGATTTTACATGATTGTTTTTACATCAAATTTGTTTTAAGGTAGAATTAACATGAAAAAATTTGTGATAGAATTAACATGAAAAGATTTTTTTTTTTTTTTTTTTAAATAACATTTTCGGCAGTATATGTTGATATAAGCCTTTTGAACAAACTTATATTGTTGGCGTTTTTAATTTGTTGAGGCAACTGGTTGAACGATTGGAAGCCGGAGTAAAATATTGACTGTTGACCTCTTGTTGTTCTCATCCTTGTTATAATAAGGTCTTCTCTGTTACGTAGTGGGTATGCTGCGTTTACGTTCGTAGAGGCACGTTCATATAGGTACTCTGGACACATACGGTTTTTTATTTTATACACTAATGTCATTGTCATTATATAAAGTCTTTGGTTGACGTTGAACCAGTTTAACGTTGTGTGCATGTCTCTTACACTTGCATAATGGTCTCTTTTTAATATTATTCTCATTGCTTTATTTTGCAAAATTTGCATTCTACTTTTAAGGGTCACGTTACAAAAATACAATAAGCTTGGACAATACTCAAAGTGGGGCTTAATAATCACATTATACACTTTTATTGCACTATTTAATGAAAGGCTACTTCGTATTTTTCTTAACACACCTAATTTTTTTGATACTTTCTTACATATGTAATCAATATGTTCTTTCCACAATAGTTTACTGTCTAAAATTACTCCAAGATACTTTATATGAGACACAATTTCAAGGGAACAGTTTTCAACGTTTATAGACAAGTGGGCTGGCAGCGACGAAACATTAATTAACATACACTTCGATTTTTCCATATTTAACAAAAGGCGATTCATTTTAAGCCAGTTACTTATTGCGCAGAGATCTTCGTTGAGGTTATTCACACAGGTTGTAATGTCACTCCCAGAGATACACAAAAGACCATCATCAGCAAAAAGTTTAAGCCAAGAGTGTTTTAGTACTTTTTCCATGTCGTTAATGTATATGAGGAACATTAATACACCCAGAAGAGTACCTTGAGGGATTCCAATATTTACTGGGAGCGACCCTGATTCAGCTCCATTGACTGTTGTGCGTTGGGATCTTCCTTCCAGAAAACTTCGAAACCAATCGAATTCCGTTCCTCTCACTCCAATTTTGGCCAGTTTTTGCAATAAAATCGAAATATTTACTGTTTCAAAAGCGCGTTTTAGGTCAATAAATACCGCAATGACAAAATTTTTATTATCTATTTCAGATTTCCACTTGTTAATTACAAAATTTAAACTTGTCTCACATGAATGTTTTTCACGAAATCCCGATTGGTTTACACATAAAATGTTTTGATTAGTAATATGGGACTGTAGTTGCATCATAACAATTTTTTCTAAAACCTTTTCATAAATAGGTACCATATTTATTGGACGAAATTCATTACAAAAATTAGCATCCGGAGTTTTCTTTGTAGGAACGATCAATGACTCCTTCCACGTTGCTGGGAAAATGCCCGATGCCAAAGAAGCATTTACAATACGCATCATTGGGGGTCCTATGATAGTGATTGCGTCCTGGAACATTTTAGCGTTCATAAAATTGAAGTCATTTTTCTGGCTAATCTCTTTTATTGCACTAGATATCATTTCAATATTCACTGGGTAAAACCTAAAGGCTATATTGCACTCCTCAACTAAGCATGTATAAACAGGATACGAGACAGACAAGGTCAAATTGACTATACTTTGGACGAAAAATTTGTTGAGTTCAACACTTAGTATTGCACTGTCATTAATTTTATTTCCGTTTTCAAATTGCACTTCACTTATTTTGTCACTTTTGTTTTTATGCAAAACATACGTTTTCAATTGTTTCCACATGTCTTTTTGTGTACGCGCATTATCAACTTTCCTTCTTATAAATATTGATTTCGCCCTAGACAGTTTCTTCTTATAAAAATTTCGAAAGAGTTTATAATTTAACCAGTCACTATGATTATTAGTTAATGCTGCCTTTTGATAAAGATTTGTTTTATGAGCTTTATCATGTTGAAGGTCATTATTGAACCATTCCGCATTCACAAAGGGGACACTTTTCACAACTACCATAGTATTGACAATATTTTTAAGATTTGTAGCGAACAATTCACTTAGTGTATTGACGTTATAAGGTTGATCTTCATCAAAACTCGCAAAAAATGAATTTGTACTTAATTTTAACAGAAAATCATCAGTATTGTACTTACAAAATTTAATGTTTTTTTTGTTAACTGTTTTCTCTCTTCTGCATTTAATTACAATCTCAACGGATTCATGGTCACTGATTTTGTACGAACTGATCACTTTTGATTTCAATAGGGACGCATCGTTAGTTATGACATAATCAATGAGAGTCCTGGATGTTGGGGTGATTCTTGTCGGTTCGTCCATGGTCATAATAAGACTATTATCGTTCAGACATTGGGCTATTCGGCGCCGATATGTATCTTGAACTTCAAACCAATTTATATTTAGGTCACCACATAAAACATAAAGATTATTGCACTGTTGTAAGAAGTCAATCCAATTGACAAAATTATCACAAAATTCCGCTTTAGAGCATAGATGGGATCTATATATTGCACCAATGTATATCACAGAGTTGTTGGAATATTGCACTTTTATTATTAAACACCAGCATTTCATTTGATTCACAAATTTCTTGACTAGGGAACATTTTAAATGGTTTTTGACATATACTGATATTCCACCTGTGTGACTAGATTCACTCAAACATTTAACAAACATAAAACCATCAAGCTTTAAACTATTTAATTCATGATTTGCCGTAACATGTGTCTCTGTTAGTATAACAATATCCATATCTGCTTTTTCAACCAAACATTGTAATTCAGCAAAATTATTTGCCAAGCCTTGCACATTCATAAAAACACAAACTATGTTATTTAGTTGCTAGTAATCAACACGCTCTTTAGACACTTTTATCTTTCTGAGAAGAGATGGGCAGTTTGGATCGTTTGCTGCGTGATCCGTAGTAATGTCGAGGTGTAGTTTCTGTTTCGCCGTACAACAATTAACACATTTTTTTATTTCACTGGTGCATTCAGTAATATCATGATTATCACCACATTTAACACAAACTTTTTCTTTAACACAATCTTTCGCTACATGGTTATATTCACAACATTTAAAACATCTCAAAACTCTATAATGTGGATACACTTTACAACTATCCCAGCCAATACTAATTCTACTACTTTCAAGTATTTGTGCATAGGCAACACTTTCAACTTCTATTATGGCATTATACCATTTAGTTTTTGGAGACTTATAAACACGCAAACATTTCATCTCACTTTCACACAGCTGGTTTTGACTTTTAATTGCGCGAAGGAGATCAATATCATTTAATTCTTCTTTCATTCCTACTATAAGAAGTCTTGGTTTTTTTTGTTCTGGTATTTTAGTGACATAGTCATTCTGCATTTTAGTTTTTATTTCAGTTTCGATTTTTTTAATTGACTCTTTGTTTGCTTGTATAAGCAACGCACCGTTTTGGATATTTTTAACTCTATTTATTTTAAGTGCCATATTGGACGGATCTATGACACTACGAACATCATTATGCGTTTTTGTGTTGTTTTGATTAGCCAGAGGTTTAATCACAATACATTCAGTCTTTTCTTTCACTGCTTGTGCATAAGAGAGAGAGTGAGAGCTTACACCAACATTGCTAGGAGCAGGGGTATCTCCCACTACACCAACACTGCTTGCTTTAGGAATCAATTCAATTGCTTCCTTTATTTCATTGCTCACTTTAGCTATAACTGACAACTTTTCACGAATAATTTCGAACATATTGTTGCAGTCCACACAAAAATACTTAATGCCAACAATAGTATCAAGCATTTTCAAGTCATACTCGGTCATGTTGACACATTTAGCATGGAATTTCTTTTCACAACCACCACTACACTTCACCGCTTGTTTAGATAGGCGTTTCGTACAGCTAGAGTCACCGCAAACAGCTGTTGTTTCAGTCATCTTGTCCGTTAAAAAACTTTTAACTTAACAACCGTTAGGATAATCTTCTTCTTTTTCATTTTCGGCGTTACGAGTAGTGATCTTGAAGCGATCACAACTCTCCCACTTTTCTGCTTCACACTAGTGATCCGCCTGTGGGGTACGCCGCGTTGACCTCAGAAATATTATCCGTTAGGATAATAATGTCGTCTAAATAGACGAAGACGTACGGCTCTAGATCGGCACCCAAAACTGTGTCGATAAACCGTTGCCATGTCGCAGGCGAGTTATGAAGCCCGAAAGGCATCCTTCTAAACTGAAAGAGACCTCTCCCGGGAACCGTGAAAGCGGTGTAGGGCTTAGACTCCTCCTCCATTGGAATCTGCCAATACGCTGATTTTATATCCAAAGAGGACAAAAACTTCGCTCCTCGAAGCCTGTCCAAAATGGCCGCTATGTAGGGTAGTGGATAAGCATCCCTATCTGTATTTTTATTAAGCTTCCTAAAATCTACACAAAACCTAAAAGACCCATCTTTCTTTTTAACTAATAGTATTGGAGATGACCAAGCACTGTTGGATCTCTCAATAACTCCTGCTTCTAACATCTCATTTAGTTCCCTATCAATATGTCCCTGCATTGCCGGAGAAACCGGATAGTACCGTTGTTTAATCGGTTCCGCCGACGTCCTAATCTTGTGCTCAATCATAGTTGTGCACCCTAATCCCTCTGGCATCTTCCTAAAAGCTTCCTCAACCGTGGCTTCCAACAAACTAGTCTGATCTTTCGTCAACTCTGAACGCTCAGTAATCGAGCAAATCGAGCCCAAACACTCTTGGTCCGAAAAACTCCACATACGTGATCGCAAATCCGGGACGATTCCCGACAGTGCCCAAAAATCTGCACCTAGTATCACGGTATGCGGCAGAGTTGGAATAACTAAGCAGTCTATAAGAACTGCCTTGTTTTCAACCACGATTGGTAAGTTAACTGACCCTAAAACTTCTACTCCTGCTCCATCTGCCAAGCATACAGAATGGATATTCCCCTCTTTAACCACTAATCCTAAATCTTGGAGAATTCTCCAGCTATCTCTACCTAAAATTGTTCTAGAAGCTCCTGAATCTAACAATCCCAAAAACCTAGTCCCGTAAATGCTAACTCCTAAAAATGGTCTCCTATCATCCCCGTTTGCCTCCAACGTAAACCCTAAATGAATTTTTGCCAGCTGGTTACCAGCAGGCAACCTAGCTCCTAATGCCTCCGGAACTCTCGCCCTGCTGGCGCAAGAGCCCGTTGCCCATTTCCCGAAGAACAACGACGACAGTTATTGCGGCTGACACCTTCAGCGCCACAACCGAAGCAATGCTTTTTAGCGGAACACCTGCTAGAGAAGTGACCTTCTTTCCCGCAGTTAAAACATCGATTCGACCTGTCAACTTGAGTGGATCTATTAGGTGGAGACCTTCTAGCTTCCACTACTTGGACAGGCTGCTCTTCTCTGCTAACCGCTGCCACCCTCGGTTGTACTGCTGGACCAGCAGAGTAACCGAACTCGGGTTCAACGCAATTTTTATTTCGAGCGGGAGGCTCAAAATTCTCTACATTCGCCCTAAGCGTTTCTAAATCCCTGCCTAATTTAGCTAACTCCTTCACAGATTGAGGCTTTTGGAAACCAATCTGTTTCTGATAGAAAGGGTCCAAATTCTTCATTAGGATAGCCACTTTCCTACGTTCGGATAATGGCTCCCCTAATCTCCTAAACATTGTACGCATGGTAGCGAGATATGCTCCATACGTCTCCTCCTTCCCTTGGGTCCTACGGTTGATCTGTTCCATCAACAGATCATCATAATTTGCTGGCAAGAATTCGTACTTCAACGCCTCTACGAATTCCTGCCAATCACCTATGTCTTCCCTAACTGACCTATACCACAGTAGGGCTTGACCTGTCAAAAGGTCAACCACTGACTGGAACAAACAGGTTTCTGAAACCCCTCGAGCTAAACTAAGTTCCTCTACCCTTTCTAAGAATGAGTTCAGTGATGTGCCACATCGCTCACCACTGAACTGAACATTCCACCTACTAATCCTTTCCGTAACTCGCTCTAGCGGTTCGGAAATCCCTACTCTAACTCTATCATTTGATCTCTGATGGAATCCCTCGTTGCACACTGGTCCTCGTGTGTTCATCCGATTTTGTTGGGGAGTGTTCTCCACCAACTGCCTACCACTCGTTCCTGAAGAAGAAGCATTGTCTTCGTTCGACGCTTGCTCTTCTTCATCTGATAACCTAGCTAATAGGAGAAGCAGCTCACTCTTCAGAGATTTCTGCTCTCCTATTTCCTCATCTCCTTCTGCCTGCGCTTTTCCTATCCTATTTAAGCTCCATTCTATCTTCGTAAGGATCTTCAAGTATTCCGCTGACTTCGGATTTCTTGGCTGATCCTTAAGAAGAACCCTAATCTCCCTAATCTTTTCCTCAACTGCATCCCTATCCTGAACATAACTAAACGGGTACTTCCCGAAGGCCTCAACTGAACCGCGACGTTCCAACATCCGAGAAGATCTTAAGGAACTTCTCATTACGTCCACAGTTCCCTTCTCTAACCCCCTACTCAACATTTCGTACACAAGCTCCTCTTGTGACAAACGGTTGATATCCATGGTGAATAATTAAAAAAAAAAAAAAAATTAAAAAAAAAAAACTAATAAAAAAAATCAGACGTAATCAAAAAAACCACTAAAGTTCAAAATAAAATGTATTTAAAAAGTATTAAAAATAGTAATAAAAAAAAGTATCAGAAAAAAATAGCACCAAATAAATTTAAAAAGGTATTGGAAAAAAAATAAATATCGCCGACGGCAACACTCAACTCTGAGTATGAAAATTTACCTCACACCAACACGCTGTGTGAGTGAGCGAGACAGACTTATGTTTAATATGGCTGGAAAATTGCCACACAAACTGTCAAACTCCTTAATATTTAATAAGAAATTAAAATCAAAATAAAATGTAATGTAGGTATGAAGATTCGATTGATAAGAAATAATCTCAATCAAAATGCAAAAATGAATCAAATATAAAAAAAAAACAAAAGCACCTACTTGTTGCACTGGGTATACCAATAACACAGTGAATCCAAATTAGTAATGCACAAATCACAATCCAACAACATTGATGGATGTATATATATATTATATATTTTGTAGAATGTAGGTAGGTACGGCAATCACAATTTCTAAACAATTAAATGTTCACCTAGGGAAAAAAAACACGGGCAAAGTAAAGAGATTCAAACACAAAATCACATTCATAAAATATGTAATAAGTGAAAATAACACTTCCCTAAAATGTTCCACTAAGAAAAATCACAACACACAACAGGAGAAAAAATATATGTAAAAAGAAACACCACACAAAGCCCCACGTTTGGACGCCAATTGTTGCACTTTTTTCCCGACGAACCGAATCCAAACGAATCAAAAACGAATCCACAACTTGGATGATAGTTATCTAATGTATTAATTAATCGCAACGATTGATTAATTAATTATTTAAAATGCAAGAATATAAAACATGCACAACGATGTGCCGCGGCGATGTTGACCGAATTTTAACTTTATGATGAACTGTCAAATGACAGCTGGGTGGATTTCGATGGGAAAGAATGCAACAGGTAGCAAGATAATATGCTGCCAATGCCAGCTGCTCAGCAAGGGGTGGTCCGTAGGTAGTTTATTTATTGGTACGTAGGTATAATTAGTTGAATAAAGAAAGGAATTAATAAAAAGAATGGGTATCAATCAAAACACACAACTGGGTGTTTCATACAATAAAGGGCGCCAGGAAATTTTTGTTTGGAATTTCCAAACCAACTTTAGCACTGAAAAAGATCTTCAAATGGAATAATAACAGCGCGATTTATTTCCAAAAGGAATAATAATATGTTTTATTCAGGAAACCTTTACGGGTATAGGTAGAAAACCTGAAATTTTTTCATAAACAAATTGGTGTACAAAGTATGCAAAGTCTGGCAAAAGCCAGTCAACAATTTAAATAGAATGAAATTTAAGTACGAAGATGGGGTTTTACCCAGGTTAAAATGTAAAAGCAACAAAGTATGTGCACAATGCACCCGCAAAGAAACGACTCTTTGGGAATTTTCCCGAACAGACAACAAGGTTAAATGGAGGTCGCGCGTCCTGCAATCTCAGGATTAATTACGTAAGGCGAAGGGTTACCGATTAAAGCAATATGACTCAATAGTCAAAACAAAACAAACGCACTATTAACACTTTTCCACTTTTATAGGAAAATACTTAGCTTTTTCTGTTGACGAATCCTGCCTGAGTTTTCTTGCCCGTACTGGCACTAACTCTCCTGAATTCCTGCCTATGTGGAGCTTTCCTGCACAGACTTAAAACACTGTTTAGTTTGGCCTTTCTGCCAATTAAACACTGTAACAATTTAAACTTGCACTACTTGCAAAAATCAAATACTCGATTATAAAATCTCCGACACTTTTTCAATTTTCTAAAACTTTCTGGCACTATGTCCTTTTCAGAGGTCAACCAAGAAGTGCCATCTTCTTGGCGGTCTCTTCGTTCATCGGCGCATTCAGCAAATTCCACTCACTTCAACCAATCAGAGTCGTGGAGGTTCGTCACGGGGTATCTGCAATACTCTCAGCAAATTCGCTGGAGTCTGTGCCGTAGGCAAAACGCATCCATCGCTCTCTTCTAAACAATTTCGTTGTGAATCTCTTGGTCGTTAGAGATTCGCAACAACTTGCCCGAATGAACGAATCCAGACCTGTTCCATTTCAATCCATTCCAGAATAGAAAATTGAGAAACTATTTCTTTAAACAAATTCCCTCGGCCCAACCGACCCAAGTTACACTGTGCAAGAAAAATATTTAAGCTAGGATTCAGTTAACGAGGATTCGTCATTTTTCGCGAGAACTACTAAACTACTTCGGTGAACCTTCGCGCAGATTTGGGGGAATGGGGATAATTCTGTAAAGAGTCATTTCTTTTTAAGGTGAAGCACTTTAGGTTGGGCACTCGGCCTTTACGGTGGGCACTCAGCCATTACGTTGGGCTCTTGGCCGTTTATATTGAAAAAGGCTTCAAATGCCAAAATCCGAAGATCACTGATATATATCAGTGTGTTAGGTGGGTAGCTAATCTCTACCTTATTGTACAAATATTAGGTTGTTAGTAACCTGCTGCTGCCGCTGTTGCGATGGGTTTTCTCCAGAACCTTCCTGGTTCTTACTATCGCTGCTGCTTGAGTCTCCAGCCGCCCACTGGCTCAATGGAGGGGTACCTATTTGGGTTGCTTTTCCAAAATGCTTTGAAGTACACCACTAGCTGATAGACTAGGGTTGCTTTGTACTCTGCCAGCACCTTGAAGCCACAACAAAAGGAGGGGTGAAAATGGGAAGAGGAAGAAAAGTAGAGGTCTAACTTGTTGTGGTAAAATATACCGCAACAAATCCCACCCTTACCTGCCAAGAAATGTTCTTGCAGTTAAAGAAAAACTGTAGGACATTTCTTAAAGCCAAAGGTTCAAGGAAAATTGAAAAAGGTATTTTCCATCAGGGCATACAATCGCCAGCCTTTGAAAGTAAACGACGATATGGAGAGCTATTAAAAATAAATAAAAAAAATAAAAAAAATAAAAAAATAAAAACTACTTTAAGGCTCAATTCTCCAGGGATGCATCGGTGTACGGTTTGAGATCTTTCGCATGCCAAGTTCCGCGTTCTTTACCATTACTATCCTCTAAGACATATGTCCAAGGTGACACACGCTTCTTTATAACAAACGGACCGACAAACTTCGGTGCTAACTTGGCTGCGTAATAGTTCGCGGCATCCGACAACACAAAATTTCGACGCCAAACCTGCTCGCCAACGAGATATTGAACATCTCTTCTGCGGAGGTTGTATGTTTTCGCAGACTTCTTGGTTGCCGCGCGTAGTTTCTTTTCGATGTCTACTCTAAGATCCCTAAACCGTACTTCTAGCTCACTAAAATCCTGAACCCTATCTAACCTATCACCTATTACTGGCACTTCTCGACCTGAAGTCGCCATATCCCTACCAAAATTAGCATAATAAGGGGAAACACCTAAAACTTCATGGGTGGAAGTGCGAATCGCGCACGCAACCTTAGACAACTGCGCATCCCATATCCGGTGGTTATCAGAGAGAGACGTATGCCCTGAGCGTTGTTTTGATGGTTTGGTTTATCCTCTCCGCTGGATTAGCCTGTGGGTGGTAATGAGCTGTAAAACGAATTTGGGAAGAATAAGAATCGCAAAGAGATTTCAGTTCTTTAGATCGGAACTGAGGGCCATTATCACAGACGACAACCTTTGGGATACCAAAAAGAAGAAAGACATTGTCTTCTAACTCCCGGCAAATTGCCTTGGCAGTAGCAGACCTTAACGCGAAAAGAAGTGGAAATTTGGTGAAATAATCGACGACAGTCAAAATGTAGATAAAGTTTCTACTTGACTTTGGAAGGGGACCAACGAGATCTACACAGATCATTTCCCACGGTGCCTTTATTCCTACTCTCTCAGTCATCAAACCAGCTGGCTTTTCATTAACCGGTTTTACTTGTTGGCAAACTTTACAATTCCTAACATACTAAGTAATATCGCCTCTCATTTTAGGCCAATAGTATTTTCCCCCTATCCTAACAAAAGTTTTCCTAACTCCCATGTGTCCTCCTAAAGGACTATCATGGCATTCCTGTAATATAGCTAATCTATCCTGCTTTCCTACAACTTTCTTCCATTCTTGATTATTTTCATGAACAACAACATGATTCGATTTAATCAGTTTGAACAGTTGACCTTGTTCTACCCTCCACGCTGGGTAAGCTAGCGGATTTGACTTTATCGCTGAGATCATTTTCGCAATCCAAGGGTCTTGATCCTCTTCTGAGATCTCGGCTAACACCGGAACTCCTCGAGATAACATGTCTGGAACTACATGTTCTTTGCCCTTGCGATGGATGATCTCAAAGTCAAACTGTTGAAGCCGTACTGCCCAACGTGCTAATCTTCAATGCGGATCTTTAAGATTGTTCAACCATATGAGCGAATAATGATCAGTCACAACCGTGAATCGAACACCTTCGATGTAAGGTCGTAACTTCTCTATTGCCCATAGTACAGCCAAACACTCTTTTTCCGTCGTCGAATAGTTGCGTTCACTCCTATTTAAAGACCTACTAAGGTAACAGACAACCTTTTCCCCATCATCGAAGTTCTGTGACAATACGGCACCGATTCCGTAGTCCGACGCATCTGTTTGTACGACAAAAGGTCGTTGAAAATCAGGGCAAGTAAGTATTGGTGCTGTTACCAAACACTCCTTAGCCTTCCTAAAACAATTCTCACATTCATCAGTCCAGATGAATTTCCTACTCTTCTTCAATAAATCTGACAGTGGTCGAAGCAAATTGGCAAAATTTGGCAAAAATCGACGATACCACGACACTGTCCCTATAAAACTCCTAACCTCTTTCACATTCCTCGGTGCTGGAATCCTAACCATGCTTTCCACTTTTTCCGGGTCTACATGTAACCCATTTCGATCCACTACATAGCCTAAAAACTTCAACGATGGCCTACAGAAGTTACACTTCTCCTTACCGACCTTCAACCCTGCTTCACTCAACCTTTTCAAAACTTCCTTCAGGATTTCAAGATGCTTCTCGAAAGTATCCGTTAGGATAATCTTCTTCTTTTTCATTTTCGGCGTTACGAGTAGTGATCTTGAAGCGATCACAACTCTCCCACTTTTCTGCTTCACACTAGTGATCCGCCTGTGGGGTACGCCGCGTTGACCTCAGAAATATTATCCGTTAGGATAATAATGTCGTCTAAATAGACGAAGACGTACGGCTCTAGATCGGCACCCAAAACTGTGTCGATAAACCGTTGCCATGTCGCAGGCGAGCTATGAAGCCCGAAAGGCATCCTTCTAAACTGAAAGAGACCTCTCCCGGGAACCGTGAAAGCGGTGTAGGGCTTAGACTCCTCCTCCATTGGAATCTGCCAATACGCTGATTTTATATCCAAAGAGGACAAAAACTTCGCTCCTCGAAGCCTGTCCAAAATGGCCGCTATGTAGGGTAGTGGATAAGCATCCCTATCTGTATTTTTATTAAGCTTCCTAAAATCTACACAAAACCTAAAAGACCCATCTTTCTTTTTAACTAATAGTATTGGAGATGACCAAGCACTGTTGGATCTCTCAATAACTCCTGCTTCTAACATCTCATTTAGTTCCCTATCAATATGTCCCTGCATTGCCGGAGAAACCGGATAGTACCGTTGTTTAATCGGTTCCGCCGACGTCCTAATCTTGTGCTCAATCATAGTTGTGCACCCTAATCCCTCTGGCATCTTCCTAAAAGCTTCCTCAACCGTGGCTTCCAACAAACTAGTCTGATCTTTCGTCAACTCTGAACGCTCAGTAATCGAGCAAATCGAGCCCAAACACTCTTGGTCCGAAAAACTCCACATACGTGATCGCAAATCCGGGACGATTCCCGACAGTGCCCAAAAATCTGCACCTAGTATCACGGTATGCGGCAGAGTTGGAATAACTAAGCAGTCTATAAGAACTGCCTTGTTTTCAACCACGATTGGTAAGTTAACTGACCCTAAAACTTCTACTCCTGCTCCATCTGCCAAGCATACAGAATGGATATTCCCCTCTTTAACCACTAATCCTAAATCTTGGAGAATTCTCCAGCTATCTCTACCTAAAATTGTTCTAGAAGCTCCTGAATCTAACAATCCCAAAAACCTAGTCCCGTAAATGCTAACTCCTAAAAATGGTCTCCTATCATCCCCGTTTGCCTCCAACGTAAACCCTAAATGAATTTTTGCCAGCTGGTTACCAGCAGGCAACCTAGCTCCTAATGCCTCCGGAACTCTCGCCCTGCTGGCGCAAGAGCCCGTTGCCCATTTCCCGAAGAACAACGACGACAGTTATTGCGGCTGACACCTTCAGCGCCACAACCGAAGCAATGCTTTTTAGCGGAACACCTGCTAGAGAAGTGACCTTCTTTCCCGCAGTTAAAACATCGATTCGACCTGTCAACTTGAGTGGATCTATTAGGTGGAGACCTTCTAGCTTCCACTACTTGGACAGGCTGCTCTTCTCTGCTAACCGCTGCCACCCTCGGTTGTACTGCTGGACCAGCAGAGTAACCGAACTCGGGTTCAACGCAATTTTTATTTCGAGCGGGAGGCTCAAAATTCTCTACATTCGCCCTAAGCGTTTCTAAATCCCTGCCTAATTTAGCTAACTCCTTCACAGATTGAGGCTTTTGGAAACCAATCTGTTTCTGATAGAAAGGGTCCAAATTCTTCATTAGGATAGCCACTTTCCTACGTTCGGATAATGGCTCCCCTAATCTCCTAAACATTATCGTTATCCGAGGCTGTTGATTGTTTCGGAACAGTAGGAGAATTCACGCTGCTCCGTCAAGGTCGGTAAAGAACTCACCGAGACCTTCAATGTCGAAAAAGGTTTTAGGCAAGGCGATAGACTGTCATGCGATTTCTTCAACATCATACTTGAACAGATTGTAAGAAACTCAAACGTCAACACCAGAGGAACAATCTTTCAAAAATCTGTGCAATTGCTCGCATATGCAGACGATATTGACGTAATGGGAAGAAAAAAGCGTGATGTCATAGGTGCTTTTGCGAGTATTGAAACAGAAGCGGCAAAAATGGGTTTGATGGTTAATGAGGGCAAAACGAAGTATATGCTGTCATCAAACAAGGACACAGAACATCGACGAATTGGACAAAACGTCACAATAGACAGACATAACTTCGAGGTAGTACAGGACTTCGTCTACCTAGGATCCGCTGTAGACACGGACAACAACATCAGTGCGGAGATCAAACGGAGAATAACTCTTGCCAACCGTTGCTTCTTTGGGTTAAGAAGGCAATTGAGAAACAAAACCCTCTCCAGAAAAACCAAGGTAACCTTATATAAGACCTTAATCATCCCAGTCCTGCTTTACGGCGCGGAAGCATGGACCTTATCGAAAGCGGATGAGGAAACCCTTGGTCGTTTCGAAAGAAAAATTCTCCGAATGATCTTTGGTCCCGTATGCGAAGGCAATGTGTGGAGAAGAAGATACAACAACGAGCTGTATGAGCTGTACCGCGACATGGGCATAGCCAGAAGAGTACGCATCGCGAGGCTACGATGGTTGGGCCATGTTGAGCGGATGGACCCAAACGCTCCGGCTCGTCGGGTGTTCGAAAGCACATTGCAGGGAAATCGCGGAAGGGGAAGACCTCGTCTTAGGTGGCGCAATCAAGTGGAGGATGACCTCAACCGACTTGGAGTGCGAAACTGGAGAGAGCTCGCCCGAAATAGAAGTCGTTATCGAAGAATGTTGGTTGAGGCCCAGGTTCACCCCGAACTGTAATGCCCACCTAAGTAAGTAAAGTAATCTCCTAAACATTGTACGCATGGTAGCGAGATATGCTCCATACGTCTCCTCCTTCCCTTGGGTCCTACGGTTGATCTGTTCCATCAACAGATCATCATAATTTGCTGGCAAGAATTCGTACTTCAACGCCTCTACGAATTCCTGCCAATCACCTATGTCTTCCCTAACTGACCTATACCACAGTAGGGCTTGACCTGTCAAAAGGTCAACCACTGACTGGAACAAACAGGTTTCTGAAACCCCTCGAGCTAAACTAAGTTCCTCTACCCTTTCTAAGAATGAGTTCAGTGATGTGCCACATCGCTCACCACTGAACTGAACATTCCACCTACTAATCCTTTCCGTAACTCGCTCTAGCGGTTCGGAAATCCCTACTCTAACTCTATCATTTGATCTCTGATGGAATCCCTCGTTGCACACTGGTCCTCGTGTGTTCATCCGATTTTGTTGGGGAGTGTTCTCCACCAACTGCCTACCACTCGTTCCTGAAGAAGAAGCATTGTCTTCGTTCGACGCTTGCTCTTCTTCATCTGATAACCTAGCTAATAGGAGAAGCAGCTCACTCTTCAGAGATTTCTGCTCTCCTATTTCCTCATCTCCTTCTGCCTGCGCTTTTCCTATCCTATTTAAGCTCCATTCTATCTTCGTAAGGATCTTCAAGTATTCCGCTGACTTCGGATTTCTTGGCTGATCCTTAAGAAGAACCCTAATCTCCCTAATCTTTTCCTCAACTGCATCCCTATCCTGAACATAACTAAACGGGTACTTCCCGAAGGCCTCAACTGAACCGCGACGTTCCAACATCCGAGAAGATCTTAAGGAACTTCTCATTACGTCCACAGTTCCCTTCTCTAACCCCCTACTCAACATTTCGTACACAAGCTCCTCTTGTGACAAACGGTTGATATCCATGGTGAATAATTAAAAAAAAAAAAAAATTTAAAAAAAAAAACTAATAAAAAAAATCAGACGTAATCAAAAAAACCACTAAAGTTCAAAATAAAATGTATTTAAAAAGTATTAAAAATAGTAATAAAAAAAAGTATCAGAAAAAAATAGCACCAAATAAATTTAAAAAGGTATTGGAAAAAAAATAAATATCGCCGACGGCAACACTCAACTCTGAGTATGAAAATTTACCTCACACCAACACGCTGTGTGAGTGAGCGAGACAGACTTATGTTTAATATGGCTGGAAAATTGCCACACAAACTGTCAAACTCCTTAATATTTAATAAGAAATTAAAATCAAAATAAAATGTAATGTAGGTATGAAGATTCGATTGATAAGAAATAATCTCAATCAAAATGCAAAAATGAATCAAATATAAAAAAAAAACAAAAGCACCTACTTGTTGCACTGGGTATACCAATAACACAGTGAATCCAAATTAGTAATGCACAAATCACAATCCAACAACATTGATGGATGTATATATATATTATATATTTTGTAGAATGTAGGTAGGTACGGCAATCACAATTTCTAAACAATTAAATGTTCACCTAGGGAAAAAAAACACGGGCAAAGTAAAGAGATTCAAACACAAAATCACATTCATAAAATATGTAATAAGTGAAAATAACACTTCCCTAAAATGTTCCACTAAGAAAAATCACAACACACAACAGGAGAAAAAATATATGTAAAAAGAAACACCACACAAAGCCCCACGTTTGGACGCCAATTGTTGCACTTTTTTCCCGACGAACCGAATCCAAACGAATCAAAAACGAATCCACAACTTGGATGATAGTTATCTAATGTATTAATTAATCGCAACGATTGATTAATTAATTATTTAAAATGCAAGAATATAAAACATGCACAACGATGTGCCGCGGCGATGTTGACCGAATTTTAACTTTATGATGAACTGTCAAATGACAGCTGGGTGGATTTCGATGGGAAAGAATGCAACAGGTAGCAAGATAATATGCTGCCAATGCCAGCTGCTCAGCAAGGGGTGGTCCGTAGGTAGTTTATTTATTGGTACGTAGGTATAATTAGTTGAATAAAGAAAGGAATTAATAAAAAGAATGGGTATCAATCAAAACACACAACTGGGTGTTTCATACAATAAAGGGCGCCAGGAAATTTTTGTTTGGAATTTCCAAACCAACTTTAGCACTGAAAAAGATCTTCAAATGGAATAATAACAGCGCGATTTATTTCCAAAAGGAATAATAATATGTTTTATTCAGGAAACCTTTACGGGTATAGGTAGAAAACCTGAAATTTTTTCATAAACAAATTGGTGTACAAAGTATGCAAAGTCTGGCAAAAGCCAGTCAACAATTTAAATAGAATGAAATTTAAGTACGAAGATGGGGTTTTACCCAGGTTAAAATGTAAAAGCAACAAAGTATGTGCACAATGCACCCGCAAAGAAACGACTCTTTGGGAATTTTCCCGAACAGACAACAAGGTTAAATGGAGGTCGCGCGTCCTGCAATCTCAGGATTAATTACGTAAGGCGAAGGGTTACCGATTAAAGCAATATGACTCAATAGTCAAAACAAAACAAACGCACTATTAACACTTTTCCACTTTTATAGGAAAATACTTAGCTTTTTCTGTTGACGAATCCTGCCTGAGTTTTCTTGCCCGTACTGGCACTAACTCTCCTGAATTCCTGCCTATGTGGAGCTTTCCTGCACAGACTTAAAACACTGTTTAGTTTGGCCTTTCTGCCAATTAAACACTGTAACAATTTAAACTTGCACTACTTGCAAAAATCAAATACTCGATTATAAAATCTCCGACACTTTTTCAATTTTCTAAAACTTTCTGGCACTATGTCCTTTTCAGAGGTCAACCAAGAAGTGCCATCTTCTTGGCGGTCTCTTCGTTCATCGGCGCATTCAGCAAATTCCACTCACTTCAACCAATCAGAGTCGTGGAGGTTCGTCACGGCGTCACGGGGTATCTGCAATACTCTCAGCAAATTCGCTGGAGTCTGCGCCGTAGGCAAAACGCATCCATCGCTCGCTTCTAAACAATTTCGTTGTGAATCTCTTGGTCGTTAGAGATTCGCAACAACTTGCCCGAATGAACGAATCCAGACCTGTTCCATTTCAATCCATTCCAGAATAGAAAATTGAGAAACTATTTCTTTAAACAAATTCCCTCTGCCCAACCGACCCAAGTTACACTGTGCAAGAAAAATATTTAAGCTAGGATTCAGTTAACGAGGATTCGTCATTTTTCGCGAAAACTACTAAACTACTTCGGTGAACCTTCGCGCAGATTTGGGGGAATGGGGATAATTCTGTAAAGAGTCATTTCTTTTTAAGGTGAAGCTCTTTAGGTTGGGCACTCGGCCTTTACGGTGGGCACTCAGCCATTACGTTGGGCTCTTGGCCGTTTATATTGAAAAAGGCTTCAAATGCCAAAATCCGAAGATCACTGATATTTATCAGTGTGTTAAAGGTGGGTAGCTAATCTCTACCTTATTGTACAAATATAAGGTTGTTAGTAACCTGCTGCTGCTGCTGTTTCGATGGGTTTTCTCCAGAACCTTCCTGGTTCTTACTATCACTGCTGCTTGAGTCTCCAGCCGCCCACTGGCTCAATGGAGGGGTACCTATTTGGGTTGCTTTTCCAAAATGCTTTGAAGTACACC
This sequence comes from Melanostoma mellinum, assembly GCA_914767635.1. Taxonomy (NCBI): domain Eukaryota; kingdom Metazoa; phylum Arthropoda; class Insecta; order Diptera; family Syrphidae; genus Melanostoma; species Melanostoma mellinum. Next base: position 109,336,413 of record OU612059.1, read on the forward strand.
ACTAGCTGATGGACTAGGGTTGCTTTGAACTCTGCCAGCACCTTGAAGCCACAACAAAAGGAGGGGTGAAAATGGGAAGAGGAAGAAAAGTAGAGGTCTAACTTGTTGTGGTAAAATATACCGCAACAAAGTAAACTCGCGGAAGTCTTGCAGAAGTTTCTTGCAGTAGCGTTTACATTGCTGTATGAATTCTTGCAATTTCTTTTGCAATAAATGTCTTGCAAGAAGCTCGCGCATCATACTGTCGCAATTTATTGCAGAGGTATCTAAACTGGGAAGTCATTAATGTCGCAAGAAATTGGGTTATTTACTTAAAATTCAAATCATGGCGAGAAGACGTAAACGTTTAGCAGTTGCAATTACAATTTTATTGATGAAAAAGAAAAAGAGATCAACTTGGGTGCGCGACTGGATTTTAAGAAGACGGGAAGCTCGTGCCTTCTTTAATTTATTGAACGAACTAAATATAGAAGACGCTCAACAACACTTCAATTTCACTCGGATGACCGCGGTTGATTTGGAAGTTTTGTTATTGAAAGTGTGACCTACTATAAAAAAGCAGGACACTCGATTCCGTGATTCAATTTCAATTCTTTATTTTCAATTCATTTTGTCATTGGCTCCATAAATTATGAAGCTTCCGATACACTTCATTCTCATTTGTGAGGAACTCTTCCGCGATCTTATTAAGTATTGAATTTTTCTTAATTCGATTTTTATAATCTTCGTGCTGGTTATTCCATAAACACGGATTACATTCGTAACTTTTAATTAACGGTATTGTTTCTTCGCGAGACCATTCACGACTTCCCTTTGGGTCATTTTTTATTGTAAACAAAAACCAACCCAGCCGCGAGTGCAATATATACGAAACTATTCCGGTAAGCTGCAAAAACTGTCGCGAGTCAATGCAAACCTGTTTCAACATGCAATTTATTGCACTCGCAAATACTCGCAAGAACTTATGCAAGAACTGTCGCGATCGAACTTGCTTCTCAGTTTCCACTTGCAAGTCACTGTCGGACAGACTGTCAGACATTTCTTGCAGAAGTTTTCTTGCAAATGGAAACGCGGCCTAAGAGTTTGTCCATTTCGGCAATCAGAATAGCCATTGAAAAGTTTTCAGCCATTTGGGACGTGGTGCAGCTCTTCTTCAAAGAATTAGAAGATCCTGGTTCGGGTGAAGTTTCTCCAAAGGATCTTTTACTTTTCGACCCGTAACTCATGAGCAGAGCTGGGAGTCACTGTTTTTTCAAATGTCAACTACTACGATCTGTTGGTTTGAGTATTTGCTAATTGGATTATGTATTTGCTAAGGTGGTGAAATTGCGATTACACCAAAAAAGAGAGAGCTTTCCTTATACAAAGATCAAACACACAGTAATTTATTTAAATGAAGTGGGGGCAGAAGGGCTCTTAAGAAATCCGTACGAAAGCAGGGGAACAGCTTTTCGATCTTGTTATTGCTTTGTAAATACTCACAGTAATATTTTGTTGTATTTTTAAGCAAGTAACGACAGGGACAGCTGATCATCACCTTCACTGACTCGAATAAGCTTTGGTTTCACCACACCACAATCAAACTAAAATTATATTTTCGTTTAAATTTCTTTATAATTTTCTCTCTTTTTCCCTTTTATATATTGTTGCCACACTTCACGAAATGAAAGTTTTATTTTTGGTACAATGTTTTGTAACTTTAAACTGGCTGTTAAACTGACCAACAAATGAATTTAATACGGAGCGATCTTAAAACACTTCCACACACCAAGCGCACTAGAGTCAACACTCAATACATTGGAGTATACCCGTTCCTGATAAAGTTCGATTTGAAATTATCAAAAAAGGAGGGAGGGACCATTCACTACTGTATCCAGGCCAGCGGTTAAAATAAAAGGTTGTGTTCGTCATCTTACTAAAGGATGGTTCTATAAAGTTTTGCCTAACGGGGACAAGATTCTGTGATCATGAATGATATGTTCTCGAATAACTTATAGACTGTACTGCTTTTGCTGTCACCAATAATGTTGATACAGAAAAATATTCATAGATGGATTTCAGAAATGGTAAAAGCTGAACCCTAAAGTACCGGATCATGAGACTTCAATTGAACACATAGAAAATTTTGAGAAGTGGAAAACTTTTGAAATGGGTTTAAAATTACATAAAACCATAGATGACTCAGTCTTGCAATTAATGGATGCTGAACAACTGTTACTTGTCCTTAAATTATGAGATGCTGGCAATAATTTACATTAGCCGATTTCTCCTTGAAAACTTGGGTTTCGAGCGGATACTTGGTATGCTTGCAAGTGCTCACACTAGCTCGTCGGAATGGGGAGGATTCTTTCTCAAAACCAAGTAGAAGACGCGTTAACAAAGTATTCATACCAAGATTTATTAATTTTATAGACATCGGACGGACTGAAAAGATTCAAACGATAGGATCTGCTCGCTAGGTGATAGATGGATTCTCACCTTGGATACATTTGCCCCACCCCTATATTAACTGCAAAGCAGTTAACCGTGACAACTTTGGTATCCTGATTTTTAAGTTATCCCTTACGTTGGACTCACTGAGAACTAGTACATTGAAACCGAGTTATAGCACTTCATGACCCCCCTAAAGAAAACGTTACTCTTTCATGTTCATAACATTTATGCTATCAATTCGCTTTTATTGTTTCATCTTTCATATTAATGTTACTACGTACTAGTTTAGGAACATAGGTGATGATTCTAGCTTATTCGATTGTTTTAATTTAAGGTTTAGTTTATAATACTAGTCTAAGTAGGTAATTTTACGTATAACTTTTATAGCTTTGTGCTTGGTACTTAAGGGGTTAATTATAAAGGTGTAAGGGTGGTCGGCATATCTATATATATGTACTACAATATGTATGACCCCCTTTGTTGGGTCTTATTTTTGTGTGATTGGTATTTTAAAATAGCATAAGATTTAAGTAATAGGTTTATGTAGTCAAGTAAAGCAAATATAAAAAAAAACTTACGATTTGATCCTGGTTCCGACGTTTTGTGCGCACAAAGCCTCGTTCCAACAGGTACTCGTTATTGGTCTTGGTAGCTTGTTTTGATGATGAATTTTCACTATTTACTTACAACCTTATGCACTTAAAAAAAATTTTCTTTTCTTTTCGCATTATTTAATCTATTCACACATATATATATACATATATATATATATATGTATACACTACTTCACCTCCTACTTATTCACCAGTACCCGACACTCTACTGAACAATTTTACTACGCCAATAACAGCTGAACTCAATAATTGTATCTTAGTTAATTCACACAAAATATCCTAATTCTGCCACTCTTTAAACTATAGACCCGATCGCACTGTCTTCTTCCAGAGTCTAGACACTCTATGTCACTGCGCCGCTGTTGGAATCCGATTGCTACGTCACCGTAACGGGGTCCTACAATGGGAATAGAATCGGTGTTTACATTTTTGCCTATGCTCTTTGAGTTTTATTTACATTCAACTGTCTAACCATATGGGATTACCTGTTATATTAAGAGAGTCGCGCACCATGTGCAAATAGGGTTCCGCAATGAATTTCACCCGCACGTGTTGACCTTGATTTTCTGCGGAGAGTGCAAGAGCACGTGCGCTGGGTGAATCTTCTCATATGTTTCTTTGATAAAATGATCACCACGAATAATGTTGATAATTTGGGCAGATGAACCTTTTGTGGTTTGATTGCCGCCTGGCAATTATACAACCCTTTGCCACAATATTCTGATTTTATAAGCTATATTTGAATAAATATTAGCACTGGCGTTTTTTTTTTAAATATAGTTAACCATTTTACCTTTCTATTACTTTTGCGATTTCTTTTACTTATTTGTAATGTTTAATTTGAGGGCTTTAAAAACGCACCGCACCTCTTTGAACCAAAAAAAAAATTCTTCCTTCCTTTTTTTTTTTTTTTTATATATTTCCTTTGCCTTAGATTTAAGTCTGTTCACTACGACGTTTGACGATGGAAAGAAAGTTTGATGGGCGAATAGACGTCGTGTTCCCACTTTTCTCCCGTTTTGCTTTCTTTCCGGTATTCTTTATTTTCGCTGAGTTTTTGGTAGGTACCAAAAGTGCGACTGAGAACAAACAGCATTACCAGAAAAATAAATGAGTACGGAATTCCAAGAGTTTTTCGGTGGAGTTTATTATTTTGTTACAAACCTTCTTTGTTTACTCAAAATCTATGGTAAACAAAAAGGAAAAACATTATGTGGTTATGCGTTTACTGCCTGATGTCTTTCGCATGGTAACGACCTATAAACTTGCCTTTCAGATTTTCTAAGTCATAAAGACAGGTCCCCACTTTTGCTCTGATCCTACACTTTAAGAACTTGGGAAGGAATTTTGAAATTTTGCCCTGAGCAAACGAACTCTGCTCAAAATTTCTTCGAAAAACCTCTTGTCCTACTACGTAGCTGACTTCTCTGGATCTTCGATTATAAGTTCTTTCGCTAATATAATGCGCCGTTTTCAAGTTCTCTTTTATTCTATTTCTTATCAGATTCATTTTGTCACTTTTAGGTAGAGTTCGCATGTCCCCTTCCTGCATACATCGAAGTTTATTTAACAGCTGGTATTCTGAACCATGCAAAACCATGTTCTGGCCAAATAGAGCCAAATAACGTGTCGATCGTAATGTCGAGTGATAATCACTGCGTAAAACCGATTCGATCAAAGAAATATATTTATCCCATTCATTATGATTTTTGTCTATGAGTACTCTCAATTTCACTAAAATTTCCCTATTACATCTTTCGGATGCATTAGCCTGGGGACAATAAAATCCTGTTCTTACATGGGTGATTTTGTAAGTATCCAGCAGTTTGGCAAATTCTTTTGAGACAAATTGTTTTCCATTGTCACTATGTATATATTGTGGTGTACCGAAAGTATGAAATATACTTGACTCGAGAAACTTAGAAACAAGAGAAGCACTGGCCTTTTTCAATGGCTTCAGGAAAATAAACTTAGTTAGGTGGTCAATTGCAATGAATATTACTGAATTACCCATCTTTGTTCTTGGATATGGCCCTAATAAATCAACGTAAATACGTTGCATAGCCTTTTCTGTCACTACTTGCCTACCCATAGGTGGACGAATTGTAGCGTTTGGAGCTTTAACGCTCTTGCATACTTCGCAGCTATGTACATACATCTGAATTTGTTGTGCCATTCTCGGCCAAAAATAATTTAGTCGGACTCTGGCAAGTGTCTTTGCAAACCCTCCATGACAGCCAACTCCATCATGAGCATTCCTGATAGCTTCCAAGGCAAGCTCTTCTGGTAGCCATAGTCTCCACAAGTCTACCTCATCCTCAACCCCATTTCTAAACTTAACCCTTCGGTAAATAAGATTTTCAGAAACGCATGTATCTGGAAGGCTTTCTTGATTTTCAAGAACTTCTCGTTTAAGTTGTTCATATTCTCCGGAGAATAGATACGGTGATTTTAGATCAATATCATATCGAGGTTGGATAACTGACAACTCTTCCATGTTGATACGTGATAGTGTATCTGGGACAACATTTAACTTTCCTTTGCGATGTTCCATGACAAAATTAAAGCCTTGCAGTTTAAGACTCCATCTCGCAAGTCTTCCTGATAAGTCTTTGGTGGTCATAAGCCACTTCAGGCTAGCATGGTCTGTAATAATTTTGAAAGGCATGCCGTCTATATATTGTCTAAATTTCTTTACGCATATTAAAGCTGCTAAGCATTCGAGCTCAGACACCGTATAGTTCCGCTGTGCTTTGTTTAGCTTCTGCGATACAAAAGCGATTGGTCGTTCCCGTTCTTCGTTATCTAACTGATAAAGTACTCCCCCTACGCCCCTACATTGTATCACAAAAGGTTTACTAAAGTCAGGTTGTGTCAATACGGGTGCTGTGGTCAATGATTCTTTGAGCTTATTGAAAGCTGTAACGGCTTCATCACTCAGTTTAAATTCTTTCGATTTTTTAAGGCAATCAGTCAGAGGAGTAGCTATGGTTGAAAAATCGTGAATAAATTGCCTATACCATCCGGTCATACCAATGAATCTACGCAACTGACGAGGGGTTTTTGGCGTTGGAAATGTTGTAATGGTTTCGAGTTTGCTTGGATCAGTCTTGAGAGTTCCCTGACTTATGATATAACCTAGGAATTGAATCTCCTTTTGACAGAACTTACTTTTCTCAATATTGATTGTTAGGTTAGCCTTTTTAAAGCACTCTGCTACATCCTTCAACAACTCTATATGTTTTTCAAATGTGGCCGAACAACATAACAAATCATCTACATAGATCAAGACATTCTCTCTCAGACGGCCCGGTATTACCTTATCCATTATTTGTGTCATTATTTGGGCAGCATTGCACAGGCCAAAGGGCATTACAACAAATTGCATTAGTGGCCGTCCTGGAACTGCGAAAGCGGTTTTTTCCTTAGAACTATGTTCAAGTGGGATCTGCCAGAATGCGTGCTTTAAGTCAATGATAGATATATACATCGTATCCTTAACTCTACTGAGCAAGCCTGAAATGTTTGCTAACGGATAAGCGCTTTTCTTTGTTTTGCTATTAAGTTTCCTTGAATCAAGACATAGCCTTAGTTTCCCCTGTTTTTCCAATAGACAGACAGGTGAACACCATGGACTATTGCTTTCTTCAATTATGCCTAGGTCAAGCATTCTATCAAGTTCTTTATACATTTGTTCTTGGCGAACAGGTGAAAGTGGATAGTGTTTAGCTTTAATGGGTACCTCATCCCCGGTATCTATAAAATGCTCTCCTACATTAGTTCTACCCAGTCCACATTTAGTAAACGACGGAAACTGTGAAATTGCTTGTTCTTGTTCATATTTTTGTAACGCATTGAGGTCATGGGACTTGTCTTGGCTTTCAGATGTATCATTTTCTGTAACTGATAGTTCGGATATGATTTGTGGAGCGACCTTAAACTCTCTCCAAAAGTTTATTCCTAAATAAGCTTTCTGCTGCAGATTCGGGACTATATAAAAATCTAGTTCTTTAGTGATATTATTAAAGGTTACCGAAATTTTACAATACCCTATAACATTGTGTTTAGAACCATCCGCCGTACTAAGTTGCAGATTAATTCTTTTGGGATCTAAGGAGTTCCTTTTTACGAATTCGGTGGAATCTTTGCCTAAAGCACATACCGAGGCTCCGGAGTCTAACAATGCCAAAACAGTTTCTGAGGCTAGTTTCACATTCACAAACGGTCTAGTATCTATACTATTGCTTAAACTAGTACTTTCAACTACCATTTTATAATGTCTCCTCATCTTGAAACGATCGCGACACTTTTGAATACTCTTTTTAATGGAATTTTTTTCTTGGGGTCCAAAAGTTCTTTCTCGAACGGTTTGATAAATTAACTTTTTCTGGTGCAATGACAACTTCAAAATGTCATCCGCATTAGTTGATTTTTCTACTACTTCTGGTCTCTTTAAAATACTTTTGGGTGATAACCTTTCTTCCGAATTATTAGTTGCAGTTTGTACATTAGATTGCCTATGGCTTTCTAATGCACTTTCTGTATTTATTGACTCGGGAACGCTTTTTCTTTAAAAAAAACCAAAACCATGATTCGGCTTTGTCCTTTAAAAGAACGTGAAAGTTTGCCATTACATTGTTCCATGAACATTGCGATCTTTCTCTAAGTGTTTCAACCTTGAAAAGAAAATCGTGTATATTACCTGAACCATCAAACGATATTTGCCACTTATCAATTTGAACCAATTGACTTGATGTTGTCGGTACGATTTGGTTGTTGTTCGGAATTTCAGATGACCTTGTGTTACCTGCTAAGCCTGACGCATTCAAAAACCTTTCAAACTCTGAAATCGGTGGTTGGTTATGAGACATTCCGGTATAAGCTGGGATATTTCTGTTTATGTTGAGATCATTAAACTTTTCACTTAAAGTATCTCTGATAGCCTTGAGCTCATTAAGGTATGTAATTTGATTGGCCTCTACAATTCTTTCGAATGCTGTCATATACGGTGGTTTGGCATTCTCCATAGAATGTGACGCTATATTAGACCCACTTGCTATTTCAGGAATGTAATTTATTCCACTTATACCTGCCTGATTTTGATCTACCTCAACAGATCGGTCAATGTTTTCTAACTGTTCTTGCTGTATTAATGGTGGTGGTGTTCTGACTATTCTTTCTATAGGAGTTCTATTAATTTCTCCTGTAATTTTGTTTTCTCTTATCCTATTTGCGGAATTCATTTCAATTTGTATCTAGTGTCTATATATTCTGCTACGTACTTGAACTTTTCAAAATTTTTTTTTTTTTTTTTTTTTTTTTTTTTTTTTTTTTTTTTTAACTCGCTTAAGGGGTATGAAATGTTATAACTCTTCTCACTTCTGCACTAGTTGTTATTACGGACGGACTCTACGAGCAGTTCCTTCATTAAATCTTTTCTTTATAGTAGCTATAAAGTTCGAATATTGTATCTCACTTTAGCCTTACTATTTCTGTTTTCATATCATGATCACGTTCTGCATGCAACAACCTTTCAAACTCTAATCGAACGGTTGGACTATGCAAACGAAAAAAAAACTTTTGGTTAAAGAAAGCTAGAATTTCAGACGCACACGGCTCGCAAATATGGTTGAGAAACTCGGGACTTTCCTTAATTCTATCTTTCACGACCAAAAATCATAGGAGCTGTTTTGTCTTGCACTTAGCGACAAGCCCCTTAAAGTTGGGCGCCATTCGTTACTTGTCCTTAAATTATGAGATGCTGGCAATAATTTACATTAGCCGATTTCTCCTTGAAAACTTGGGTTTCGAGCGGATACTTGGTATGCTTGCAAGTGCTCACACTAGCTCGTCGGAATGGGGAGCATTCTTTCTCAAAACCAAGTAGAAGACGCGTTAACAAAGTATTCATACCAAGATTTATTAATTTTATAGACATCGGACGGACTGAAAAGATTCAAACGATAGGATCTGCTCGCTAGGTGATAGATGGATTCTCACCTTGGATACATTTGCCCCACCCCTATATTAACTGCAAAGCAGTTAACCGTGACAACTTTGGTATCCTGATTTTTAAGTTATCCCTTACGTTGGACTCACTGAGAACTAGTACATTGAAACCGAGTTATAGCACTTCATGACCCCCCTAAAGAAAATGTTACTCTTTCATGTTCATAACATTTATGCTATCAATTCACTTTTATTGTTTCATCTTTCATATTAATGTTACTACGTACTAGTTTAGGAACATAGGTGATGATTTTAGCTTTTTCGATTGTTTTAATTTAAGGTTTAGTTTATAATACTAGTCTAAGTAGGTAATTTTACGTATAACTTTTATAGCTTTGTGCTTGGTACTTTAGGGGTTAATTATAAAGGTGTAAGGGTGGTCGGCATATCTATATATATGTACTACAATATGTATGACCCCCTTTGTTGGGTCTTATTTTTGTGTGATTGGTATTTTAAAATAGCATAAGATTTAAGTAATAGGTTTATGTAGTCTAGTAAAGCAAATATAAAAAAAACTTACGATTTGATCCTGGTTCCGATGTTTTGTGCGCACAAAGCCTCGTTCCAACAGGTACTCGTTATTGGTCTTGGTAGCTTGTTTTGATGATGAATTTTCACTATTTACTTACAACCTTATGCACTTAAAAAAAATTTTCTTTTCTTTTCGCATTATTTAATCTATTCACACATATATATATACATATATATATATATGTATACACTACTTCACCTCCTACTTATTCACCAGTACCCGACACTCTACTGAACAATTTTACTACGCCAATAACAGCTGAACTCAATAATTGTATCTTAGTTAATTCACAAAAAATATCCTAATTCTGCCACTCTTTAAACTATAGACCCGATCGCACTGTCTTCTTCCAGAGTCTAGACACTCTATGTCACTGCGCTGCTGTTGGAATCCGATTGCTACGTCACCGTAACGGGGTCCTACAATGGGAATAGAATCGGTGTTTACATTTTTGCCTATGCTCTTTGAGTTTTATTTACATTCAACTGTCTAACCATATGGGATTACCTGTTATATTAAGAGAGTCGCGCACCATGTGCAAATAGGGTTCCGCAATGAATTTCACCCGCACGTGTTGACCTTGATTTTCTGCGGAGAGTGCAAGAGCACGTGCGCTGGGTGAATCTTCTCATATGTTTCTTTGACAAAATGATCACCACGAATAATGTTGATAATTTGGGCAGATGAACCTTTTGTGGTTTGATTGCCGCCTGGCAATTATACAACCCTTTGCCACAATATTCTGATTTTATAAGCTATATTTGAATAAATATTAGCACTGGCGTTTTTTTTTTAAATATAGTTAACCATTTTACCTTTCTATTACTTTTGCGATTTCTTTTACTTATTTGTAATGTTTAATTTGAGGGCTTTAAAAACGCACCGCACCTCTTTGAACCAAAAAAAAAATTCTTCCTTCCTTTTTTTTTTTTTTTATATATTTCCTTTGCCTTAGATTTAAGTCTGTTCACTACGACGTTTGACGATGGAAAGAAAGTTTGATGGGCGAATAGACGTCGTGTTCCCACTTTTCTCCCGTTTTGCTTTCTTTCCGGTATTCTTTATTTTCGCTGAGTTTTTGGTAGGTACCAAAAGTGCGACTGAGAACAAACAGCATTACCAGAAAAATAAATGAGTACGGAATTCCAAGAGTTTTTCGGTGGAGTTTATTATTTTGTTACAAACCTTCTTTGTTTACTCAAAATCTATGGTAAACAAAAAGGAAAAACATTATGTGGTTATGCGTTTACTGCCTGATGTCTTTCGCATGGTAACGACCTATAAACTTGCCTTTCAGATTTTCTAAGTCATAAAGACAGGTCCCCACTTTTGCTCTGATCCTACACTTTAAGAACTTGGGAAGGAATTTTGAAATTTTGCCCTGAGCAAACGAACTCTGCTCAAAATTTCTTCGAAAAACCTCTTGTCCTACTACGTAGCTGACTTCTCTGGATCTTCGATTATAAGTTCTTTCGCTAATATAATGCGCCGTTTTCAAGTTCTCTTTTATTCTATTTCTTATCAGATTCATTTTGTCACTTTTAGGTAGAGTTCGCATGTCCCCTTCCTGCATACATCGAAGTTTATTTAACAGCTGGTATTCTGAACCATGCAAAACCATGTTCTGGCCAAATAGAGCCAAATAACGTGTCGATCGTAGGTTAGGTTAGGTTGAATGGGGGGTGCAGCCACAAGTGGCAACACCTCACTCGGATCTCGAGGATCCATTGTGCTCCCCGGGAAATTAAAGGATGAGGAAATGGGAGGATTGGAGAGGTGGATGGTTATTGTGGTAGGGAACTCCCACTGAACCATTTGGAGCCCTGAGTAAATTTCAGGACGTTGCTCAGTGGGAGGTTAGAGATGTCGCCCAGTTCGTCGAAGAAGTATTCTCCGAGGGTTTTTTTCCGAGTGTGGGCTAAGCTAGGACACTCACAGAGGAAGTGAAAAGATCCCTCCTCTGCCTCCTCATCCTGGCATCCTCTACATAAGTCGGATGTGCTAATGCCCATTCTCATCATGTGGGTACCCAACGAGTTGTGACCCGTGAGAATGCCAATCAACAGAGAGAGCCGAGGTCTGCTTAGCTGGAGTAGAAATTCTGTTTTTTTCTTGGAAATATCTGGCCAAAGGTTTCTAGAGACTCGGCATGTTTCTAAAGATGACCACCTGTCATTGGCGATTTTTAGAAAATTGTGTTTGATTCTGCTTTTTTCTTGCTCTAGTGGCTTTAGAACTGAAGTGTTCGCTTCGCTGGATTCGAGTGCTGACCCGATTTTTGCCAGCTTATCCGCCATTTCATTACCGATAATGTCACGATGTCCAGGAACCCAGGTTAAACTAACTGTGTTTGTCTCATTGAGCAGTCTAAGGTTACTGCGACAGCTGTCTACTAGCCTGGATTTTGTGATAATGGATGAGATAGCTTTAATGGCCGCCTGGCTGTCTATGAAGAAGTCAATATTTTTGTTGATCAAGTTTTGCGTAGCAAGGTGCTTCGCGGCTTCGCACACTGCGAGTACTTCTGCTTGAAAGACACTGCAGAAGTCGGGAAGCTTTATTGATCTATTCATGTTAGGGTAGTCTGAAAAGATACCTGATCCTACCCCTTCGTCCGTTTTGGAACCATCTGTGAAGACGGAAATGTGATTTTCTTTTATAACCCTGTTTTCCTCCCAGCTTTCTCTAGTCGGAAAGACTGTTAGGGCCACTGGATTGAAATCAATATGCGGGGGGGTATAGTCTGTTTGGATGTCTATATCTGTATGGTTCATGATGGTTCTATGGCCTGATATGCCTATTTTCCAATTGTTGCATTGTTTGAGTCGCAGTGCGCTTTTGGCCGCCATCTCCTTAGTAAAGAGATCTAGGGGGGCTAGCGATAGGAAGGTTTCCAGAGCTGCAGTTGGTGTTGTTCTCATGGCACTGGTTGAACCAATGCATGCAAGCCTTTGGATTTTGGTCATGGTCTTAAGGTTTGAAGCCTTCTCTAATGATGGCCACCAGACTAGACAGGCATATGTGAGGATTGGTCTTATTATGGATGTATACATCCAGTGAATGGTTTTGGGACCAGGTCCCCATTTTTTACCAAAAATTCTACTACAAGTGTAGAAAGCGATTTGAGCTTTCCTTTCTCTTTCTTTTAAATTTTCTTTCCAGTTAAGTTTACGATCAAGGACTATTCCGAGATATTTTGCCGTACCAGATAAGTTTATTGGTATTCCATTAATGGAGGGAGGAAGTATATCTGGAATGTTACGTTTTCTCGTAAACAGAACAAGTTCTGTTTTTGTAGGGTTGACGTTTAGCCCACAGTTTTTCGCCCAGCTGGTGAGCTTGTTTAGAGCTGTCTGAAGAAGTTCACAAAGGGTGGTTGTGAATTTTCCCGAAGTCATGATGACGATGTCATCAGCATAGGCTACTGCTTTTATTCCGCTCCTGTCGAGTTTAACCAGGATTTGGTTAACTACTAGGAGCCAGAGTAGCGGGGATAACACTCCTCCTTGAGGTGTACCTCTACAAGTTTTTACTTTTAGGGTACTTTCACCCATTTCTGCTTTTACTATTCTCGTTTGGAGCATGGAGTCGATCCAGTTTGATAGCGTTGGCTCGATATTTATGGAACTTAATGCCATGCGAATAGCATTGTATTCAACGTTGTTGAAGGCCCCTTCTATATCGAGGAATGCAGCCAACGTGTACTCTTTATATTGGATTGACTGTTCAATGGTTCCGACTACTTCATGAAGTGCAGTCTCAACTGATTTGCCCTTTATATATGCATGTTGGGCTGTAGAGATCACATTGTTATTCAGTTTTGTTCGGATATGCGTTTCTATAATTCTTTCTAGAGTCTTAAGTAGAAAGGAGGATAGGCTTATTGGTCTGAAATCTTTGGGTTCAGTGTGAGAGGGCTTACCGGCTTTGGGAATAAATATGACTTTAACTTCTCTCCAACTAGTTGGAATAAAGGTGAGGTTTAGACAACCTCTGAATATTTCCACTAGTATCGGCACAATCAAGTCTTTGGGACTTTGGAGCATCATTGGAATGATACCGTCCGGACCCGCAGATTTGTATGCTGAGAATGAGTCAATGGCCCACATTACCTTCCTATTATCTACTAATAGATTTCCTGTGTTGGATCTAACGTTAGCGCTAGGGTTTCCGCGTTCTGGGGATGTCATTTGAGAACACCCTGGAAAGTGGGTGTTCATGAGTGACTCTAGAGTTTCAGAGCATGAGTCAGTCCATGTGTTATCAGGTCTCCTAAGAAAACTAGGGATATTTTGGACCTTGGACATGACTTTTCTTAGCCTTGCTGCGTCATTTGTGCACTCAATATCTGAGCAGAAGTTGCGCCAGGCTGCTCTTTTTGCGTAGGTAGTTCTATTTTTGTATTCATTTTTACTGATCTTGTATAGGTCCCAGTCAGCCGAAAGGTTGCTAAATTTTGCTCTATTGAAGAGCCTCCTAGAGTTCCTTCTAAGGGTCGATAGTTCGCTTGACCACCATATGGGGTTGGATCTACCTTTCCCTTTGGATAACGGGCATGAGCTTTCGTAGGCATTGATTATGTCTGACGTAAGCTTGTTTACCTGTGTCTCTATGGCTGAGCAGTTAAGCAAAGGCTGATTGTTGTTTTGGCTGAGAGTTAGGGCCAGTTTTTGGTTATAGAGACCCCAGTCAGTTTTCCTAGGGTTTCTATAAGGGATACAGTTTTCAGATTTGTGTTCTATTTCGAATGTTATCATTCTATGGTCAGAGAAGGTTACGTTGTTGGAGACCCTCCAATTACTGGTTACTAGCGTACCAGAGTTGGTGGATAGTGTAACGTCTAACACTTCTTTTCTTACCTTTGTTACAAATGTTGGTTCGTTACCTCTATTCATAATTATCAGGTTGTTCTCAATAATATATTCAAAAAGTGACTCACCTCTTTCGTTCGTATTTGTACTTCCCCACTGTAAGTGATGGGCATTAGCATCACAGCCCATGAGAAGGTCCCAGCCATTCCTTTTTGTAGTGGCGACCAGTTCTGCAACAGCTGCCGGCGGGGGGTTGGAGGTTGCATCGCCCGGCATGTAAACGGAGGCTAGGATTAGGGGTGGAGCCCCTTCTCTTTCGCACTTCACTGTTGTCAGATCACTGCTACTGTGAGGGGTTAGAAGGAAGAGATTTAAATTTGTCTTTGATAAAATACATGTACGATAGTTACCTTCTGTAGGCCCTTTGCTAAAGTAAAGTAAGTGATCTTTGGATTTCAGTCCGCAGATCCGGCCATGATTTATCCACGGCTCTTGAATTAGGGCTAAGTCGATGTCAGTTTTTGACATCAACGCGGTCAAGGTGGCAGAGGCCAACTTACTGTGCTGCAGGTTTATTTGTAGCACCTTCATTGTCTTTTTTGTGTTCGTCATTTTTGTTTTGTAAGTTGGCAGCCGTTGCCGGCCTCACCCTAACCTTGTTTAGGCCAATGTTAAGTCTGTATCCCCTTTCTGGAAGCATAGCCATTGACTCATGATTGAGCATGACTACGACTTCTTGGCCTGCGCTCGTAGGCTCTTCCATCTCCAGTACTTCCCAGTCAGCACTTGGGAAACTTGGGTTGAGTTTTCGTAAGAAAAGCTCAATTGTTTCCTTCTTCAAGCGCGGTCCAGGAATGTTTATCCGGACTTTGGGTCTGGTGGGGAGGTCTTTTTTTAAGGCAACTTTAAGCGTTGCTCCTTCTATAAAATCCGCCATTTCGGATATCTTTGTTTTTAGCCAGTT
Organism: Melanostoma mellinum; assembly: GCA_914767635.1. NCBI lineage: Eukaryota > Metazoa > Arthropoda > Insecta > Diptera > Syrphidae > Melanostoma > Melanostoma mellinum. The sequence continues at coordinate 109,351,779 of OU612059.1, forward strand.
AAGGGTAAATTCATCATTGCACATGAGAATTTTGAAACCCTTTAACGTCGAGATGGGTCCAAAATCAGGCACCGCGCCCGAGGACGTGGGAAGCTCGTCAGTCATGCACTCGAGTAGCCTTATTTCCACTCGAGTCCAGTCTTCTTCGCTTAGCCTTTTTTCCGGACTCCCCTCATTGATAATGGCCACCTGAAGGCTCTCTTTTATCAATTCCGCTACAGTACTTTTTTTGTCAGTTGTACTGGCCGTCTTGGGCTTTTTGTTCACGGACATTGGAGGGGGTGTCGAGTCATTGTGTCTGGCTCTCTTTCTTTGACTGCTTTCTTGGGGCTTTATAAACCTTTCGGGTTTAGGACCATCCAGTGGTGGTCTCCCTGGGGTTTTTTTGGCCACCGCAGTCTTTGCCAATATGGTTTTCTTTTTTGCTTCTTCTTTTGTGACTCTACCTCTGGGTTCTGCCAAGGGCAAGGTCTTGGCTTCCATTTTATTAATGAATTTCCGAGCCCAGCTTAGGCGTTTCCAATCACGGAAACACAGCGTTGAGGTGTCACCTTTACCGAATCTTCTTACGGTCCTTCTGGCATTTTCGAGCCTCTTTTGACCTGGGTCTTGTGCATCTTCCTTTTTCTGTACCCTCGGATTAGGGCCTTCACCTTTTGCCGGCTCTGATGAGCGATGGCTCTTGGTTGGGGCTTTCTCCTCACAGACTTTAGGATTTGCGCTTTTTTCCGGACCCTTGTTTGGCGTTGAGGTCATTTTGGCCGAAATCTCATTTTTCGCCAGGAATTCGCCTCTTTTGGCCTCTGGCCGCCTTGGGACAGGATTTTCGGCCACGGTGACATCCGCGATAGAGTCGTCAGAACTGGTGAAAGATTGATAGTCGTCTTCCTCGAGGATGCGATGTTCCTCTTCTGACGTTATCTCTCGTCCACCTGCTCCTCCTTCTCCATCATCGGAGTCTGTGAAATCCATGAGGTTCTCCGAGAGTCCCTCATTGGTTTCAGCGGCTTTCCTGCTGCAGCCAGGAATGCAATCTTCTGCATTGTCTATCTTTTCTTTTCTTGTCACTGGCGACTTATCTTCTTTCGAAGCCAAGCCATCGCCGACAGCCGTGACTACTGCCGACTTTTGAGCGTATATCCCCGCTCGAGTTTTCTCTTCTTCGTTTACTTGTTCCATGTTTAGATAGACATCTCTGTTTGAGGTTTACTTGGTTGTTTGACTCTGCAACTGGATTGCTGGAGTGTCGAAACGTAAGCTCCCCCACCACGTCAAGGTGAAACCTCGATCGTAATGTCGAGTGATAATCACTGCGTAAAACCGATTCGATCAAAGAAATATATTTATTAGACATCTGCAACGAGTGGCTTGAAACCGATTCCAAGCCATTCTATATTTTTTCAAATACACTACTCGCTGGTTTTGGTTATTTCAAAACAAAACAAATGACTCACTTACCCAAACCAAAACAATAGAATCGTGTATTCATTCCAAATGAATACACCATTTGGTATTTTTCTCAAATGCATCGAATACACCGAGTTTATATAGAACACATCGAATACACCAAATAATGCACTATACACATTACACACCAAGCGAACTGAGAATTTTCAATTACTAAGAAATGAAAGAGTGAACAATCAACAATTACAAAAAGAGTAGTACATTTTCTTTGAACATATTTCATTTTCAAGAAATATGTACATACATATGTAAGAAAAATTTGTAAACTAACTATTATCGGTTTTGGTATTCAAAATTCTTACTAATGTTATAAATGCAAATTTTACTCTGTCTGTTCGCTTTTTTTGTATCCATCTCCCGCCCAAACCACTGAACCGATTTTTATTAAATTTTGTACAGAGATAGTATAGAACCTGAGGAAGAACATAGGCTATATATGTTATCCCTATATTCCCACGGAAACGGAAACGCAAATGGGAAAAATTCTTTCACCGTTAGAATGCTACACCATCCACGAGTAAAAAACTCTAATTCATCCGCATATGCCCATCAGCAATGAGAAATTAAAAACTTTCAGGTTAAAGCTAGAAACAAACAAAGTGGAGCATCACATAATTCATTTGCATCAGTTCAAGCCACTCGGTGCACTCAGTGTGCTTGTAAATGTTCTATTGGTATTTTTTCAATTGTTGTATTCGGTGTGTTGATAACTATTAGGCTTGTTCTGTTCTGTTTAAATCAAGCATTCAAGCCTAGGAGAGAAACCAAACAGTGTATTCGTTCTATTACGAAGATATCGAATGGTGTGCAGTATTTGATTTTTAAGAATAGTGTATTCATTTTTAGTGTACACTAATTTCTAAGCATTCTACGAACAGAATACACTGAACTACTGTGCTTGATGCGAAAAGGTAAATGAATGTATTCATGCAGACCTCTAATATTTATCCCATTCATTATGATTTTTGTCTATGAGTACTCTCAATTTCACTAAAATTTCCCTATTACATCTTTCGGATGCATTAGCCTGGGGATAATAAAATCCTGTTCTTACATGGGTGATTTTGTAAGTATCCAGCAGTTTGGCAAATTCTTTTGAGACAAATTGTTTTCCATTGTCACTATGTATATATTGTGGTGTACCGAAAGTATGAAATATATTTGACTCGAGAAACTTAGAAACAAGAGAAGCACTGGCCTTTTTCAATGGCTTCAGGAAAATAAACTTAGTTAGGTGGTCAATTGCAATGAATATTACTGAATTACCCATCTTTGTTCTTGGATATGGCCCTAATAAATCAACGTAAATACGTTGCATAGCCTTTTCTGTCACTACTTGCTTACCCATAGGTGGACGAATTGTATCGTTTGGAGCTTTAACGCTCTTGCATACTTCGCAGCTATGTACATACATCTGAATTTGTTGTGCCATTCTCGGCCAAAAATAATTTAGTCGGACTCTGGCAAGTGTCTTTGCAAACCCTCCATGACAGCCAACTCCATCATGAGCATTCCTGATAGCTTCCAAGGCAAGCTCTTCTGGTAGCCATAGTCTCCACAAGTCTACCTCATCCTCAACCCCATTTCTAAACTTAACCCTTCGGTAAATAAGATTTTCAGAAACGCATGTATCTGGAAGGCTTTCTTGATTTTCAAGAACTTCTCGTTTAAGTTGTTCATATTCTCCGGAGAATAGATACGGTGATTTTAGATCAATATCATATCGAGGTTGGATAACTGACAACTCTTCCATGTTGATACGTGATAGTGTATCTGGGACAACATTTAACTTTCCTTTGCGATGTTCCATGACAAAATTAAAGCCTTGCAGTTTAAGACTCCATCTCGCAAGTCTTCCTGATAAGTCTTTAGTGGTCATAAGCCACTTCAGGCTAGCATGGTCTGTAATAATTTTGAAAGGCATGCCGTCTATATATTGTCTAAATTTCTTTACGCATATTATAGCTGCTAAGCATTCGAGCTCAGACACCGTATAGTTCCGCTGTGCTTTGTTTAGCTTCTGCGATACAAAAGCGATTGGTCGTTCCCGTTCTTCGTTATCTAACTGATAAAGTACTCCCCCTACGCCCCTACATTGTATCACAAAAGGTTTACTAAAGTCAGGTTGTGTCAATACGGGTGCTGTGGTCAATGATTCTTTGAGCTTATTGAAAGCTGTAACGGCTTCATCACTCAGTTTAAATTCTTTCGATTTTTTAAGGCAATCAGTCAGAGGAGTAGCTATGGTTGAAAAATCGTGAATAAATTGTCTATACCATCCGGTCATACCAATGAATCTACGCAACTGACGAGGGGTTTTTGGCGTTGGAAATGTTGTAATGGTTTCGAGTTTGCTTGGATCAGTCTTGAGAGTTCCCTGACTTATGATATAACCTAGGAATTGAATCTCCTTTTGACAGAACTTACTTTTCTCAATATTGATTGTTAGGTTAGCCTTTTTAAAGCACTCTGCTACATCCTTCAACAACTCTATATGTTTTTCAAATGTGGCCGAACAACATAACAAATCATCTACATAGATCAAGACATTCTCTCTCAGACGGCCCGGTATTACCTTATCCATTATTTGTGTCATTGTTTGGGCAGCATTGCACAGGCCAAAGGGCATTACAACAAATTGCATTAGTGGCCGTCCTGGAACTGCGAAAGCGGTTTTTTCCTTAGAACTATGTTCAAGTGGGATCTGCCAGAATGCGTGCTTTAAGTCAATGATAGATATATACATCGTATCCTTAACTCTACTGAGCAAGCCTGAAATGTTTGCTAACGGATAAGCGCTTTTCTTTGTTTTGCTATTAAGTTTCCTTGAATCAAGACATAGCCTTAGTTTCCCCTGTTTTTCCAATAGACAGACAGGTGAACACCATGGACTATTGCTTTCTTCAATTATGCCTAGGTCAAGCATTCTATCAAGTTCTTTATACATTTGTTCTTGGCGAACAGGTGAAAGTGGATAGTGTTTAGCTTTAATGGGTACCTCATCCCCGGTATCTATAAAATGCTCTCCTACATTAGTTCTACCCAGTCCACATTTAGTAAACGACGGAAACTGTGAAATTGCTTGTTCTAGTTCATATTTTTGTAACGCATTGAGGTCATGGGACTTGTCTTGGCTTTCAGATGTATCATTTTCTGTAACTGATAGTTCGGATATGATTTGTGGAGCGACCTTAAACTCTCTCCAAAAGTTTATTCCTAAATAAGCTTTCTGCTGCAGATTCGGGACTATATAAAAATCTAGTTCTTTAGTGATATTATTAAAGGTTACCGAAATTTTACAATACCCTATAACATTGTGTTTAGAACCATCCGCCGTACTAAGTTGCAGATGAATTCTTTTGGGATCTAAGGAGTTCCTTTTTACGAATTCGGTGGAATCTTTGCCTAAAGCACATACCGAGGCTCCGGAGTCTAACAATGCCAAAACAGTTTCTGAGGCTAGTTTCACATTCACAAACGGTCTAGTATCTATACTATTGCTTAAACTAGTACTTTCAACTACCATTTTATAATGTCTCCTCATCTTGAAACGATCGCGACACTTTTGAATACTCTTTTTAATGGAATTTTTTTCTTGGGGTCCAAAAATTCTTTCTCGAACGGTTTGATAAATTAACTTTTTCTGGTGCAATGACAACTTCAAAATGTCATCCGCATTAGTTGATTTTTCTACTACTTCTGGTCTCTTTAAAATACTTTTGGGTGATAACCTTTCTTCCGAATTATTAGTTGCAGTTTGTACATTAGATTGCCTATGGCTTTCTAATGCACTTTCTGTATTTATTGACTCGGGAACGCTTTTTCTTTAAAAAAAACCAAAACCATGATTCGGCTTTGTCCTTTAAAAGAACGTGAAAGTTTGCCATTACATTGTTCCATGAACATTGCGATCTTTCTCTAAGTGTTTCAACCTTGAAAAGAAAATCGTGTATATTACCTGAACCATCAAACGATATTTGCCACTTATCAATTTGAACCAATGGACTTGATGTTGTCGGTACGATTTGGTTGTTGTTCGGAATTTCAGATGACCTTGTGTTACCTGCTAAGCCTGACGCATTCAAAAAACTTTCAAACTCTGAAATCGGTGGTTGGTTATGAGACATTCCGGTATAAGCTGGGATATTTCTGTTTATGTTGAGATCATTAAACTTTTCACTTAAAGTATCTCTGATAGCCTTGAGCTCATTAAGGTATGTAATTTAAACATGGGTAACTCAGCGCTGCGCTAGCGCAATGCGTTGACGCACCAACTGCGCTATGTGCGCTGATACAGTTTTGCCTGCGCCAATAACTCAGTGGCGCAATTGCATCTCAATAGCAACACAACAACCAGATGCGATATACAACATAAAACTTACCTAACACACAAAAGCATTGCAAATTGAATTTCATGTAGAGCGCTTTCATACTCAGCCCCAACACAGAACCATAAGCCAACAACATCACACACAAGTAACAGGCAAAAATCATCCCCTAACTCACACACAATACAACAGTAGTGTACTCGATTCTCTATAGCACAGCCCACAGCGTTAAGAGAACAGAAACAAAGGCGCATTTGAGTTATGACTGCGCTATTGAGTTACAACTGCGCCAGTGTGTCTTTGCGCTATAGGAGAGTCAATAGCGCAATGATACACACAGCGCAGTTGTAACTCAATGGCGCAATGATACACTAGCGCAGTTGTAACTCAATAGCGCAATGATACACTAGCGCAGTTGTAACTCAATAGCGCAATGATACACTAGCGCAGCTGTAACTCAATAGCGCAATGATACACATATGGCGCAGTGATACCACAGCGCAGTTGTAACTCTTTACTCTTTATCTATATTCTCTTCTTTAGAGCAGAGAAATCAGGATATTTTTTTGATAAGAATAATGAGTACTGAAAATAGTGGTGTTGGTTGGCTAATGGATACTTGTATCGCGGATAAATCTCTTAATTTTATTTGTTTACATTGCTGTTTTTGTAAAACTAGATCTATCTTTAATAAACGTATGTAGCTGAATATAAAGTGGTGTTTTTAAAGTCAGTTGTATGGGCTTTGGGCGGCGGGCGGTCGGTGGATGCAGTTGTGTGTGGTGTGTGAGGTTTACTCTCTTGGTTGTTATTCCTCTAATAAGCTACCAAGAAAGGGTGCAATGAAAAAACCGTAATGAAAAGGAACACTTTATAAGATGTTTTTATTTTCAATTTTCAAATCTTCAGTCCGAAAAAATTGCGCCATAGCGCAATTGCGTTAACGCATTGCGTTGATACAGTAAACTGCGCTTGAGTTAGTGTATCAGCGCACGATTTTTTGCTGCGTTACCCATGTTTATTGAGAATGCTTCTGGACGCTCCTGGACGGTTCTTTTCGTCCAATGGAAAGTGACATAAGCAATTGGGTGGCGTTTTTGGTGGGATAGGCTCAACAAAAGGTACAATCAAAACTTCCTTATCATTCCCCAACAATAAGTTCTGTACTAAGTGGAACGTTGTCGATGGTTTAGATGAAATACCTGCTGACGGTATCCTAGGACGTGATATCCTTTGGAATCAAACAATCATAGTTATAATCGAATTACCTCTAAAGTGTTTACCTTCTAAAATATCTTCAATACAGGAAACACAAGAGAAGTTCAAAATAGGAGCTCGGACACAAACAGCTGTTAAGCTTTATATTCCCAACTCAAAATCAAATGAATTGCATACATTCACAAGAGATTGATTGCGGAATCTACTTGGGAAATGCAATAGCAAAAGCAAACAATAGCTTCGTCCATGCTTCTATCATGAATTGTACCACACAAGACTACTGTTTGGACGGAAATTTTGTTCCAAAGCATTCGAATTTCAAAAACTTTAAAATTATTAACCAGAGTGCGGAAAACAGAATATTGGCTAATTTTCCAAGACAACAGCTTAGTGATCGGGTCAGTACTCTGATTAGTTCCTTAAAGTTAGATGAAAACCTGAATAGGGAAGAGAAGGAGTCAGTAGAAAAGCTATGCTCCAAATTTAATGACGTTTTCTTACTGAAGGGTGATAACTTAAGCTTCACACCTGTCTAAGCACACAGTATACCCACAAAATCTGACCAAGGACCGATTAACACTAAACAATATCGAACTCCGGAGATTCATAAGAAAGAAATTGAAAGACAAGTACAAGAGATGCTTGATCAAAACATAATTTCGGAAAGTAAATCTCCATGGAATTCACCATTGCTTATTGTACCTAAGAAATCCATTGAAGGTCAGAAAAGGTGGAGGGTCGTTGTGGACTTCAGAAAACTAAACGAAATCACGATAAAAGATGCTTTTCCCTTACCAAGAGTCGAAGAAATTGACCAATTGGGACACTGCCAATTTTTTACCACATTGGATTTGGCAAGTGGCTACCACCAGGTAATGATCGATCCGGCTGACAAGGCGAAAACCGCGTTTAGCACTAGCAAAGGGCATTACGAATTCAATAGAATACCGTTTGGGCTAACCGGTGCCCCAGCAACCTTCCAAAGGATCATGAATCACATCCTGACTGGTTTGCATGGCATTGATTGTTTTGTTTATTTGGATGATATTGTCGTGTATGGCAAAAATCTTGAACAACACAACGAAAAGCTTGCAAAGGTTTTGGATAAGTTAAGGCAACACAACCTGAAGTTAAATATTGAAAAATGTAATTTTCTTCGCCTATTTAGGGCACGTGTTGGTACCCGTGGCGTAATGGTTAGCATGTCCACCTGCTAACCCAGAGGTTCGAGGTTCGAATCCCAGCAGAGGCAAAATGCAAAAATGTTTTTCAACGGGTATCGCCTTTCGCGAGGAATTGGCAAGCCCTCCGTTAGTAAATTCATTGCCATGAAAAGCGCATTCTCAATTAGCCGTTCGGAACCGGCGAAAAATTGTAGGTCCCCTCCATTCCCTCACAAGGCATGGTTGTGAGAAATGCGCTAGGCCCAGGGGCTCCTCGCTCTGTTGCGCCACCCTTTTTATTTTTTTTATTTTTATTTAGGGCACGTGTGCTCTGAAAACGGAGCTACTCCAGACCCATCAAAAATTCAATGTGTCTCCAATTTTCCCATCCCAAAGACAGTAAAGCAAGTACAATCATTTTTGGGGCTTGCGAACTACTATATAAAGTTCATACCTCATTTCTCTCAAATAGCCGGTCCAATCACGAAGCTATTGAGAAAAGGGGAGGAGTTCCAATGGTCCCCAGATTGCGAAAAATCGTTTAGGTTTCTTAAAAAAGCTATTTCTTCACCAACCATTCTGATATATCCAGATTTTTCGAAGCCGTTTATCTTGACAACCGATGCGAGTAACGAAGCTTTGGGAGCCGTTTTGTCTCAGGGCAAAGTTGGTGAAGATAAACCAATAGCTTTTGCTAGTCGATCTTTAAATAAGGCCGAAAAAAACTACTCAACCATAGAAAAAGAACTGCTTGCCATAGTTTGGGCCGGTAAGCATTTCCGAACATACCTCCTTGGTCGTAATTTTACTATCTATACGGATCATCGCCCTCTGATTGGTGTTTTTAACGTTAAGGACCCAACAACAATACTAGTTAGGTTCGATCATAAGCTGTCGGAATATGATTATAAGATAATGTATAAGGCAGGCAAAACAAACTGTAATGCGGATGCACTCAGTAGGATCCCACTAGATACACATCCAATACAAGCTGTACAAACTAGGAGCAAGGCAAAAATAATTGAGAACAAAAAACCTCAAGAAGGTAAAAACCAACTCAATGACAAAATAGTCACTGTTCCAAACAAAAGGTTTGTCACTTTAACGGATCCTGCTGATATTTTAACAGTTCTCCGTGATTTCCATGATTCTCCACTTGGTGGACATCAGGGAACATCAAAGACGTTTGCGCGCATTCGCTGTCAGTTTCGATGGAAGAACATGCACAAAGACATCGCAAGCTATAAAAGGAACTGTGAAAAATGCCAAAAGAATAAATCTGGAAATCTAACGCAAATGCCAATGGAATTAACGGATACTCCATGCTCCCCTTTCGAAAAACTATATATGGACATGGTAGGGCCCCTTCCACTAACGCATTCCGGAAACAGGTATATTTTAACGTTCCAAGATGACTTGACTAAGTACATGGCTTGTGTAGCAATTCCGGATGCTGAGGCAGCCACTGTTGCTAGAGCCTTTTATGAGGAAATCATAACACGTTTTCTCATACCGAAAAAGCTCATAACGGATAATGGATCTAATTTTACTTCAAAACTGTTTTCTGAAACATGTAAACTTTTGAAAGTTAAGAAAATCCATATAACTGCCTACCATCCACAGGCCAATGGTTCACTAGAGCGAAGTCCTTAGCGGAATATCTAAGGTGTTTTGTTGATAGTGACAGCCAAAATTGGGATCAATGGCTTAGGCAGGCTATGCATGTCCATAATAATACTCAGCATACATCCACCAAACTGACACTACTTCACAGTTTGTTTGGCCTCGATTTTGTTATGCCTACAAATCTAAAAGGTAAAACTACTCCATTATATAATATCGAAGACTATCCGCAACAGCTAAGGTTTCAACTCCAAAGGTCACATGAGATAGCCAGAAACAATCTAGAAAAAGCCAAAATAGCATCGAAAAAGCAGTATGACCGAAAGGTTAATCCCACGTCCTTTACAACAGGGCAAAAGGTGTTGCTTAGAAATCCTGTTCGAAAAAACAAGTTTTCACAAATTTGGTTAGGACCCTATGAGGTAGTTTCAGTTAGAGGTGACGTCAACACAACCATTAAAATGGGTAGAAAAACGAAGCGGGTTCACAACAACCAGCTAAAAGCATTCCATCAATTATGATCTAATTTTAATTGGAAATTACTATCATCAATTCGTATAATCTCACTAATTCTTTTTGTCTTTCCAGAATTTGAAAACAAGGGGTCACCAAAAGAAGCTGAAAAAAGAAAAAAAAAAAAGAAAATATTGTACGAATACGTTTGTTAAATTAAATTTAGATTTTATATCTGTAAGCAAAATTTAGTTTTATATTTCTTATAAATTTAAAAAAAAGGGGTAAAAGGAAGGAAACATTTAAAATGTATATATTTATAATAATTTCATTGGTAGCTATAGGGGTAGACTTGAGTAGACCACCATACGAAATTGAACGTCTTCGGGAGTCACCGGTCTTTTTCGAAACAGTGGGGCGTGCAGTTTTTTGCAAGGACACGTGGACTGTATTGACAAAGTTTACGCCGTTGGAGTATGCGACCATAGTGGCAGTGACGGAGGACTGCATTAAAAAGGTTGGAAAATCTGTCAACATGTTCCTGACAACCAATACCAGGAGCGTTGCGTGCGGAGGTTGCAACAGCTGGAGCTCAATCTTGACATGCTGAGGCAAGATGGCCAACGTTTAAACGCCATTTTTCAACTCCCCTCTAACCGCCAAAAACGAGCTCTGGACTTCATTGGACAGTTCTCAAAATGGGCCTTTGGCACTATGGACAGTGAAGACTCACAGAAAGTGTATAGCCGGGTTCAGATTTTAAAGAAAGATGAAGATGAGACCATCCAAGTTATGAAAAATCAAGTATCGGTTGTGTCCTCGAACTATGAAAAACTTTCTAAGCCTATTACGCAGCTGACAGCCGAAATCGAAAACATAGCGGCAGAAACAGAAGGATTGTCCAATGCAATTGGGAAAAGTCTGAGCAAGCTAAATAACGAAATCAACACAATGCAAATGAAGTTGGATATCAACGAACTGGTTGCACTCATTACGGCAAAAATGATAGAATTGCAACATCGTCAGTTCATTGAGCTATCTATTATAGATGATCTCTACAAAAACAGGCTGCATCCTTTTATCTTAAATGCAAGCAATTTAACTTAGACCTTGCAGGTAGCAGGTGTAAGAAGTGAAGACGTATTTGGAGACTTTACATTACTCCATCAAGCCGCAGAAACGTCAGTTTTTCCAAACCGAGGCAGTTACTTTATAAAAATCACCATACCACTGCCGGAAAACTGTCGTAGCGTTATGAGTTATATAAGGTATACCCAATGCCAGCAGTATACAATAAGGATTGGGATTTAGTCATCGACAGCAGATTCGAGTACATCGCTGAATCCGAAAACCACGCACTATTTGGAATACTAAGTCATGACGATTTCGAGAAGTGCGTGTTGGTACCTGAGACAAAGGCAAACTCGACGGTTGCCATTTGCAGTTTTTATGCACCGCTGTTAACATCTGGATCTAAGCATTGTCTAGTTGAACTTTTACAACATGCTGTTACATCTGAAACTAGTTGCAAATATGTGGCAGTGCCAGCAAACGATGGCGTCCTACTTAAAATGTCAGCACCTAACCACTGGGTTTTCAGTTCTAGAAAGCCATTGATACTGAACCTAATGTGCGGTGGGATTCGTGAGCAGGCAATTCTAGAGGGGTTGGGAATATTCAAACTTCAGCAACCTTGCGATGCCAACACCAAGGAACTGAAATTCTCCTACCAACGAAATTTTGCAACACTTGCGGAATACAAGCAGCCATTGGTTAACCACTCACAGCTATTAGAGGACCTGAGAGACCCAATTCGAGTCAAAAACCAACCAACAACGTCGAAACCATGGAATTTCAGAGTGGGAGATCACAAGAAAATAGTCAGCGATATTTTGGATGGTAAGCGTTCCCTTCAAGAATTGCATCAAAACCTCGCAAACTTGGAAACCAAAAGAAATACGAGGAACATGGCATGGGAAATATCATTCCACAGATATTCGCTATTTTCGTTATCTACTCTGGGAGTGATAGCCGTTACAATCATCGTGTTTGTGGCAGTTTGCAGGAGAAGGAAGAATCCGAAACCAACAGCAACCAATACAGTCATATGGATCAACGTTTGCCATCGTCACAAATCAGCGATGACGAGCCAAAAATAATCACCAAAACCAAAAGAGCGCCTTTAACACAACCACCACCACCACCCGTACAGACCGTCAACGAACGTTCAACAGTCTACGCAGTCACCTCTGCTCGGGTGTAAGAGAAAAAAAAAATAAATTATTCTTTTCAAAAAAGCTGTTATTTAATTTGGGATCGTAGAATTATATCAACTTCTGACAAGCAACACAAACTTATAAAAATAAATCCAATAAACATTTAATGTAAAAAAAAAAAAAAAAAAAAAAAAAAAAAAAAAAAAAAAAAAAAAAAAATTGATCTATAAATATGTAATTATTTTTTATTATTGAAATGATTAGTATGTACACATAACGCATATACTTACATATACTTACTACAAAGCAAGCAAAAATCATGTTCTGAATAAAAAAAAAATTAATAAAAATAAACATGTGAATATGACATCTTATGTAGATTTATAAACAAATGCATATTTTTCAGTGTTATATTTAAGCCAATATTATATTGTATAAGATTTCGAGTTAATATACATAGCTAAACTAAAAAAAAAAAAAAAATATTATTTACACATAATCATACTACGTGAAATATTGTTAAGCATTACTCACTATAAATGTATGTGTAATGTTTTGTCTGTGTGTTTAAGTTTCTAGTTTAATATTATTTGATTTGAATTAACAGCGAATAGACATTGTTATTTAATCTCTTATTTTAGAATAAATTTAACGATATATTGAATAAAAGAAGACAAACCATTGTATATAGAATCTATAGTACTATCATCAGATAGCTTTTTCTCAGACCTTTATTCACCGAGTGGTGCGCTGAAATCGCTTAAGCAAAGAGACACTAACAAGAGAGAATTAAGCGCTTAAATTTCAAAAAGTGCCGAGAGAACCAAAATCAAAGCAAATTATTTAAGGTGGGGAACAAAATCGAAGACAACAGAGAACGTATAGAGAAATAAGTTTTTCAGTCAATATATATCATATCATAACCATAAGCAAAGCAGAAATCAAAGGAAGTTATTTAACGTGGGGAGGAGAATCGAAAACACAAGACAACGTATACAGAATCAGTAATCTTATGGTTAAGCAAAGCAGAATAGGTGTGAGAGATTAATTACATGAATTGTTTTGTCTTTCTTTTAGGGTGGGGTATAGTGGTGGTAGTAGGTCAAGAAAGATTTAACGTACAATTGAACATCTGATCATACTGTTGTGATTGAGGTACTGAAATTTCAATTTGAAGGGATAAAATGAAATTGCTATGCTGCAAGCAAAAAATTTCATTTCAAATTCATGAAAAATTGAAATTTGTATTAATGAGCAGAAATTTTTTTTTGTTTTGGATTTATTATTTGATATGTGAAAAATGATATTGAAGAACATTTTTTCGAAAATGTTGGAATTATAGTTGAGAAAAGTAAGTATGGAAATGTAAGGTTATGATAGATAAAAACAAATCTGAAAAAGGGTGGAAAACGTTAGTATTTTGATAAATAGATTTTTTAAAAGGAAAACTATAGGCAACTACAAAAAAGTGTATTTTTTTCCGGATCACCCAAGAGGTAAAATACAAGATTCGTTTTTTTAATTAGGTTCCCCAGGAGGCCTGCCTCACTAACTACTTTGCATGCTTGATTTGCTTGAATTGTCATTGATATCATCAACAAACAAAACGTAAAACTATATTACAAAATAACATAAAACGAATTCAAATCTTCTCTATAATATAAAAATAAGTCGGGTTTTCCTTCCTGACGCTATAACTCCAGAACGCACGAACCGATTTCCACGGTTTTGCATTCGTTGGAAAGGTCTCGGACTCCGTGAGGCTTATAGCAAAGAAAATTCAGGAAAAATTTTTATATCTGGTGGCGAAACAGAGTTCGCCGGGTTTGCTAGTTACTTATAAAAAATCAACAAAAAAAGCATAACAACAAAATGACTAGCTAAGGGAGTTGAATATTGCACATTCAAAAAAAGTTAATAAAAAATAAAAAAGCGAAAGAAAAGGAGAAAAATAATTGCACTTCATATTGCATATAAAAAATAGGAAAAAAAGTGAAAGAAAAGCAGAAAGAATACTTATGTAACTAAGAAAATTTAAGGGTAAAGAAGAAGAAAAGTTAAAATAAATAAGAATTTAGAAAAAACATATACATAACAACAAAAATCAATATAAAAAACAACAAAAAAGTAAAACAAAGCAATAAAATGACTGGTTCAGGTTCAGTTTTAAGGTACCTATAAAGAAAAAAGGTTAAATTATTGATTTAAACAAAAATTAATAGGTTTTCCATATACATTTTTAATTTACATTTCAGAAACATTATTTACATTGCACTTAAAAAATAATCTTAGAATACTTAAACATTCTTTTTTAAGAAATAACCTTAGAATACTTAAACATACTTTTTCTTATATTTTTTAGTCCCGCGAAGCTCCTTGTTTGTCTTTTTTATAGAGAACAACATCATTCCTTGCAAAAGGAATCTGACAATTGTCTCTTTATGTTCGGTGTTAGGGCAGGGTATTTCCAGGTTCGCATCTCTGGAATCGCGTACAGTCTCCATCCATTTTTCCATGACGTCTTCTATATGCTGTTTTCTTCTGAAGTTTTCCTCAAAAACCCTCTGCACTTTCTCAGCCATATATTCCAGCTCGATTGAGGGAACAGCTAGCGATCCGAATTCAGATGTAGCAACGGTGCTGACATAGGCCCTTAGTTCTATAAGTTGCAGTTGATCTCTCCTTTCAACCGAGCTGCTGATCATAAAGTTGGAACAGGCTTCACACTTCAGTTTGGACTTGAGCTTGCCAGCTACAAAGCCTGCGTAGTAAATTGCTGCCATTTTTTGCATCTGATCACTGGGTTCATTGGGTTCTAGTCCAACCTGTGGTGAGTCTTCTTCCTCATCCACTTCCATGTTCCACTTTATGCAGTCCTCGCATTTGCAGTCGTTGTCATCATCATCATCGATATCTTCAACATCGACGGGATCTCCTGGCGCTAGTAGATAGTCCTCTATCGTTTCTACGACTTTTGACTTCTCTTTGTCTTTTGTCGTTTTATCGAATTTCCGTTCCTCGGTCAAGTCAGCTGTGCTAAGTAGAGGCTCTGCTCCAGCATCTTCATACCCCGAATGTTCTGGTGCGCTGTAGTGCTGAAACATGACCAGCTTCAGATTTCTTATGAACCTCCACACCGATGGTTCCTTATCATAGGATCCTCTGTTTGATCGCACCATCGAAAACAGGTTTTCTGCGACATCGGTGTTGAGGTGCGCCAATAGGAAATAATTCTGTTCTTTGCTTTTCAGATAGTGCCACATCTGAATTATTCCTATTAGCGTTTGCTTTAATCCCTTAAAGCAAGGTGGAATTATATGACTGCTGCTGCTTCTCCAGCTTGAAACCCACTCAAAACAGCTTTCTAGGTATTCCAAAGTGTCGGTGTCATCCGATAAAACTTTCTTGTTTGGATTTTTCGAGTATTTTTGGCCGGTATTCAGTACGTCAAACAGCACATTCATTCGCTGTATAAATGTAGCTGTTGACTCGGCCTGTTTTTTTAGCTGCTCTGTTTTGTATACATTGCATTTGATGGCGCATAGAATCCCTGTATACACGTTGAAGCTGAAGATTTGAGTGGCCAGCTTCACGGAGAACTTCTCAAATGGTTTCTGACTGATGTGAGAAGCTTTAAGTTTATAACAGACTTGAAAGTCCCCTTTCGAGTCTTCGTTATAAAGTTCTTCAATGGTTTTCCACGACACAACATCGTCATTGATTTTTATGTCGTGTTTTACAAATATATTACGGATGCTCTTGAATAGATGGCAGTAATCATAAAGTAGAAACACTCTATGATTGTCTACTTCTATGTAGGGCCTATCTATTGCATCTCAGTCGACTCCGAGTTTCTTATATGCGAGAACGTTGTTCGATCCCTGATCGCAACTTGTCGCAACAACGTTCAGCCCACATTCCAGTACTTTTTTCAAGGTCTCTTTTATAATCCTTGCAAGCATGTCTCCTTTCGGTGATCCCACATAGTAGGAGATAGATTGTTTCCAGTTTCTGTTAAACCCTCGCAAAGTAAATACCATTACTTTGGAGGCTATCAGATTCGTCCGTCCATGCTCACCAAAATCAGTGTATCCATACTGAATGTCGTCCTTGTTGTTGTACTCTTTCTCCTGTTCAACAACCATTTCGTCGAACAAGAGTACGCATTTCCGGTCCATTTCCGTCATATCTTCAGCTTTCTGCCTGAGCATGTGCATCACAGTCTCAGTCAGGCCTGCCTTGAGTCGCATTTCTGAGTGCCAACGGTATATGGTACTCACTGCTGGTAGCTTAAATCCCGAACTAATCAAAAACGCATAACACGCTGGAGACTTAAAGAATATTTTTAAGAAAAAATCTTTTTCTTTAAGAGTCCAATGTGTTTTCTTTTCGTGTAAAAGCTGTGCCAACACGAAAGTAAGAACTTCTTTCGAATCATCCAGCTTTTCTTCGACCGCTTTTCTTAAAATATACCTCTTGCTATTTCGAATATGGCGAGGGGTGTAAATGGTTACCCCACGAGGTTTTTTGGGGGTCGTAGATTTTTGGGGGGATGGGGACTTTGCAAAACGTCTGGGAATTGGAGACGGAATATGTGAGGGTGAAAGCGGAGTATCCTCTGGAAGGTCTTGAAAATTATAGTCCCAGCTATAAGTCTTAGTGGATGTAGATGCCAAATTATGAAGAGGAACATTTGGACTTACTGGAATGTTTTCGAACTGTGTATTCAAACACGTTCTTGAAGTTGTTGGTTGAAGTTTTTTCGGCATTTTTGGGGCTTGGGGAGTTTTGAAAGAAGAATCAGGAAAATTCTCCAAAATTGTATCTAAGGCCTCATTTGAAATAAAAGAAGTAGACGGGCCTGAACTGGTGAGAGGGGTTTCGAAAGTAACATTGGAATTTGATATATTCAAAAAAGAATCTCGAGCTCCTGCACTTGTATCGGCAGAGCTCGTAGTCGATTTTTGTGCAGCAGTTATTGCCGATTTTTGGGCAGAAATTGCGGTCTTTATGCTTTGAGCTTTAAGAGCTTCAGCATCCATTATTCTTTGACATGAATGGTCAACGGCAACATCCGTGCAACAGCAAATAGCTGGCGAAGACATCGGAAGTGCTTTCTTTGACAGAACACATCGAAACGCTTAAGCAGCAAGGCCTTTTTCATAAAAGTGCTTTGAACACATACTTGCCGTTTTTGGCAATGGCTTGATGGTTGAAACATTTCCATGTTTTAACCATATTGGCCTTCTACAATCCTTTGGAATAAGGAAAAAAGAAATGCGGCTTGGATAGGTCTTAAACTGACCACAGTCTTTGAACACGCACTTTGACATATTTATTCAAAATAAAAAGATATATTTCAGAAGTATATTTAATTAACTTAATAGTAAAAAATTACACAGAGTATTACAAATATACTGAATATACAAACTTAACTTCACAAAATATCACTAGCTTATGATTCACTTATCACTTTTCACTATCACTTCACTCAAGTCGCGATAAATCACCTAACAAAATCGACTATTATTTCACAAAAATCCCTGTTCTAACAATTTCGAATTCGAATTCGTAACGCGAAATATAAATTTTAAATAAGTTATTGAAATTGAAATGCTGAAAAGAAAAAGAAATATTATGGATTAAATACTCTTATTCTCCAGTTTTTATCGTCTGCAAATTTTTGTCTCGTTGAAACTTATGAATTGTTTCAACAGTAAAACAACAAAACACAAAAACAGATCACTATTTTAATATTTTTTTTTTTTTAATATGTTTTTACTTGAATAAACTTCTTTTATTCTGCAAAGTTGATTTTATGATTGTTCAAGGTATGGCTGATGCAGATGAAAGTTATTGTTTTTGACGCACTATCACTACACAACACTGTTTTTTTCGAACGCTTGTTGGTTTTTTTTTTATTAAACAATTTTTAATTGCTTTGGCAAAATTTGTTATGATTTTATCAGCTTAGAACTTATTCAATTGAAATCACAACGAATAATGTTCTTAACCCTCATTTACGAACAGCCAAAAGTCGTGTCCACCCGAACTGGGGTCCAAATGGACGATTTTTTCTTCGAAATTTTTTTGATTTCTGACCTATGTATATTGTTCAGTTATAGTTCTTCTGGCTATTGTATGAATTGTTTCTAAGTATTATTATATAGCAGGGATAAAGACATTTAAGCAGAGATGTCAATATGTAGGAGGTCAGCAATAAAATTTTTCAATTTCAAAAACGATGAAAATTGCCTAATTTCGCAAATCTGGGATTCCCGCTTATCCTTTGCGATATGTCTTCTTTACGTAATTACTGATTGTAAAATTCATCCACATCAATTGTTCCTGGCAGGTAGGCATATCTCAAAAAAAAATAGTCATTAGTTCAGTTTGGTCAGGTCATCAAATAATTTTATGACCTCAAAAAGGAGTGAATTCGCCATAATTCTCTGTAAGCCTTCACCAAATTCAGTTGTAACTGCCAAAAATAATATACCTACATTCAATGATACATTGCAAACTCATTTATTCAACCGCACACAAAAAGCTCACAAAAAAAGCCTACAAACGAATTTCTTCTACTCCTTCACTACCTCATTGCAACCATACAGGTAATCCACACAAGTCATTTCATATGATCATATCAGTTCATGACCTATATCAATAGCACACACACATCTTAACATGCTCTGTTGTCTTACCCCATGTCCGATGTCCCATACGATAGCCAAAATAAATGCTTACCTATGCTGTGGAGAATGAAGGAATGAAAACCCATAAGAAAAAACAATAAGTTGTCTTCTTTTGCTTCGCTACCTGCCATACTCCATTGAATACACATTTCGCATTTCGGCATTATACACAAGAAGAAGAAGAAGAATTGTATTCTTAAGCATTTTAACCTACTACTCCTCCGAATTTATAATAGCAAGAGAAATGGCAAGGGAAATCATTTCTCTTGTGATTTCCTGCTCTTAAGCCATTTTAGTAGCGTGATTCACCGTCTTTAAATGGTGCTAGTAAGGCCAAAGTGATAGTACTATAGATTCTATATTTATACAATGGACAAACCTATTTCTGGAGACCTGGCTTGAACTTCCCAACGGCGCGGCGGAGGGATGTTATACCTACCTATACCTATGCATACTAACAGTTTCCGGCCACACTTATTGCGACATGGCTAAGTAGGTCAAGCTGAATTCCAGAATGCAAGTTAAGCAATGCATTCTGGAGTTCAATCAAAAGTTCCAGGCAGGTCAACGGAAATATGGCAGGGCATCTTTTGAGGATTTTTCACAAGGTGGCCAAAAGAAAAATACAGCGGTGGTCCAGTATAACGAATGCCGATATAACGAATGTTCGATATTACGAACGCTTTTTTTCAAGTCCATTAGGAATTCTATGTATATAACAAATAACGAATTTTAGACAAAATGGCATTGAAAACTCTAAAGTCATAGTTCTAAGAAGTTTACGAGAATAGGCATTCAACAATTATATTACATTCAGCTTTTGACTCAATCGATAGAGACACTCTTTTTTACAAGCTTAGCTGCCTTGGAGTCTCCCATAAAATGTTGACAGCACTAAGACGGCTCTATGAAAACAATATGACAGCGATATGGAACGGTAACGAAGGGTCCAATTGGTTTAAAACATCGACTGGAGTCAAGCAAGGATGCCTTCTAAGCCCACTTCTGTTCTCTCTTTTCTTAGATGACATCACAACGGCTCTTCCCGGAGGAATAATGTTTGCTGGTATCAACATCAAAGCGCTTATGTATGCGGACGATATTGTAATTTTAGCGGAATCACCTCAAATGCTGCAAATGATGATAAATAAGCTAAAAATATATTGCGATCTCTGGAACCTCACAGTCAATACCGACAAATCAAAAATTTTGATATTCCGAAATGGATCTGGTAGATACGCCAGAGAAGAGAGATGGACCTGGAATAATGTTGCACTGGATTTGGTTAAGGAGTATAAGTACCTTGGAGTTATAATCACCCCCAATATTTCATTCAAGAAGCACCTGCAGGCAAAACTAATCGAATCGAAACAAGCCATCAACTGCAACTGGAAGGGAGTGCTGGGGAAAAAATATGTAGCACCAAGTGCAAAATTTAAAATTTTTGAAGCGGTGATGAGGTCGATCTTATGCTATGCTGGTCAAGTGTGGGGACTTCTACAGTACGAGGAGGTTGAAAAGCTTTTAAGATATTTCCTCAAAAAGATATTCTGGCTCCCTGAGCATACACCTACGTATATGCTGCACTTAGAGACCGGACTCCCGCAACTATATATTTTCACGCTGAAGATGCATCTTAACTACATTAAAAAAGTGTTGGCGCTTCCAAATCATAGACTGCCTAATGCCATTGTAAGACAGCTGCTCCGAGAGAGGTCACAGTTCTTCGCAGAATGGTCTCGTTTGGAGGTGTTACATAATGTTCAGCTAGTGGAAAGTGACTGGAGAAACTGGGACCCGACCTTCCAAATATTGTTGGAAAGAATTGATGCCAAAATCTTCGAGAACTTTACGGAAAGAGCTGAAGAAAGTGAATCTCGTAATTTGTATAAGGCCTTGCAGCACAACCTTGGTGAAAACAACTATTTCCATGACCAGTACCCGTTAAAGACCATTTCAACCAGTTTTAAAACCAGAGGAGAGCTGATACGGTTAAACTACCGACCATATGGCCCTGAAGAAAACACGGAGTGTACTCTTTGCAACCATAGAACAGTGGAAAACGTACTCCACTTCATAGGGACTTGCCCTGTACTGTCATCAATCCGTTATGCGCATTGGGGAAAAAGCGTTCTTAACCAAAATGAAACTATCGAAGTGCTAAATGGTTCAAACTGAAATATTCTAAGTAGTTTTGTCCTAACTGCACAAAGATATTGAAACCAAATTCTGAATGAAGCTTTCTAATTTTTTGTATATTAACTTTAAGTTCAATCATAAGTTATCGTTAACACTTTTTCAATTTATTTAAATTAAATCAATGAAGTCTTTTTATTTTTAAAATATGTAAATTTAAACTTTGTTTAGATAATAAGTACTCTCTTTTTCGGGCTGACGGCACAGTCCAATGCTCTAATATTGTGAAAAATGTAAACCAAAGACAAATTAATATTGTAAAATAAAATCACACATACTACTACTACTACTATTACATTCAACGCCCAAAAAAACAAATGCATATTAACGATTTGGTTTCTTAAATTTACAAATATTTGTATTGCACACAATTTGAAAAAAAAAAAAAAAAAAACTAATAAGTCTAAACCTTAAATGTTTCGTTATATGTAAATGAAGATTAATCAGTTTTTTTATTCTATTAAGTTAAGTATGTATTTATTTTTTTATGAAGTATGAAACAAAATTTAATGAAAAATACAATCGTATGTTCTATTTACCTAAAGATTTGTATGAATGACAAAAAAAAAGTTTCGATACAACGAATTATCGATATAACGAATGTACTCTGGACATTATATCGTTCGTTATACTGAACCACCACTGTATCTCCTCTTGTTAAACTTTCGTCATTCAATTACTTGCTACTTGCAAAGAAATTGTGAAACTGAGATGTCTACTCTTGATAAGTGGTTGAAAAAAGTTTATTTTAAAGACCTCGACGAATCAAGATCAAAACAATGGAAATAAAGACCTGAAGAGAGTAAGTACATATTTCACTGATAACTTTTTTCGACACCAGTAATTCCCTGATTAAGCTAATTGTCTGTTCGTATGTGTTTAGGACGATTCCAAAAACGATATAAAGGAGAATAACGACAAAATACCAGAGCTGTGGCCAAATATTTTCGTACATCACCTTCGAAAAATAAGGAATTGCAAACATTTTGCCCAGAATATCGTTCATTCCCAGGTTACTTTGAAGTAAGATTTGCTGAACATGTCCATAATTTGATACGGATACGGACGTATTTACTGATGACGAACCCAGCAAACGAAAAACGGACAACAAGCTTCGGATCTGTACGTGGAATGTTAGGTCCCTTAATAGACCACGTGCAGCCGAACAATTAGCGGAAGCCCCCATCTGCTACAAAGCATATATTACCGCTATCCAAGAAATGCGATGGGATGGACCAGGTAGACGCAGATTAAAAGACTGCGATATCTACTACGGCGATTGCTACCGGGAACAGAAGCAGCGACTGTTTGGATGTGGATTCGTTGTTGGAACTAGACTTAGGCAAAAAGTCTTGAGTTTCAACTATGTGAACGAGCGCATAGCAACAATCCGCATCAAGGCTAAATTCGTCAACATAAGCCTCATTTGCGCACACGCCCCCACAGAGGAAAAGGATGAAGACACCAAAGACATATTCTACGAGCTCCTGGACAAAACATATGAGCAGTGCCCTGGCTATGACATTATGATTGTTCTAGGAGATTTTAATGCCAAGCTACGAAGAGATGATATCTTTGGTGGAATAATCGGAAGACACAGCCTGCACGACAACACCTCCGATAACGGATTCAGGCTGATCGATTTCGCTGCGGGGCGAGATGTTCTGGGAGCTAGTACGCGGTTCCAGCACCTCAATATCCACAAAGGGACATGGAAATCTCCTGATCAATCAACCGTCAACCAGATTGACCACATTGCGATCGACGCACGACACTTCTCTAGTATAGAGGATGTCCGAATATTCCGAGGGGCCAACATTGACTCGGACCACTACCTTGTTGTAGCCAAGGTACGACTGCGGATATCCCGATCCAAGCCAACACAAGGAAATACTGTGAGACAATTCGACGTTGGACGACTACAATCGCAAGAGATCGCCATGTCCTTTTCCGATCGAGTCTCTAACAACCTCTCAAGGAGTCTTATGCCGCCAGCATCAAGTATAGAGAACCAGTGGCAGCACTGCCAATCAGCCATCAGAGATGCCGCCTCTGAAGTGCTGGTTTTACACGGCCACCACAACAAAACCCCTGGTTTGACGACGAATGCCGGTGTTTGCAAATAGATTGTTTATGGACTGTATGAATGTGTAATGTTTGTAGAATAATAATTGTCTTAAATGTCTTTAGGTAAAATATATAAATGAAAGATTCTAAGCACCAATTCAATATAGTGTAATGTATTTGTTAAGTGTATATATGTTTATAGCAATGATACAATGATTTACCAGCAGGTCTGCACAGCTTGACGATCGAATTTCAAGAGATCGATTCTAGCATAAATTCTTGTATGCAAGGTGGAAAGAATGCGACACAAAAGAGAATGCAAATTGAGTGAAAATAATTGACTGTGTGACTGATAAGAAGTTTGAGCATGAATTTTAACATAAGGTTTAAGTAGGCAAAAAATATAATAACTGGACAGTTTTAAAAGTTGAGAAATAACATTGGGTATGATTTGAATGTTTGGCAATTTGAAACAAAATGTATAAGTGATATAGTAAAATGAATTGAATGTAAATGTTAATGAGTTTAATTGAACAGAATGTAATGAATGATTTGAATGATAGTTTGAATGATTGTTAATCTGAATGAATGTTAGTTATGATGAATGTTGATTAATCCTGAACATCCCGGCCCCCCTGGAACGTGTTTCAGGACATGGGCACTAGAGCTAGCTTGGTGATTGCACGAACAAAGGTTCCACCATTCGTCCTTACGGTTGCAACTCGTACTCGACCATCTGTACCTTGAGTTGTTGCTTCGATTTTGCCAAGCAGCCACTTTGTTGGCGGTAGATTTGGCTCCCTTATGAAGACAAGGTCTCCTGGTTTTAGGTTTGGACTCTGTTGTTTCCACTTTGGCCGTTCTTGAAGGGTGGTGATGTACTCCATGTGCCACCTTTTCCAAAACCCTTGTACCATGTTTTGGAGGTGATTCCAGTGTGAGAGTCGATTTACTGGGGTGTTTAAAGTGGTTGGCTCCGGGACAGCGGTAAACGGTTCACCTATAATAAAATGAGCTGGAGTTAGAGGGTTTAAATCTTCATCTGATATAACACAAAGAGGACGAGAATTCAGAACAGCTTCGATCTGTGTGAGAACGGTGTACATTTCTTCAAATGTAAGTATCGTTGCTCCTACTACTCGTCGAAGGTGAAACTTGACGGACTTGACACCTGCCTCCCAAAGACCGCCAAAGTGGGGTGACGATGGGGGGATGAAGTGCCATTCGACGTTGTCTTTAGCAAGTGACGTTGCAACAGCTTCGTTATACGCTTCAGATAACACCAACTTGTGCATCTCGTTAAGACATCGTCGTGCGCCTTGGAAGTTGGTTCCATTGTCCGAGTAAACGTTCGAACAAAGTCCTCGACGGGACACAAATCGACGAAAGGCGGCAAGAAACGCTTCGGAAGTGAGGTCACTCACTAGCTCGAGGTGGATGGCTTTTGTGGCCATACACACAAATAAGCATATGTATGCCTTTGTCGTCTTTGGATTGCGACCTCTGGAGAATTTGATGTTAAACGGCCCTGCATAATCTCAACCAGTATGCGAAAAGGGACGACTTTGCAAGATTCTTTGCGATGGTAAATCACCCATTAGTTGCGAAGTGGTACCTTTACGCAATTTGAAGCATTTTTTACAGTCGAAAACGATCTTGCGAATAGAATTTCGACATCCCAAAATCCAAAACTGCTGTCTGACAATGGCAAATGTTGCAGATACTCCTGGATGAAGGTTACCTTTGTGGATATCTTCTATAAGAAGAGAAGAAAAGCTATTATTTGGGAGAATATAAGGATGTTTTATATTAAATGATATGTTAGCATTTTTAATTCTTCCTCCTACTCTTAGAAGACCTTTATTGTCAAGGAAAGGGGCGTATTTGAGAAGTTTAGATTTTAAAGGCAGTTGTTTTTTGAGATTTAGGGTGCGAATATCTTCACTGAATGATTTTAGTTGGACCGATTTGATTATGGTTGTTTTGGCGACATGAATTTCTTTTAGAGTTAGATACGAGGAACGACGCTGTCGGTTAGATTTTTCACTTAAATAATTGAATATGAACCGAATGACGTAAGCGAGTATTCTTTGCATTCGAAAACACGACGAGGTCTTACTAGTTATGTAATCAATGACATCAAAATTGTCCGATGATGTTTGAAGCACTTGACGCGGTAATTGTCTTTTTTCGAGTAATATATTACTGTCTTCCGATTGCAACGTCACGAATTTAGATTTAGGCCATGCACTTTCCTCCAGACACAGCCACGATGGACCAGTCCACCAAAGGTGATGGTTCGCGAGATTCGACGGGAGAATACCACGCGACGCACAATCTGCTGGATTTGACTCTGATGATATATGGCGCCAGCAACTCCTTGGTGTAACTTCCAGTATAGCAGCGGTTCTGTTGGCGACGAAGGTAGCCCAGCGACGAGGAGGTGACGAGAGCCAGTGCAACACGATTTCAGAGTCGCACCAAGCCACAGTTCTTGAAAATTTATACGAAAATGATGATTTGATTAGATTGAACAGCCGAGTTAAAAGCAAAGCCCCACAAAGCTCCAAACGAGGGATTGAAATCGGTTTTAGCGGAGCGACTTTAGTTTTGGCTGCAACGATGGTTATTTTGTAGACTCCTTCAGCGATTTTACACCGGGTATATAAAACAGCACCGTACGCGAGTTGGGAAGCATCACAGAACCCGTGAAGCTCAATGTCGTTGAACGAAGAATCAAATAAGGTTCTCGGGATTCGAACCTGTTCAAAAAAGGAAAGCTCTTCTCTGTACTTTGCCCATCGGTCACCTATTTCCGAAGGCAGAGGGTCATCCCATCCTAGTTTTAGGTCTGACGACCAGAGTTCCTGAAAGAGGATTTTAACGAGTATGACAGATGGTGCTAATAATCCCAATGGATCAAATATCCGCGACACTTCTGACAACAATGAACGCCTCGTCAACAAAATGGTTGGAAGTACTTTTGACAGACGAAAGGAGTATTCGTCACTTGAAGGGTTCCAATGCATACCGAGCACTTTAACAAATGATTTTGAGCGTTCTGTATCAAAGAAAGAGTACTCACAATCGTCCTTTGGAAGCGAAGCAAGAAGCGGCCAGCAGTTAGAGCTCCATTTTCGCAACTGAAATTTTGCCATGGATAGAAGAGCGATTAGTTCCGACTGCAATTCGATGAGTTCCTTGGTTGATTTTGCCCCTGTCATCACGTCGTCGACGTAAACATCTTCCAAAAGAACACGGGCTGCGTTGGGATACTCGGATCTATAATCTTCTGCAAGCTGTTTAATGGCGCTTTCCATTGGTTTCACTCGGGGAAGCACTCATTTTAAAAACCAATGGAACACCTAAAATTGTTTTTGCTCAACTTAACGTGTTGGCTTTGTGTGAGTGAAACACCAACAGCACATAAAAAATATTTCCTGTGGAAAATTTTCTTTTTGACATTTGAGTAACATGTGTTAGTGCTTCTTGAGTCGATTCTCACTTCAAATCGAGAAACGGCTGTCACTCCTCAGAATCATGAGAAGCGATCTTTTTGCACCAATGGAACGGTTTGAGAACGCTTCTGGACGCTCCTGGACGGTTCTTTTCGTCCAATGGAAAGTGCCATAAGAATTCGAACGGACAAAAACGGAGCGGGTGCTGTACCGTACGTCACGGTGCATAATCGAAAGTGTTCTATTTCTTTGGACGGAGAATCTCGCCAAACAATACGCTGGTAGTCAGTATCTGGGTCCTCTATCCAAATTTGACGAAACATTTTAACCACGTCCGCAGTGAACACGAAAAGATGTTGTCGAAAACGTAAGCACACACCTATTAGATCGCGTTGAATCGGAGGGCCTACCAAAAGAGTAGGTACTGTTCAAGGACTTCCCTGTTGCATCTTTTGCTGAACCATCGAAAACCACGCGTAGTTTTGCCGACGAGCTGTCCGGTTTCAAGACTGCGTGATGAGGAAGATAGAAACACCTGCCATTAGAAGTTTTAATTTCTTCACGAGGAATTCGAGTCATGTGACCTAAGTCAATATATTCTCGCATGAAGTTCGAATACAACTCTCGCAATTTCGGATTTTGATTAAAACGACGTTCCATTGCGTAGAGACGAGAAACAGCGAGTGACAGAGTATTTTCGAATGAAGGATTTGGTGTTTTAAAGGGAAGCTGAACTACATACTTCCAATCTGGAGAACGAGAAAATGTCTGGCGAAAATGTTCTTCCGCCTGGTCGACTACAATTGAATGATTTGCTGGAGCTACCTGATCAATTTCCCAGAGACGTTGCATTGAGGCATCTACGTCGTCAGTAGAAAGCAACGAGGTAAAATAATTTGATTCTTCTGCTTCGAAGAATTGTCCCGTAATGACAAAACCGAACGAAGTACATTGAGCGATTGGACATCCATCCCGACCTCGAATTTGTCCACCCTCAACAATACTCCAAAGCTTATCACCACCAAGTAGAATGTCGATTGGAGCAGCGATGTTGAAGTTAGGATCAGCGAGTTCAAGTTTTGAAATATAAGACCAAGAAGAAATGTCTATGGATTTAGATGGTAGATTGGAGGTCAATTTGTCAAGAATGAAGGCATCAACGAACAGTTGTGACGAGTTGAAACGAGAGTGAAGGTTAATGGATATGCGTCCTTTAGTATATCCTATTTCCGTTGATGATAAACCGAGGATAGGGATTTTCGAATGAGTTCGTTGAAAACCGAGTCTTTGCGCAAAGGATTCAACCACAAATGTGGACTGTGACCCGGAATCAAGCAGTACCCGACAGTCGATTAACTTTCCCTGAATGTCTTGAATTTTAGCCGAGATGGTTGGTAGAAGTGTTTTCTTTCGACAGCTAAATTCAACCGAGTGATTGTTTACGAGAGGAAGATTGGATGTAGCGAGATTTGATGACGGAGTTTGAGGTTGAGTAGAAGACTCCGAAGACGATTTCGATTTATTGATTTCATCTGAATGCACAAGCGAATGATGGCGAGATTTGCACACCTTACAACGAAACGATGAATGGCATTTGTTTGACGAATGTCCAGCACGAAGACAGTTAAAACATAAACGATTTGTCTTTGAGAAGTTTCGACGAGCTTCAATGTCTAACGCGACGAATCTGGAGCACTGTGGAAGGATATGACTGTCTTGACACATTGGACATTTGGATGGCGAAGCTGAATCTGAAGTCCCAGCTAAATGTGCCCGAATGTTGTTCAATTGCTTTGCCCGCGGTGTGGCTGAACGACTACTTAAAGATTGACATGCTTCAAGAGCATCGCAACGCTCTTCTAAGAACTCTAAAAATTCTACTATTGTGCAATCTTCCCGAGCACCGATATGTTCTGCCCAAGATTGTTTTGAATCAGAATCGATTTTGGACAATAACAAATATATGAGCCATGGGTCGCGGCCCGATTTGTCCAAGGCACTAAGCCCACGCACGACTTCATCGGCACCGTCCGATAATTTTCTTAGTGTTTGTACATTGGAGACACTGGCAGTAGGAAGCAACAAAAAGGTTTCTATGAATGATTGCACGATTAATTGACACCGATCATAACGTTTTTCTAAGCGATCCCATGCTTCGGGATAATTAACATCGCTAATAGGAATGTGTTTAATCAGATTAGCTGCATCACCGCGGAAATACGATTTCAAATAATGAAATTTGTGAGTTGGACTAAGATTTTTCTTAGTATCAATTGATCCCAAAAAAAGATCCCGAAAGGAATGCCAGTCATTATAGCTGCCATTAAACGGTGGCACAACTATCGTGGGAAGTTTAAACGTATTTGAAGCACTCGACGACGACTGAGACGAACTTAGTTTTTCAAGAAATACCGATTGCTGATCAGCTAAACGATCTATTGCGTCAGTTGTTTTGACAAGTTCATTGGACTTTACTCTATCACGAATAGCTTTAACAATGTGGGAATTCGTTACAAAATATGTTGTTTCGTATGCCGAAAACTCATTTTCAATTTCCTCAACTTCACCTTCTTTCGATTGCTCGAGAATCTCATTGTGAAGAGCAGAAAATTCTGTCCACGCGGTTTCTAATTTACCTAACCGAATTTCCAGCATTTCTAACGGTGTAGATTCGTCAATGGTCTCTACAAATGCTGCCATCCGAGTTAAACGCCCTTTGGCGTTACCACATTTCATCTTTAATGCACCTGACATCGCACAAATAATGTTAAATATATACGTATATATATATGTATATTGTAGTCAAGCGAGAAAAAAACTATGTTCAGTTCCAAAAAAAACTAGCATATAATTATAATTATTATAGTTACACTAATTTAATTCAGAGAGATTACCGTTTCATTAATTTTCCGAAATTAATTTTAAAACCTAATATTGTTCACCAACTTTGCATGCGGAGTAACGAAGCATGTACATATAGATTCATCCAATCAATATATGTATTTGTATATGTTATCACTTTTAGTTAACACTTTTGATTCGATTCAATAAATAATCCGGCTCGAAGGACCACAATGTTTGCAAATAGATTGTTTATGGACTGTATGAATGTGTAATGTTTGTAGAATAATAATTGTCTTAAATGTCTTTAGGTAAAATATATAAATGAAAGATTCTAAGCACCAATTCAATATAGTGTAATGTATTTGTTAAGTGTATATATGTTTATAGCAATGATACAATGATTTACCAGCAGGTCTGCACAGCTTGACGATCGAATTCCAAGAGATCGATTCTAGCATAAATTCTTGTATGCAAGGTGGAAAGAATGCGACACAAAAGAGAATGCAAATTGAGTGAAAATAATTAACTGTGTGACTGATAAGAAGTTTGAGCATGAATTTTAACATTAGGTTTAAGTAGGCAAAAAATATAATAACTTGACAGTTTTAAAAGTTGAGAAATAACATTGGGTATGATTTGAATGTTTGGCAATTTGAAACAAAATGTATAAGTGATATAGTAACATGAATTGAATGTAAATGTTAATGAGTTTAATTGAACAGAATGTAATGAATGATTTGAATGATAGTTTGAATGATTGTTAATCTGAATGAATGTTAGTTATGATGAATGTTGATTAATCCTGAACAGCCGGCAAGCACATGCAGTTAAACAGGAAGCATACATAGCGGCGCTGCACAAAAAGACTAGAACTGCTTATGAGCAGAAGAGGAGAGACGAACACCGGCTTCTCAGAAGGAAAAAGAGAGAGCATGAGAAGCGCGCGATCGAGGAGATAGAAGGGTGCCACAGCAGGAATGAGGTTCGGAAGTTTTACCAGAAGGTAAAAACAACAGCCTCGGGCTACAAGCCCCTAGCCGAAGCCTGCAAAGACGATCAAGGGAAAATCGTGGTGGAACCGCAGTCAATGCTGAGGATATGGAAAGACCACTTCTCCAAGCTCTATAACGGCGATGATGGACCCAATTCCGCTGTTAGAGAGATAGAACCATTCGATTTAGGCGACGTAGACTAAGAATTCCGCCAACCCGACCTGAACGAAGTGAAGACAGCAGTATCCAAGCTTAAATCCAACAAAGCTGCTGGAGCTGATGGCCTCACTGCCGAATTGTTTAAATCGGCCGGCGATGACCTGGTCAGGAGTATGCACCAGCTCATTTGCAAAATATGTTCGGAAGAAAGTATGCCCGATGAATGGAACCTCAGCATTGTTTCCCCGGTCCTCAAGAAAGGAGACCCTCTCAACTGCGCCAACTACAGAGGTATCAGTCTTCTTAACATCGCATATAAGATCCTCTCTGCCGTATTGTGTGAGCGTCTGAAGCCATTCGTCAACAACCTGATAGGTCCTTATCAGTGCGGCTTTAGACCAGGAAAGTCCACCATAGACCAAATTTTTACACTACGGCAGATCTTGGAAAAAACCCGGCAGCTTCAAATCGATACCCACCACCTTTTAAGACCGCGTATGACAGCATCTATAGAGAGGAGTTATATAGAGCCATGTCTAGTTTTCGCATCTCTACCAAACTTGTCCGATTGTGTAGGATGACGATGGAGAACGCACGCTGCTCCATCAGGGTCGGGAAAGATCTCACCGATACATTCGATGTCAAAAAAGGTTTTAGGCAAGGCGATGCACTGTCATGCGACTTCTTCAACATCGTTCTTGAAAGAATAGTAGACAAGAATGTAGCAGTTGGGATGCTTAATACTTGGAGCAAATCGGAATTTCAACAACTTCTCCAAACATGCTTGATGGCAGATGTTTTATTGATCATAAAAGATTTCCAAAAAAATATCCAGAAAAGGCGTTTGATTCTGCTTGATGTTTTAACTTTGAAACAAAACGCTCTCAGAAAGTTGAAACTCATGCTCCAGGGTCCATATCCAGGCGGACAGGAAGAGAAGTTTCCTTTACACCAAAAAAATGTTCAAGACAGCACTGACAATAAAGAAGACGATAGGAAAAGACGCAAAGTATCGCATTCTCTCGTCACAACAGGCACCCGATCATGGACGGCACTCCGAATCGAAATGATATCAGCGTTCATCAATTTTCTTGACATCCGGCTCAACATTGAAGAAAATGAGCTGATCAAAAGATTTTCAACATTTCTAATGGCGAAAACCACAGCCGAAATGATTCAAGAGGGTCGATTCTTGGTTGAAACCATTTTTGGCGAAGAAATCGTTTCCGACTTTTCATCAAATGTTTGCGATTGTTGGCCAGCAATTCAAGAAGTCAGAGAGCTCGACACTTCTGCAAAAATGTTGCATAAGCTGCTTCGACTGATACCAGTGACATGCGGGATTTTGCAGAAACTGTTGTGCTCTTTACAGGTCACTTCACATCACTCCATGATTGTTGAGAAAGTGATTTCTCATTATAGTCTAATTAAATCAAACCACCGACTGTCAGCTTCAGATGAGACCATGAACTCGAGATTGTTTGTGGCCCTGAATGGAGTAGGTACAGCTTTATATGATCCGAGGCCAGCTGTAGCAGAGTTCCTTCGCTAGAAAGAGAGGTGTTACCGCGAACCTGATCTGACCTTGTACTCCGACAGAGATTTCGTTCGGAAGTTTTTTCGTAAAGATGGCGGTTTGTGATCTTATAATGATATCTATTTAATAGACGAATTGTGATCGACGGGTTGTGACTCACTCATACCAAAACATTTGCAATAAAAAAAATAGTCCCCGAAATTTGTTGTTATTTTTCATATCCAACTTATTATATACTTGCCCATAATTTTTTAATTATATGCTGAGAAAAATCCTCGAGCACGTGCAGAATTTATAGAATTTATATATCTAACGGAAGTCGTTAGTATGTTTTTTTCCATATATAAATCCTCATTGACAGTATATTTGATGAACTCTCATTCATTCGTTGACAAAATTCTTCGATTAGCACCTACAAACTTCATTAGAATTAGCTAGTTATATATTTTTTGACATTTTTGAGAAATCATGTATGTTCAGAAAATTTCTGACATTATTTCAGTTAGGTGTTGTTCACGCATTTTCGAAAATTGGTTGTGGCCAGATTATGATTACTACGTGGCCACGGCGGACTACTACGTGGCCATTTGGCCACGTTCGTGTAACATAAAAGATGCCCTGAAATATGGTGAGTCTATTGTTAACCACCGAAACGTGAGGTCCAGGTCGTGTTTTCACTAAAAGTAATTTGTACATAACACGAACAATAAAATAAAATTTCTTGAAATTGACGAGAGTAATAAAGTAAATTACTAAATTTTAACTAAAAGGGAAAAGAACCAAAAAGCCAACTTAATAAAACAAGAAAATCTTCAGTGAGTTAGAAAAAAATAAGAAAAAAAGAAAGAAAGGTTGCTATCTATAGCCCATAACTAGATAAACAGTGCAAAAAGAAAAAGGAAAAGAAAATTTAAAAGACAAACAAAAAGACATTGTGAATTGAAAGGAAAAAAAAGGAATTTGCATCAGCCACCAACATCAAAAAGTCAGATGGCATCACCGTAAGGATAATTTTTTTAATTTTTTTATTCTTTGTGAAAAATAAGAAAGATTGACAAAATTTTTTATTATTTATTTGAAGTGCATTTTAAGTAAGTGAACAGAAGGGGAGAATTCAAATATTTTGTGTGGTTTAAAAAGAAATTTTTTTTATGACAAACTGGACGACTTACTTAACGGTTTAAAGAAACTAAGGATTAAGGAAAATAGTAGGAAGTTTGAATCAAGGAATAATAAAATTGCAAATGAGGTAGAAAATTTAGTGGCTACGTTAATAACTGAAAATACTGCTTCCCTGCAAGCAGAAATAAATTTTTTTAAAAATCAATTAGAATCTGTAACAATAAAAATCTTGTTATAAAGTATAAGACACAAACAATTTGTGAGTCAATAACATGTAACGAGACATTGGATGTTATTAAGTCTTTGCCTGAGTTCTCAGGAAACCAAATTAGTTCATACGTGAGCTGGCGCGAAGCAGCAAATAATTCAATGTGTTTGTACATTAAAGGTAGTCGGAAATATTTCGCGGCACTAAAAATACTCAGAAATAAAATTTCACAAAAGGCTTATGACACACTGACCAACCACGGTACAGTTTTAAATTTCGACGTGATAACTTGACGTCTAGACTTTGCTTACGCAGACAAACGACCTGCTCACATAGTCGAGTAAGAACTAAGCGTATTACGACAGGGTAATACAAGTTTGATTGAATATTATAACCTGGTTAATGTAAAATTAACACTATTGATAAATAAAACAATCATGTCTCATGGTAATGAATCAGCCCTAACTAAGGAATTGAACGACGCTCAGCGAAGGAATGCTCTCAGAGTATTCATTACAGGATTAAATCCTCCATTATCGAATATATTATTTTCTCTTTCTCCAGACGATCTACCTTGCGCTTTAGCGAAAGCACAAGAGTTGGAATCAAACAACATTAGAACAAATAACTCAGAAACCGATAGAGTTAGCAAAAAATCATAAAAAACCTTTTTTGTAGAGCGTTAAATTTTCTATAAGAAGCATTATCATTTGACATGATCTGTTCATTATTTCATAATGAAAAAAATTTCAAACAATCAACAGAACTTTTCCCATGTTATTTCCATATAAAACTTTGATTGTCGGGGGGGTCGGGTTAAAATTGAAATAAAGGGCTATAACTTGGCATGATTTTTTTTTCAATATATTTAGAACCGATTAAGGACCGTGTTGACAACCGGCTTTATTTGGTGGTAGTCGGCATTGACGCTGTAAGTGCCCGGTCTTGTTGCAGTTCCAACATCTTGCTAGTCCGCTCCGCTGGATCTTTTGTATTTCAGCTCTTTGGCACGAGCATTCTTCGACTATGGCTGCTCTAAGTCGATGTACTCCATGAGAAGCATGTTCTGCTGCTTCAATTGTCAAAGCGAATGCTAAGGTTTCAGAAAGAGTACGTGTTCTAGCAGTTCGCACAGACTTCTGAAGATGTATATCGGAAATGGCACGAACGAAGGACTCAACAGCAAGCTGGTTGATGATTTCTTCTCCAGCATCCGGGTATGCCAGGTGAACCAGTCTTTCGACGTCTGCTTGGAGCTGCTGTAGACTTTCACCCCTTTTCTGGACTCTGTTATTGAGTTGGACTCGGAAGACTTCTTTCAAGTGGCTATCTCCAAAGCGTTTATCTATAGCTGCCACGAGAGAACTGAAATCGCCGCTCTTACCAGCTGGAACTGTTTGAAGTAATTCAGCTGCTGGTCCTCTAAGAGCAAGAGTCAGTGCAATGTACTTGTCTTCGTCATCCCAGCCATTTGTTGTCGCGGCTGCCTCAAATTGTCTCTTGTAGACTGGCCAAGAAGACTGTCCATCAAATGTTGGGGGTTTCATCTCCTTTTTCTTTGCAAACTCCCCAGCAGACTCTCGAATTTTGATTTTCCGGATCTGGTCTAATTCCTTGGTCAGAACAGAGAACTGTTTATCACATCGGGTTTCTACGATTTCGAAACGATTCTCTACAACAGAAAGCTGTTTCTCCACACCTTCAACGCGTTCGTCTAGGGCACATACATTTTTCTCAATGTTACCCAATTTACCTTCTAGAATGTTTTTCTGACCTTCCAAAACATTCTGTTGCGCCTCAAGTCTTTCGAGAATATTCTGTTGTTTCTTCTTTTGCTCGTTTCGTTGCTTTTCAATCAGCTTCTTTTGTTCGTTTCGTTGTGCTTCCAGTTGTTCGAGAACATTCTGCTGTTCCTTCTTTTGCTCGTTTCGTTGTTCTAACAAAAGTTTCATCATACTAGAAAAATCTACATTTTCACTTACTTCCTCTTCTTCCACTTCTGTTTCAAAAACAAAAGTGTTTACGTCTTCCCCTTGCTGTTCCAAGTATTTACGCAAGCGCAGGACGAGCTCATTTTTCGATCCCGCTCTAGAAAGATTTCGCTTACCTAACTCACTTTTAAGCTCAATGCAGTTGAGCTCTTCTAACAACTTACCCATTTTCACTGTATAATTATTATTTTTCTTTTTACTTTTTTTTGTTTTTTACACTTTACTTCAAATAAGTTTTATTTACACTTCTGACACCAATGTAACGTGCGCTTAGTTCGAAAAATAAAACTTCACTTTTCAATTTATTTCAACTTGTAGACAATTTACTCTTCACTTTATCACTCTATAATCAAAACTGCCCTCTGGTTGCCTCGGGCGGGCTATTTATATCGAATGACATGCCATCTAGAACTCTCCAGTAACTTCTACATTGTCTCCACTCTCCACTGCAACTGTCAAACATTTTTCCTCCTAGTATATTTCTACACTTACACTAGTGTTGCCACTTGTGTTTTCGTTTGAACGTTTTCGATTAGGAAATTGGTATTAATTGTTGGGTTCACGTTACAATATATTTACAGTCATTAATACACTCAAAAAGGCACACATGAAAATATCTTTAGAAAAAAGCTCGTTTTATAAAGATCAAACTGAATTTCTAGGTTATGTTGTAGCACATAATGTAGTTAAAACAAATCCCGGGAAGGTACAAACTGTTGGCAACGCCCCTTAATCTATTACTAGGTAGGTTCGTCAAATAATGTAATAGAAGGTGAGACGGCCATGTTAATTTTATCGATTTTTCCGGCAGACGAATTCACAGACAGAAGACAAACTCGTGGACGAAACAAGCAGCAACTCAACAGGAGAATATTAAACTAGAAAAATAAGTAAAGAATTAAGAACTGAAGTAAAGAATTAAAGAATCGCAATTAAAGTAAAGAATTGAAAATAAACTAATGTAAGTAGATTTATATGAACAATATGTACAAGACATAACATGTAATTTCTTAAATAAAGGTTGAAACAAATTCAAGCAAGAAGAGCTACGCACGAAGGCTTTTTTTTTTACAATTTGTTACCGACGAGTTTATTTTTACCTGTTGGTCGGAGCGCCAACAAATTTCAACATTATCTTTGAGTTCATCAAGTTCAATACAACAGTATTGCTTTGAGAAGCGATTTATTCCATCGACTTCAACAAGCCATCGGCATTGTCGAATCCAACAGTGCGATATATCGCCTTTAACAATCCATCGGCATTGTCGAGTTCAACAGTGGGATCAAGCTACAACATTAAGACGACTACAAGTGAATTAATCAACTTCAACATATCATCATTGCTGTTAAGAAGTGATTCCATCAATTGCAACAACACAACTTTAATTCAACAAGGAAATTATACACCAATAAGATGCAGCGTGGGGATGACAGCCCAGAAGAATATCATTGCAAAGCATGTACCGAGCCAGACTCCGCAGACGACCTGGTACAGTGTGACAAATGCGAGTCCTGGCGACATTACCACTGCGCGGGAGTAGATGCATCGGTTGCAGACCATGAATATTTATGCCCAGAGTGCATATTAAACCAGGTGAGTCCCATACCTTGTAGTGCTAGATTTGTTTCCGCGGCTGTTGGTCGCTTAGCCATGTCAAATAAGAAAAATAAATTTATAGTCGAGTCAAATAAAAGAAATGTGAGTGCCTCTTTGTTTAAAAGTGATGTAGGGTCAGTTGAGAAAACAATAGGTACACCCGCAGGTGTCTCAATTTCTAATAGCTGTATAGGTACGGTCCCTGTTGTATCGACGCAAGAAGAAGAGAACGTCGCAGCGTTCGAAAGTAATGAAAGGGGTACAGGCATTGCATCGATTAGTTCAGTGGAACCCATTACCACTGCTAAGTCGTTTGCAGATTTAAATTCGACATCGGGTGTGTGTACGGACTCAGGGTTTATATCGTATTGCGAGGGTAGTAGATCAAATTTCAGTGTATTTCGTAGTTCTAGTGCACCTCTTAGTTCTAGTGTACCTCGTAGTTCTAGTGTAGCTTTAGAAGAGGTGAGTAATTCGAGCACCATCGACACCGTTCATGCACCACGTAGAACATCCACCAGCTCAAGAGGTTCCGAGGCATCTTTAAACAGAAACCTGAGGCTGGAGCTACAGCGCCTAGATGAGGAACGGGAAATAACAGCGAAACGGGACAAGGCCTATCTGGAGAGGAAATATCAGATCATGAGTATGATCGAGGACTCGTCGGGGACGGAAGAAGATACAACGATGGTGAGCGGAAGGGTAAGAGGTGTGATCACCGGATTGCAACTGCAACAGCAATCGCTTCAGTCGACGCCACCGCAACCGCTACTGCATACGCAACTGCAACAGCAATCGCTTCAGTCGACGCCACCGCAACCGCTACTGCATACGCCACTGCAACAGCAATCGCTTCAGTCGACGCCACCGCAACCGCTACTGCATACGCAACTGCAACAGCAATCGCTTCAGTCGACGCCACCGCAACCGCTACTGCATACGCAACTGCAACAGCAATCGCTTCAGTCGACGCCACCGCAACCGCTACTGCATACGCAACTGCAACAGCAATCGCTTCGGTCGACGCCACCGCTACCGCTACTGCATACGCAGCCGCAACAGCAATCGCTTCAGTCGACGCCACCGCAACCGCTACTGCATACGCAACTGCAACAGCAATCGCTTCGGTCGACGCCACCGCTACCGCTACTGCATACGCAGCCGCAACAGCAATCGCTTCAGTCGTCGCCACCGCAACCGCTACTGCATACGCAACTGCAACAGCAATCGCTTCGGTCGACGCCACCGCTACCGCTACTGCATACGCAGCCGCAACAGCAATCGCTTCAGTCGTCGCCACCGCAACCGCTACTGCATACGCAACCGCAACAGCAATCGTTTCAGTCGTCGCCACCGCAACCGCTACTGCATACGCAACTGCAACAGCAATCGCTTCAGTCGTCTCCATCGCAACAGCTACTACAACAACAACCACCACAGTCATCGCCGTTACAACCGCTACCGTACTCACCACTGCCACCACCACCACATTTAGAGCCGCCATTACGAACGTTACAAGCTCAAGTGAAGCCGAGGACATCTGAGCAACTGCTGCACGCTACGCAAACGCAACCGCAACTGCCGCCACCTACGCAAACGCAACCGCAATTGCCACAGCCTATGCAGCCTATGCAACCGCAACCGCTGCTGCAACCTATGCAACCGCTACCGCTGCTGCAACCGCAAGCGCAACCACAACCGATGCTGCCTATGCAACCGCAACCGCAACCGATGCTGCTTATGCAACCGCAACCGATGCTGCCTATGCAACCGCAACCGCAACCGCTGCTGCCTATGCAACCGCAACTGCAACCGCTGCTGCCTATGCAACCGCAACTGCAACCGCTACAGCAACCGCTACAGCAACAGCAACAGCAACAGCAACAGCAACAGCAACAGCAACAGCAACAGCAACAGCAACAGCAACAGCAACAGCAACAGCAACAGCAACAGCAACAGCAACTGCAACAGCAACAGCAACTGCAACAGCAGCAGCCACAGCAACAGCAACTGCAACAGCAACTGCAACAGGAACAGCAACTGCAACTGCAACTGCAACAGCAACAGCAACTGCAACTACAACAGGAACAGCAGCAGCAACAGCAACAGCAACTGCAACAGCCACAGCAGCATCCACAGCAACAGCAACAGCAACAGCAACAGCAATCGCGACAGCAACAGCAACAGCAACAGCAACAGCATCAGCAACTGCAGCAGCTTCAGCAACAGCAACAGCAACCGCGACAGCATCAGCAACAGCAACAACAACAGCTGCAGCAGCTGCAGCAGCTGCAGCAACAACAACAGCAACAGTCACAACTACAGCAACTGCCACAGCTAATACATCAACATACTACAATAGAAGATTATCCACCGCATCCACAAGCGATATGCTCACAGTACCAGTCATCTCAACCGCCACCCTCACATGGTTTACATACATCCGGCTTGGTCAGTTACGGACTATCGAGAGCTAATCTCGCGGCGCGTCAGTTAATATCCAGAGACCTTCAATCGTTTGCAGGGAGCCCAGATGAATGGCCACTCTTCATTTCTAATTTCTATAGAAGTACGGAGCTCTGTGCGTTTACGGATGGGGAAAACCTTGTAAGGCTACAAAAGGCCCTAAAGGGAAAAGCACTGGAGGCTGTTCGGAGCCTTTTAATACAACCAAACTGCGTGGAGAGGGTGATAGCAACACTAAAGATGTTATATGGAGAACCAGAAGTCATCATCCACACACTCATGCAGAAGGTCCAAGCAGCACCAGCCCCTAAAGCTGAAAAACTAGAGACCATAGTGAATTTTGCTCTCATAGTTCAAAACCTTTGTGCCACCATTGAAGCCGCCGGCTTAACGACACACCTAAACAATGCAATGATGCTTCGTCAGCTAGTTCTCAAGCTTCCACCCGCCATACGACTTGACTGGGCGAAATATAAAAGAGAGTTCCCTGAGTGTAATCTCTCACAATTTGGAGCGTGGATATATCAACTAGCCGAAGCTGCTAATAGTGTTGTACCGGACATCTCATCGACCTATAAGCCTACAGGTACAAGGGTTAACGACAAAGGTTGTGAAAGAGGTTTCCTGAACACACACCACAGCGATACGAATAACGAAAACGAAAACACAAAGAGACGCAAGTGCTGCATATGCCAGGATGATTGTGGGTCAGTCGCCAGCTGCAAGGAATTTCAAAAATTGAGTCGGACTATGAAATGGTCAGCAGTCAAGCAACACCGGTTATGTCGAAGTTGTTTGAAACAACATGGCAAACAACAATGCCAGTCGACATCTGTATGTGGGGTGAGTGGTTGTTTGTTTAAGCACCATAGGTTACTACACAACGAAGAAAAGGACAAAGTAAAGTCAACATCAACTGAAAGAGCACTGATGCACCACCAACAACACTGCAACGCTCACATCAACGACACTGGTTCAACCCTCTTTCGAGTAGTTCCTGTGAGTCTCTACAATAGAGGGACTCAAGTAGACACATATGCCTTTCTCGACGATGGATCATCACTTTCCCTGATGGACGAAGAACTTGCCGGACAATTAGATCTGAAAGGAGTTCCTCAGCCACTCTGTCTGAAATGGACCGGTAATACACGGAGGTTCGAGAAAAACTCTCATGTAATGTCGCTACAAATTGCCAGTACAAACCCAGATGCAGAACGGTTGATGCTCACGGACGTACACACGGTTAAACAACTACAACTACCCACGCAATCATTAAACGTTGACGTGTTACAGCACAGGTACGAACACCTAAGAGGATTACCCATCAAGTCGTATAGTCATGCGGTTCCAAGATTGCTCATAGGACTAAATAACACCAAACTGAGTCTCCCTCTAAGAACCAAAGAAGGAGGACCGAAAGATCCAGTCGCGACCAAGACGCGCTTGGGATGGGTGGTGCATGGGCGCTACGAAGGATTCACTGCTACAAACTACATAAAACACCTCAGCTTCCACACCTGCGAATGCAATACAGCAGAGCTGCAGCGTTTAGTGAAGGAGTTTCTTAGTGGTGACAACTTCGGAACTGCCCACGTCGACAAAATGGTACTACCCACCGAGGATAGGCGCGCATTAGAGCTCCTGAACAAATTTACAATCAAAAGAGACGGACGTTTTGAAACAGCACTTCTGTGGAAATCCGACAAAATCGAGCTCCCAGACAGCCTCCACATGGCGAAAAAAAGATTGGGCTGCCTGCATAAGCGGATGATGCGTGAGCCAGCGCTAGCTGAAGCATTGCAACAAAAAATAGAGGAATATGTCTCCAAGGGCTACGCTTCAAAGCTGTCTGCTACTGCACGCCTAAACGAAAGTAACCGGTCATGGTATCTGCCGATTTTCCCAGTTTTCAACCCAAACAAACCCGGAAAGCTAAGAATAGTTTGGGATGCAGCAGCTATGGTTAGTGGTGTGTCTTTGAACTCAAGGTTATTGAAAGGTCCGGACCAGCTACCAACGCTAACGTCAGTCATCTACAGATCCAGAGAGAGTCCTATAGCCATATGCGGAGATATAATGGAAATGTTCCATCAAGTAAGGATAAGGAAGGAAGATCGCGACTACCAGAGGTTTTTGTGGAGCAAAAGTGACAAATATGAACCAGAAGTTTACGTGATGAATGTCATGACATTCGGGGCAACCTGCTCACCCTGTTGTGCGCAATATGTAAAAAACAAAAATGCCGACGCATATAGCCATATCTTCCCACGAGCGGTTCAATCCATAAAAGAAAATCATTATGTCGATGACCTGATGGACAGCGTAGAAACGGAGGAAGAAGCAATCCAATTGGCCAAAGAGATAAGGTATGTGCACCAACAGGGAGGGTTTTTGATTAGAAATTGGCTCTCGAATTCTACGACGGTGCTCAAAGCTTTAAAGAGCGACCCCAAAGATAGCAAAAACTTCGAGGTAACACCGGAACTGACTACAGAAAAAGTTCTAGGAATGTGGTGGAGTACACCATCGGATAGCTTCACGTTCAAGCTGACAACCAACTCGAGTCAGACAGAAATACTTTTTGGGGGGCGCCGTCCTACGAAGCGCGACGTACTTCGAATCCTTATGACCATTTTCGATCCGTTGGGCTTACTGGCACACTTCCTAATGTATATCAAGGTGCTGCTTCAGGACATATGGCGTTCGAAAATAGACTGGGATGACGAGATTGGGGACTCTGAGTACACTAAATGGCTGAAATGGGCCAGGTACCTTCCGATGGTGTCAAATATAAAGATCCCTCGATGTTACGTGAAAACCACCCGCAACTCTGATCGGCAGCTTCACGTTTTTGTTGATGCCAGCGAGAGTGGATTCGCAGCAGTGGCGTACATTCGAAGCAGAACGGAAGACACAGTGGTGTGCGCACTTATCGGGGCAAAAACGCGAGTGGCGCCGCTAAAAAATCTTTCCATACCGAGATTGGAGTTACAAGCCGCTGTGCTGGGGGCCAGGTTCGCCAAGTGCATTAAAGACTCACACAAACTCGAGTTTTCCAAAACTTTCCTCTGGTCGGACTCAAGAAACGTGCTAAGTTGGATCCGATCTGATCACCGAAGGTATCGGCAATTCGTAGCCTTTAGAGTTAGTGAAATACTGGATCTTACGGAAATAGAAGACTGGCAGTGGATTCCCACCAAGTTGAACGTGGCGGACGAGGGAACGAAGTGGGTAGGACTCCCAAACTTTAATGCCTCAAGCCGATGGTTTCTTGGACCAGACTTCCTCAAACAACACCCCGATAACTGGCCAAAGGAGTGCCAACAAAAGGACCCAGAACTAAAAGAAGAACTCAAAACCTGCTATATCAACGTTCATCGGGAAATACGCCAAAACGTGTTACGGTATCGAGAAATCTCCAAATGGAACCGATTGTTAAGAAGCACAGCGTTCGCACTTCGTTTTATCTACAACACGAAAAGCATGAAGCACAAGTGTGAAAGGATCAAAGGACCCCTTACACAACAAGAACTTCAGTCCGCCGAACAAGCAATCGTGAAGGAAGCACAAGTCAGCGAGTATGCCGAAGAGATTGCAGATTTGGAGGCCAACCACTTTGTAGATACATCCAGCGTACTTTATAATCTCTGTCCATGCTTAGACGAGAATGGCATTGTTCGAGCAAACGGCAGAATACAGTCAGCAGAGAGAATAAACGAAGAAACCAAGAGGCCAATTATTCTACCAAGAAACCATAGAGTAACACACCTAATCATAGAAAACGTCCATTCACGATTCAATCATCAAAACCACGAGACGGTGGTAAATGAACTTCGCCAAAAATATCACATTTCGCAACTAAGAGCTGTTCTGGGAGCCGTCAGACGCCAATGTCAGACTTGCAAAAATAAGAGAGCAAAACCATTGCACCCTATAATGGCACAACTACCACCAGCCCGACTAGCGTCATTTTGTCGACCGTTTTCATTTGTGGGGGTAGACTACTTCGGACCGCTGAACGTGAGCATACGTCGAGGAACTGAGAAAAGGTGGGGCGTTCTGATAACGTGCCTGACAACACGTGCTGTGCATCTCGAGATCGCACACACGTTATCTTCAGACTCCTGTATCATGGCAATCCGTAACTTCATTGGTCGTCGCGGTACACCAATCGAAATATACAGCGACAATGGAACGAACTTCCGGGGAGCTGAGAGAGAACTTAGCGAAGCCTTCACGAA
This sequence comes from Melanostoma mellinum, assembly GCA_914767635.1. Lineage (NCBI taxonomy): Eukaryota > Metazoa > Arthropoda > Insecta > Diptera > Syrphidae > Melanostoma > Melanostoma mellinum. Next base: position 109,395,820 of record OU612059.1, read on the forward strand.
AGTCAACCAGGATAAGATAATAGAGGCCTTCACGTCCGTCAGCACCAAGTGGAAGTTTATCCCTCCATTATCACCACACATGGGCGGCAGTTGGGAGCGGTTGGTACGCTCCGTCAAGGATACGCTGTATGCGATAGCTCCGACTCGAAACCCCTCAGAAGAACTCTTAAGAAGCATGCTAATCGAGGTAGAAAATATTGTTAATTCTAGACCACTGACCTACATTCCTATAGATAACGAGAACGAGGAGGCACTCACACCCAATCATTTCTTATTAGGGTCTTCGAATGGTTCTAAACCACTAGTAGTATTTAACGAAGACATTAGGTTTTTAAAAATAAATTGGCAAAAGTTCCAACAGTACGCGGAGCATTTCTGGAAACGCTGGGTACGGGAATACCTTCCCACGATTACTCGACGGTCCAAATGGTTCGAGCCTGTCAAGCCCATAGCAAAGGGCGACATCGTGCTTATAGTGGACCCAAATAGCCCCAGAAACTGCTGGCCAAAAGGGCGAGTAGTAGATATAAAAAGCTCACAAGATGGACAAGTAAGAAGCGCGTTTGTTCAAACTCAAACGGGTGTATACCAGAGACCCGTAGTTAAGCTAGCGGTTCTGGACGTCCAACCTTCCCATGAAAGTCGACCTTAGACGGACCTACCGGGGGGGAGTGTTGGCAACGCCCCTTAATCTATTACTAGGTAGGTTCGTCAAATAATGTAATAGAAGGTGAGACGGCCATGTTAATTTTATCGATTTTTCCGGCAGACGAATTCACAGACAGAAGACAAACTCGTGGACGAAACAAGCAGCAACTCAACAGGAGAATATTAAACTAGAAAAATAAGTAAAGAATTAAGAACTGAAGTAAAGAATTAAAGAATCGCAATTAAAGTAAAGAATTGAAAATAAACTAATGTAAGTAGATTTATATGAACAATATGTACAAGACATAACATGTAATTTCTTAAATAAAGGTTGAAACAAATTCAAGCAAGAAGAGCTACGCACGAAGGCTTTTTTTTTTTTACAATTTGTTACCGACGAGTTTATTTTTACCTGTTGGTCGGAGCGCCAACACAAACGATTAAGGAATATCCACTACCAACTACTCTAAGACAGTTATCGAATGATTCGCGCAAAGCAGAAAAGAATTGATTTATGGTTTCGTGTATTTTCATAAATATGTTCTTATTTTCTGCATTTTATTATTATATATCAATAAATTGGAAAAAACCTAATCAATACAATTGAACAAGAACTTTTACTTATGTACAAATATTTACTTGTATTAATAATGACATAGTATTATGCATTCTTGGCACGCCACAGCTTATTAAGTAATTTAATAATGTTATATTTGAATAAATAAACCCCAAACAACCCAAAAAATAGTCCCCTAGTACGTCCCTTTAGGGAAACAGTCGTTAGGGAAACAGTCCCCTGGTAAGCCTTTTTTATACTTTTTTAACAGTTTTAATAACGACAACTTGTTTAAAATAAATTAGTTATCTAGTATGGAGCCACACCTGTTTCGATAATCTGATATGTTTAAATGATTTTGTTTTATTAAATATTTATGAAAAAATGACAGTCCCCTGGCCAACAGTCCCCTGTCATTTCATAGCATGGTTGTGATAAATGATTAGCTGTAGTAATTTTTCTTTGTTTATATTTAAGTTTTTTATTATTATAAAGACGGACTTTGGTATCATACAATAAGTTTTAAAAAACCGGTGAGCTAAGAAGCTGATTTTGTTAAGTTTAACACAAATGTTATAAGCTCTAAGAAAATTCACTTTAATAAGTAAAACTTGTTTTAATACTGTTGATTTATTCCACAAAATTACCTTTTTTAAAACGATAAAGAAAAATATAGACTTAAGATAAAGAAAAATAAAGAGCTTAAATAAACCAAAATACTCGTTTTTGTCGTTTAAACATTCCGCTGAATAGTTACAACAGTCCCCTGTCAGGGTTTTGCATAAAATCGTCCACAACTAGAAAACAAAGAGGATAATGTGTGGGCTTTTTAAAGATATATATTTAGTATGCTCTTGCCCTTCATTTAACTAACAAATATTCTCAATATTTCATAAAATTTGCTTAGGACACCCCTGTGTGGACGAATTTCCAAATAGCAGAGAAACACCCGAATCTCACTGACGATGGAAGCATTGCTTTCGAAGTGTACATCTGAGGAAATATTAAAAGTGTTTTAACTGTTAAAAATTTTTATTATTTTTTTCATTTACCTATTAGATAAAAAAAACTCGTGGATTATCTCAGCTACAAAACTCATGAATCTTCCACAAAACTTTCTTATCTTTGCAAATCGAAAAGGCATGTGGCCTTCTTACATCTGCATGAACTCGATTGTTGATTTTTCCAACCGCAATGAGCACATGGTGTCTTCACTTGATTAATGTTAGTTTTAGAGTTGTCATCACGTTTATTAATTTTTTTCTTCACGAACAGAACACCACTAGGTACTGAGCCGTTATCTTCATAGTATAAGGAATCTATAGTAGCACCATGGCGGGGAAAGCGCTGGTATCGCCCTATGAGTTGTCAAAAAAACCTGGGTTTTCCAGTCCTCAAAAAACGCTAAACCACAATTCTCTGTCATTAAAAAAAAATACATGTCATTTGACAGCCCTCAAATCGCCACAGCCAAATGCTAGGGCGAGTTGCGGGAAAACCTATGGCAAACCTATGGCTCAAAAAACACTCAATTTGACATTCAGGGCGAATTTCGGTTTCTCAAAAAAACGCTTCGTGGTGACCCTAGGGCAACCCCAGGGCTTCAACGAACAAACCTATTTACGAAGCAAAGCTGCCCTAACAAAAAACAATAATATATGACGTATTAACAGCATGTTGGCAGGGTTCTACGATAAACTTGTTCCGATTGAGAAGGTAGTACCTTTAATGGGGTCGACAGGGGGCGATACCAGCGCTTTCCCCGCCATGGTGCTACTATAGATTCCTTATACCCTGTTTATCTTAGTTTTCTGCCAACAGCTTTGACTCAACTATTAACGCTTTTTTAAATGCCTCCGTTAACTTTAATGTTTCTTCCTCCTCCCACAGTCGTTCGTAAGTGGGTCCCCGTTGTCCCACTCATAAATTTGTAATTTTCAATCTTTTACCAGGAATGATAAGGAGAAAAAAAGAATCTATCAAAAAAGCAGTAAATGATTTGATCCTACTTTATCAAGGAAATGTTTGAAATTCAATTTTACCACAATTATATTCTCAGTTGAAATTATATAGACCAGGAAAACAAATAAGAACAATTACATCAACAACTGGATCAATAGTACCAAAACTTGACTATTGGTTATTAGAAAAACTGAATAACCTCCCAATCAAATTGAATCGGTCATTTCAAAAGCCACTTAAGTTACATTTTTTCCAACATGCTTTTTTTTTTTGTTGAAAATGGTTCTCTACCTGTGAGGAACCATTTTCAGCAAAAAAAAAAGCATGTTGGAAAAAAAGTGACTTAGGTAGTTTTTGAAATGACCGATTCTATTTGAAACAGCAGCTATAAGAAATGGAATTGAATATGCAGATAAAGTTAAGAACTTTCATTCATTTCATTATATTCAAATGTTCTAATTGATGAAACTTTAGTTTTTCTGAGAAAATGGCTAGAAAGGAACGCACTTAAGCCAGAAGAAATAAATGAATTTGTAATGCTTACTAAATTGTGCATGGATGAAAATTGGTTCCAGTTTAATGAAAAGTTTTACAGACAAAAATTTGGCTGCATGAGTTAATGAAGATGATGTATGGGCGATAATCAAAAAACATGAACTCCGTCAGTTCATTAACAAATTAAATAGAACTAAGTACCCATCAACTAAATTTACATAAATGAGGAAGAAATTGAAGGGAAACTAAGGGCCAGTTGCTCAATCGAATCATAAATTTAAGTTCTACATAAAGTTTTCATTTTTGTATGAGACGTTCCGAAATTCTTAAGTTCTACATAAAATCCCCATACAAAAGTAGAACTTTATGTAGAACTAAAATTTATGATTCGATTGAGCAACTGGCCCTAAATATTCTTTATTTAAGTATAACTAGGAATGGAGACAATTTCAAATTTTTACATATACAGAAAACCAACGAATACTCAGAGATATATTACAAAATGGCTTTGTAACTAATGTTATAAATGTGAACGTAACTCTGTCTGTCCAACTCACAGAGCAGATAATACAGAGTATCCACTTCCACCCCTTCAACCCGAAACACCCGCAAAAAATTTTTCAACACGAATTCAAAATGGCTTCCTATTTCCTGATAAAAAAATGGAGTAGTGGTAAGATTCTAAACGTCAATAGAGAAGAAAAAAAAACATGACATCTTTGATATTTTTCATTTTAGAATAAAGCTTGGAAGTCGAAACAATGAAGAAATCTTAAGATATTTTATTTATTGTAAGTATAACTAAATTGTTATTATTATTATACTAACACATATTCATTTCCACTATCTTCTTCAATAGAGACAGTAGTTTCTGGAAAATGCAATCAAAAACATGACCGTAGATGTAATTGGCGAAATGGAAAAAGCTATACACATTTTACAGTAAAAAATAAAATAGAAGCCTTTAATATTGTTCGAGATCTTGCAGGAAACATAGATTTTGCAAACAATTTCATACAAATTGGTGGTTCAAAAGTTGTCTTCGAATGTCTTAGAAGTAAGAACACCAAGCTTTGTGTCTGCGCTGGCATACGTGATAGCTGAACTGTCACAAAACAATCAATTCTGCTGGAAACATTTTCTTCAAGCTGGCGCTCTTCAAGATAATGGTGTTTAATACACAGACATGGTGTTTGATACAGACGGAGACGTTGCCAGTAGTAGTTTGCATGATATATCGTCTTTAGTGCGCAACTTCGAGGAAGGATGTGCAAGGGTTATCGAGCTGAATGGCCTGCAATGCATTATAGAGCGTCTGCACACATCCCATAGCACTGTTTTGTCAAATCTTGCTTCCTAATGACAGCTCTTGCTTCTGAGATTGATGGTGTAAGAGGTAATTATAATGCCAAATACAATTTTGTTTAAATGTTCGATATTTTGGTTTATTTTATTTCAGACAGTTTGTCAAGCTTGACGCAGTGAAATAGCTAGCGTCGTTTCTTGTGCCAATTGTCGAGTTTGATATAAAAGCAGAAGTTCTTTTATCTGGGAGTGGAGGTGGTGAGCGTCTTCTCCTGTACACTGCAATGAGAAACTCAATTCCCATTGGCAAATTGTCAAAGTCATATCAGAAGGTACCAACTATCAAATTGCCTGATGCGACGGGAAAGAAAAAACTTGAAACGACTGTGAAAGAACCTACCGAAGACGACCAAGATGAATTAACTCAGCTACTTGCCAATGACGTAAATCCCGATAAAGATGTTTTCCAGGAAAGTTATATGTTGACGATGAAGCAACAAGGTTTTGATAAAACCGAAGCAGCCAATGAAGAAGAGAAAGATACCACAGTGGATGCGTCAGTGTTTGAACCTTTTCCAGAAGTAAGTTGAGTGGTATTCATATTCTGATAGTTGTTCTTATATTTGGCACACCTTCAGATGGAAAACCTCAATATCACGGCCACAGTCACCAATAAAAAACAACCACTGATTTGCATCCAGACATTTAAGACTGAACGTGAAGGTGTCATGGGATTGGATAGAATAATGTCCGAAATCGAACCCCAGTATGTGATCATGTACCATTGTAACATTGCAGCAATAAGGCAGTTGGAAGTATACTAAGCTCGATTGAGACGACCCGTTGCCGAAAAAATTAAAGTATACTTCATGATTCACACACAAACAGTTAAGGAGCAGTCATACTTGACTGGATTGAGGAGAGAAAAACAGGCGTTTGAACTAATTATAGACACAAAGAGCGTAAGAATCTTATAATGAAGCAAATGAAAAGCAAATCTTATGTGACTAATTACAGAAAATGGTGATTCCTGAGTACCAAGATGGTAAAACTGATGAAGCGTTTGGACTGCTCAAGCATTACAAACACGTCGATGAAGTAGACAATGGGAGCACGCGCAAAGCTGGTGGTCAACAAACTGAAGCTGTAATCGAATCCCCAAAAGTAATTGTTGACATGAGAGAGTTTCGCTCTGATCTGCCAAGTCTTATTCATAAACGAGGCATTGAAGTACTCCCAGTTACAATCACAGTAAGAAAACGATACCAGATCAAATTGTCTTCATTTAAGTTGCGTGTATTTTTTCACAGATCGGAGATTATGTACTAACACCGGAAATTTGTGTCGAAAGAAAATCTATATCCGATCTCATTGGTTCTCTAAACTCTGGTTTGGGTCAAGAATACCAAACAAGAACCAAAAGATTTCTCTACTAATTCAGCAGATTTTATTTTATTTTTGTTTTTAGTTTACTGAATACATAAACTTTAAATGAAAGAAGCTTAACCCATTTTAAATTAACTATATTAAACTTCAATTTGTAATTCAAAGAAGGAATACTTATGTAAATAAACATTTTGTACAACGCTAAGAATAAAGATGAATTATGGTATGCTGGTTTTTTTATTGAACATGGTTGAACTCTTCATCTGCTGGATTAAATATTTCTCCCAAACCCGGGGCTACGAGATTTCGATCGGTGGAGCTTTGAATCAATGAAATGAAACACAAAACTTTCGATTTGGAAGGTCTGTACCTTACGCTTAGATTCCTTGACTCTATTTGCAAACAAAATTCTCCTTTCCATGCATTATCATCAATTTTTCTGCAGCGCTTTTATGTTCTTAATTTCCACTTCAAACTGCTGAATCTGAAATGGAGCACTATTGTACATGAAAACTGTAATTGATCAAGATAGAAAAAAACCTTTTCAAAATTCTTCTTCAGCTTCACTGGCGGCTTTCTTAAATCCTTCATTTGATGTTCGTTCAAGGTACCCTTGCAACTCAGCTTGAAGTTTAGACCACTTCAAACCATTCAAATCTGTTTTTCCAAATTCGTAGAGATACCTAAAATTCAATAAACCATGACAAATTATTCCCTCTTAACAAAAAACACAACTTACCAAAAGAACACAGGTGCCCAGCTGTTGAAAACAATGTGAAATTGTTTTTCGAAGCAGGAGTTCATTTCAATGAGATACTTCTTCAGAGTGTCAACTGCTTTGAGACTTTGAGCAAGGAGATGTACTTTGGGATCGTGTTTCTTGGAAATTTTATTTCTGATTTTTAGTTGTCTTATAGCTTACGTTGCGGCTGGTACTGTTGTAGTTCCATTGCAAGGAATGGAGTAAACGGAGACATCGCCTTCAGGCCGAGGTTTAAACAAGTCGATAGTGTGGCACAGTGTGCCTTGGCTTTTGTCTTGCCTTCGGAAATTCCTGGTTTTGTGGATTCCTAAAAAAGATCACATTCGTCACTACAAAATTGCTGTATTATTAGTTTTCTTACCAAGTAAACGTCACAGAAGTTTGTGTAGAAAAAATTCTTCAAAGACCCAACGGCTGTGTGGAAGTTATAATTCTCCAAGCTGCTTTCAAAAATCTCCAATGTGTTTACTAAGAGGCTTAGAATCCACTGGTCCATTGACTTTCGCATTTTTCTTTTGCTTCGGTTCTATTTCCTTGCAATCGTAGATTACCCTGATTTCCCAGAGGAACAACCATAATCTCTGTTGGCACTGGCATATTTAGGTGAGAGTTCCCTTGGTTTCTCGGACGTTTCTTCTTGAGAGAACTCTGGAGGAGATCATTTAAAACGTTGTAAAGGGTATCACGACTCACGAGAAAACTTGTATCTTAAAACAGATAGGTTTAATTAGTATTCACAAATTAACTTCACGCATGTAACCAACCGTAGACAAGATGTACGATTCTTTTGAAAATAAAAAAGTTTAACAATTGGTTTGTGGTCCAACTAGGGCTGCTTAAACATCGATAGTCTATCGATAGTATCGATAGTAAAAAACTATCGCGTACATCGATAGTTTTCAATCCTTCAAGCATCAAGTTTTAAAAGCATTATATAAATATAAACAATAGCTAGTCAAAAAGGCGATTTAACAGTCTTATGGACCGGAGTGCACTGGTGGCGCGGCAATCGCTACAATGATGAAACCAATAGCTTGGAGCGGAGACAATAGGTTTCTTTAGTGCTTTAGTTGTTTATCTTGTTGACGTACATCTCATAATCTCTGATAGAACTTTCCCGTCCCGCGGAGGCTTATGTAGTAGCCCTATAATTCTGTTAACTATAACTATACTATTACTGTATTCCCATGTACACAGCGCATGTATTTGTTAGTCTCAACTCTTAAGTTATAAAACTCACTATACAATACAATTGAACAAGAAATCCAAGGCACCGACTTAGCAATAAGGGTTTTTTGTTATAAAACGAAGAGCTGTGACTTATTCATCAAATTGATTTTAGAGCCGATTTTCATTCCCCAGATAGCAGTATGATAGACGTCTAATAGAATTTATCCCTTTGATAACTCAAAAATAAATTTTTGAACTGCCAGAAAGCGTTATTCCATAGAATAAATATTTTATGAGAGAAATAAATTTATCTGATCCTACAAGAATAAAAAAATTTTTTTAGGAGTTACCAAAGTGTCAAAAAAGTTATTTTTATGAATCAATTTTGAGTTCGGACATATTTTGCAGCGACGTATTTGGAATATTCAATGAACATTCATACAAGAATATTCTATTATTAAAATATAGATACAACTTATTTGTTTGTTTATCGGATTAATTGATTTCTCAGATAGTTACCTGTTTGTTTATCAGGAGAATGAAAAATCAGTCCTGCGAAATAATAAAGCAATGCTGGTATTTGTTGGTTATTTTTTACAGAAGATGCAAACACTTTTTGTTTTTATTCAAAGTAAACTATCGAGAGTCTATCGATACTATCGATAGTCTATCGATACTATCGATAGTTTTTGCGAGAATAGAAAACGCATGTCATGGATGACATTTCCGGGCAGGCCGGCAGTGTTCACACCATCGCGAAGTTGGGCTTGGTTGATTATGTATCACTCACTCTCACTCCAGCATCAGAGATGTGCAAGGAGGAGTGATACATACTACTGAGCCGTAGATGGCGTGAACATTACCGGCCCTTTTGGCATATAGTGGCAATATATGTACTTCTTATAGTAATACAATTTTAAGATATAATAATTAATTAATCAATTCAAGGGTTATAAAATACAAAATGGTTGTAGAACAATGATCTGATTTCATTTGTTTTCTTACTATGTTCTCAATTGTGTGTGCTGTTTTAGAGGTCAAAAAACAAGGTTTAAACTAAGTTTATAGATACTTCATCAAAAAAAAAATATAAGTTTATAGATACTCTATCTAAAATATGAATGTATTGAATTACGAGAATTCATTTATTCCTTGGTTCAATCATTTATAGGCAATCGACAAAGTTTGACTATTGGGGGAGTAAATTCACCAAATCGCGTTTTTATTGTTGCCACCCGCACCACAGAGTAGATAATACAGAGTATACACCTCCACCCCTTCAACCCGAATTACCCGAATTTTTCAACACGAATTCAATATGGCGTCCTATTTCGGATAAAAAAATGGAGTAGTGGTAAGATTCTAAACGTCAATAAAAGAAAACATAAAAGAAAAAATGACATATCTTTGACATTTGAGAATAAAACTCGAAAGTCGAAACTCGCATGAAGAAATCTTAGGATATATTATTTATTGTAAGTATTACTAAATTATTATTTATCCAACTATCTTTCGATTCTCTTTCAGAAACAAGAATTATTCTGATTCAAACACTAAAATCATCACAACAAACCGAGCCTTCAATGAAACAACATTCTTTACAGAGTTCTATGTGTCTGACAAACACCATCCTGCCAAACAAATTCCTGCTTTCAATGATTTGCATATTCTTTTGGGTTTGGCATATCGATCTATGCACTTAAAAGAAATCTTGTTGCTAGGAAACAATTGCGTTAACTATAACAAAACATTGTCCAGGTGTGTTTACCGACAAAATTTCTTCATCGATTACGTTAAAATAAGCAAAATTTTACATTTCAGATGCAAGACTTTCACCCAATTACAACATTGTCAAGTATCCACTGACAACTCCATGAACACTCCAAAGAAGAACAAGAACCAAGTACTTAGTTCAGACGTGTACGAGAAGTTGTTGACTGATTAACATGTCATCCTCACTTAGGATGCTGATTTCGATGAATAAGAAGCGGGCGAACACATGCAATACAATTTAACACTAAATAACCAAAATGGTCAAATCAGTTTTTCTTCCACACCTGAGAAAGCGGAACGTGAACGAAAGATGGTAGAGATCAGAGATCAAAATGAGTATGTTCAAATCAGTTCAAACACATCCAAAATTTCTCAACGATCGCTCAGACTTGATCATTTTCCACCCCTATTCACAAGCAAATAACTCGCAAGCATATTTACTCACAAGCAAAAACTGCTTGTGAACAAACTAAATGAGTAAGGATACTCACAAGTCATTTTTTCTGTATTGCACTCACAAGCAAATGACTTGCAAGCAGATTGACTTGTTTGAACTTACTTGAATATATTCAAATACTCATGAGCAAGCAAAATATTCACAAGCAGACAGTGTGTTCACAAGCAGGTAGCGTGCTTACAAGCAGGTGTTTATAAACAGGCAGTGTATTCATCGGAAAGCAATGCGTTGAACATTTATACCTAACTATAATTCTATTGAAAAACAAAGAAAGGCATACAAATGGCTGGTTTTGGCTTATGAGAAGAGAAAGAACGGATTGGATGCATTGCGGGATGATAAAACATTTTATTTTATGATTCCAAAATTTCCCTTTTTAATATTTTTGTATGTATATGTTACTATTTTCCAGGAATTAAAAAAGCGTTTGTAAATAATTTTTACAATATAATAAATTTATATGACTTTATTGCGGAAATGGATTTTGCTTATCAGTTTTTTAAGTGATTGCTAATTCCTTCGTTTTATGGCATGCAAATTTTTGGGTTTAAGCTTATGAAGGTAGGTAGTACTATTCGTAGTAGGTAGTAGTATTCATTGATGACCTTTAATTTTTGTACCTACTAGGTACAAAAATAAGTCATCAATGAATTAGAGTTATAAACATGTGGGTATTTACGTCGTTGACGAAATAAGTTTTAAAGATTTTTTTTTTCGGAATTATGCATAATGAAGTTTATGAGTTTATCTGAGAAAAAGTGACCTGAATGTATCATAAAAAACCGCAAATGCAATTTTTGGGTTAAAGGGCGCGCTGCCGGAGAGGCCTTTCAAGATCCTAGCCGTGAATGTGAATTCGCTAGTTAGGGTAGAACGACGAACCAACCTCTTTGAGTTGTTAAAAGACCAACGTCCAGATGTATGTATGGTTAGCGAAACTAGGCTAAACCAGCATCACAAATTGACGAATAACAATTACATTATCGTAAGGAGGGACCGACCCAACTCGACTTTTGCGGGTGGGGTTGCGATCTTCATACGTAAAGGCATTGCTCATAAAGTAATATATAGTGGTGAAGTACGCCGATTCCGGCTGCTCGAAGCGTGTATCGTATGCATCCCTCTTCAACAGGGGAGGCGGTTGTATGCGGTCGCGATCTATGCGCCGGAGGCTTCTCAACCCTCATGTTTTATAACAGAGCTCGAATCACTTTTTCGAACTCTGAAACTGAACTTGGAAGAAAACTATTTCCTTTTGGCCGGTGATTACAATGCTAAACACCAAGATTGGGGAAATCAATTAGCCAATCCAAGGGGGACCCAGCTATTCAATTGGCTGGGGCTCCACAGCATTGAGTGTAAAGTCGATCTGCTGGCTACTGACAGGCCTTCATTTCCTCGAAGTGGCTCTTATTTGGATCTATTGCTTTTAGACACAAGACTTAAACTGACCGACGACATTCTTCGACGGACGAAAAATTGTTTGACGACGGTTGAGTACGACAGTGACCACTGTGGACTTGCCGCCGTCATACTGCTTCCGAACGACCTTGTGGAACTGGAGGAGTACGTGCCGACGCACTCTTACAACTACGGTAAGACACGTTGGCCGCGCTTTTCCGGTGCCGTCTCAAGGGAAATTCGTTCGAGCGGTATTGCACCGCCATGCAACAGGAATCTGTCGAACGTTGAGATCGATGGATACCTGCAAAGTATGGAGGATGCAATCCGCACTACAATGGACAGGACAATTCCTAAATATAGGCAACATGACTCTACGAACATGTACAGAAACGCGACAATAGACGCACTTTACAAACAAAAAAGTAGACTCCTGTCGAGACTTAAACTCTTGTACAGGAGGTTTACTGACCGACACAATTTGGAGATTAGAACTCTGAAGTCACAGATCAAAAATCTCCAACAGTTAATTAAAGAAAATTACAGAATCTCTATATCTCTTTTCTGGAACAACAAAATTCGGGCTGTACAGTCCAACAACCCGAGTATGTTTCCGGAAATAAATAAAATTTTTAGGAGAAAAGATCAAAATGACCTTCAGAGTATTAAACTCCAAAGGACGACAGAGAACAAAGACTTACTTCTGACATTAGGAATAGATCCAGATGACGCCATTTTGGATGATGACCACTTTATAGTGGAAGATGCTCAAGAGAAGGTAGAGACTGTGGGCGCTGTTTTCGAGTATATAAGGTGAATGACTGCATTCGCCCGAATTACGACCTTGAGAACAGAGCCTTCGTTGGACACTTCTATCTTAGAGACGAGATCTCGCATTGGCGATCCGAGAATCCTGGTTTCACTAGGTTCAATGACGACCGACTTGCAAATGCAGTCATCGCCCATCGAAACGGGGATAACACCCTGTTCGTTTCTAAGATGGACCTCGAGAACATCTTTCACAAAATAAAGAAAAAGAAGTCAGCAGGAGTCGACGGCATACCCAATGTTGTGCTGCGAAACCTCCCTTCGGAAGCGGTGGACATATACACCACGTTGTTCAACAATGCGCTGAATAATGCATATTATCCAGTGCGTTGGAAGACGGCAGTGGTCCATCCTCTCCTTAAAAAAGGTAAGGATGGTTCCAATCCAGCAAATCTCCGGTCAATTAGTCTTCTTCCGAGTATCAGCAAAGTATTCGAGAAAGTTCTCAATAGAGCACTGTCCACATGGGCTGAGGACAAAAATATTATTCCCGAAAATCAGTTCGGTTTTAAGGCGGGTCATGATACCATACATGCCGCGTCTAAACTAGTATCTGATATTCAATGGAACAAAGCTAAAAAGCAGTGTACGGGTGCATGTCTGGTTGACTTGGAGAAGGCTTTCGACACCGTTTGGTTAGACGGTCTTTTCTATAAGTTGATCAGGTATGGCATGAGTAAACCACTGCTATATATTCTGAATGACATGCTTCATGGTAGAACGTTTGTTGTGAAAAGTTGCAATATAACTTCTACCAGAACATTTAAAATACAGAACGGTCTACAACAGGGGGCGGTGAATTCGCCTATTTTGTTTAGCATTTTCACCGGCGATCTAATTGGTTCCCTTCACCATGCTATAGCGTACGCCGACGACCTCATTGCGTACAGAACAGGTCCAAAGATCGAAGTCATCAGAACACTTTTGCAGAGTGACTTCGATAAGATCCAGCAATATTGCGATGACTGGAAGTTGAAAATCAACTTTCAGAAATCGGAAACAATTGTGTTTAGAACCCCGTTGGCTCGGGCCTCATGGGATACGAGAAAGAACTGGCGAAAGCTGGTGATCGTTGATCTGCATGGCCACCCACGGCCAAACAAAGTAGTAGTCAAGTACCTCGGCATCTGGCTAGATCAGTATCTATATTTTAACAAACATATGGATGCAGCTCTGGCTAGGGCTAGAGGAGCTTTTGCTCTGACAAGGCGACTGTTTCACAGCAGACAACTTGATAGCAGAGTGAAGGTGATTTGCTACATGGCCCTCATAAGGCCAATGATAGTCTATGGGTGCCCCGTGTGGTTCAATGTTACAGCGTCTCAAATGGAAAAGATTCGGGTGTTTGAGAGACAGTGTCTGCGTACCTGTCTTGGATTGCACAGAACACCAGAGTCGGAGTACAGAAGATATTATCCTAATGAGGTCCTTTACAACGGGGCTCAAATAAACAGGATCGACAACTTCATTATAAAACTGACTCGTGGTCACACTGCAAGAGCGATGACCTCGACCAATGGCCTGATTTTTGGGGCTTATTACCCCAACACTGAATATATGGAGAAAACGCGCTTTAGTGGATTTGTTCCACCGGAGGCTTTCCTCTATTTTGATATGGAAGGGTTGATTCAGGATAGATTGGCGGTACCGCTAATCTACCACGTCTGCCGGAAGTCCGTGGAACGACGGCTCCTTTATAACCGAGACGTCACCGCAGTAGGCGGAGACGTTGAAGGGCTCCTTTGGTTCAGTAGGGCGGTCTCAGATCGCGATCGTCGTGACGTTGCCAAAACGTCAGATATGTTCTGGTGGTTGTCCGAGCAACAAATTGATATTGAGGATAATAGTCAGTCGCCAATGGCTGACTTACAAAGGTTTAGCGTGTAAGTCTTAGGGTAGGGGGTGGGCACAGTGGCAAAAAAAAAATAAAAAAAAAAAAAAAAAAAAAAAAAAAAAAAAAAAAAAAAAAAAAAAAAAAAAAAAAAAAAAAAAAAACATAAAACTCAAAAAAAAATACAAAACAAAAAGCTATTGTGGCTGCTCTAGTTTTAAGTAGATTTAAGTAGTTTTAATTAGATTTAAGTTATTTTAAGAACAGACCAAAAAAAAAAAAATGATCTAGAAAACTAAGTTTTTCAATTTTTCTTAGTTTTAACCATAGCTCTAAGTCGTAAATTAATATTAGTTATACCTACGCCGAAAGGCATTAAGATTAAGATATTGTTTAATTTAGAGTACCCGCCTAGGGTCAGTAAGTTAGTTAAGATATTATATAAGCTAGTTTTACACATTTTTGTTAGCATGTAAGTAGTTATAAGTCAAAATGAATAAAAATGAATTAAAAAGTAAAAAAAAAAAAAAAAAAAACCGCAAATGCGGTTTTAATCATTATTTTAGAAGCGTAAATTTTTATTGGTACCTGATTTTGAATATAGAAAGTATATAAAGATTACGTTAAATATTAAAATCACTTTAGTGGAATATTGTTAGCAGCAGTGTTTGTGTAAAAAATTTAAAATGAACGAAGAAAGTGTAAATTTTAACCTTCTTGAAGGTACTTTCTCAATAAGCAGTAAGAAAAATAGCAGAAGTAAGGTCTGGGAAACGTTTGGAGAAATAAAAACTCAGAACGGTGAAATTCTTCCCAACTTTGTGGCATGCAGATCCTGCAAAAAAGTTCTGAAAGTGCTTGTGTCTCCTTTGGACAAAAAAGTGATGTTTGATGCTTCCGTTAAACTTGTTGTGGAAGACATTAGACCATTTGCTATAATTCAAGGAAGTGGTATGCAAAATTTTGTGGCAGAGTGTGTGAACATTGGTGCAAAGTACGGACAACACGTAGATGTCAAGGATATGCTGCCAACCGGAGCAACGATTAGCCATCAAGTGAAGGAAATTAAAGAGAAGTTGGTGGAAATCGTAAAAAGCGAATTGGCTGCAGTAAAATATTTATCAGCAACAACAGACCTTTGGACAGACAACTTTAAAATGAGGTCCTATTTGGTGCTTACGGTGCATTACATAATAGACGCTATCTTGATTGAGCGGGCGTTGGCTGTGGATGAAATTGAAGGACCATTATCCGGTAGCAACATAATCAGCAAAATTGACAGCATTTTTTTGGAATACGGCATATCGGACAGTTCACATTCCATTCGCTTCGTTACTGACAGAGGAGCAAATATCATCAAAGCCCTTGAAAACAACATCCGATTCAACTGTTTTGGTCATCTTTTGCACAACGTTTTCGAGAAGGCATGTTCGGATGTTCAGGAAATTGACCATTTGTTTGAAGAATGTAAGAAACTCGTCAAATATATGAAAAAATCTGGTGCATGCAGTTCACTCCACCGAACTTTGAAAGCTGAATGTAAGACAAGGTGGATGTCAAGATTTGAAATGTGCGAATCAATTCAAGTTAATATGCAGGACATCATTTGCGTACTACAGCAAAAACAACAGCTCCATCGCATTCAAGGTATCAACTCAAATTTATTGAATGAAGTCATCGTTTTCCTGGAACCCTTCAAAGAAACTTTTTTAAAGCTGCAGTCATCAAAAAGCTGTACCGCGTATTTGGTTTTCCCGCATTATGACAGCATAACCAACGCCTGTTCTTTGGAGGTATCGGACTCATCAACTCTGATTGACTTCAAGGGCAGAGTGAAACACCATTTAAGCCATTTATTTTATCCGGAAATAAAGGTTGCGTTCAAGGCCGCCACTTTCTTATACCCGCCTTGTAATAAAATGCAGCTATTAACTATGGACGAGAAGACTGAAATCTATAGTTTCATAAAAACTTTAGTGCCAGCTATTCTACCCACTGAAGATATTTTGGATGCGCAACCGTCAACGTCTTCCCGAACGCATAATGTTTTCACACGGTTTATTGGGGAAAGTATACATCACAGGATTCATTTGAAACGGAAATCACTGAATATATTGCAACCAATACAAAAGATCCTGTCAATATTCTACAATGGTGGTTTGAACACAAAAACATTTTTAAGCGCCTATATGAAGTTAGCAAAATATTAAATTGCATACCTGCAACATCAGCCCCTTCAGAAAGAGCTTTCTCACAGGCTGGGAATGTGATAACTGAAAAACGAACCAGGTTGAACCCGGAAACCGTTAATAATTTAATGGTTGCACATTCAAATTTAAAAATTAATAAAATTTAAAGTAAAAGAAATTTTTAATAAGTCTTTTTTGTTGCATTTTTGTTTTTTTTTTCTAATTATTCCTTATTTATCATGATTTTGTTTCGCTTTTTTTAACTTCTAATTCAGTTTTCTGTTCGCTTAAAATTTTTTGTTTTTATATACTTACAAACCTGTACTATCTACTTCAATGAATACAATAAATTGTTTCCATATCTACTGTATAATAACCTTTTTCTTCATATAAAAGAAAAGAATAAAAAACCAAGCTATCAAACAAACGTACTTCTTACCTATACCTAGATTTTTATGGTACTCAAAACGAACACGCCATCAAACTACCCTATTTGGTATGATCACATTGCTTGCTTATAAACACACTGCTTATTCACAAGCACACTGCATACTCATGAACTTATTGCTTGTTTACGAATAAATTGCTTGTGATCACTTTTACTCACAAGCACTTTACTCACAAGCAGTTTAACTCAATGTTATTCAAACTCATTTTGACTTGCAAGCAAGTCTACTTGTTTGGTTCGTTTGAAAATAGGGGTTGTTCAGAGTTGCTTGGTTCACAAATAAGATCGTTCAAATTGACTTGCTTGTGGGCTGACTCAGATTGTTCAAACTCGTTTTTTTTCAAGTAAATACTCATTGTTCACAAGCAGACTTAGTTCATTTTAATCTCTGGTAGAGATGCTGTGTTCCCTGGAGAACAAAGATGCCTGCATGAGTTGCGGGTCAAAGAGTTAAATTTTTATCCTTCTTTGTATGTGTATTTATGTTTTATATCTAATTAGTTTCGTACTAAAGTGTTTTATATTCAAAATTTGTTTCCAATTTTTTTTTGCTACAGGCTCACATCTTTACATTCCAGTCTCTTGTCCATATTATGCTGAGTTCAGAAAGCATTCATTGATTTCTGTAGCACAATTATTAACCAATTACCAACAATTTAAGTTTATACTTTTGTTTGTGTAAAGAAAAAGTGGAACCTTAAACTGTTGGCAATTGTGTTGTAAATGTATAATAATTGCCACACACACACACACACACACAGATACCTACATCAACTTATGTAAATGAACTCTAAAAAGTTACTCAATCATTCAATGTTCTTTCACTTCTATTCAGTCACTCAATAAACGCACATCTTATAATTAGCTCCGGTTTTCATTTATTTTAGCAACAGGTTATGGGACCAGTCAGTCCACAGTGAGTTAGCCTGAATTAAAAATTATTTTGCGCGAAAATCATCAATGCCGCGTGCACTGAGAAATTTATTTTAGAAGAATAAAATACTGTAATGACCCATTACATTTTCGGCTCTACAAACCAAATTCAACAGCAATATTCGCCACCAACAACACCGATTACATGTACCAGCACAGGCAATGATAATGGTGACGATAGCACATAACAACAACATCACCAGCAGCTTACCATTGACTCCACGTAGAGTTGCATTTCGTTGACTTTTACAGCTCACATTCACTTACTACCAAAAGGTGTATAAGGGAACCAGTGAAATACATGAAAATCTGTTCAAGTCCCGGCAGCGGACAAGTAAGGAACTCATCATAGTCATCATAGTAGGATTCCGGTACCGGCAGCGCAACAGCAGAGTTCAGAAACCAAGACTGGGTAAGTAAATAGTTGCCAACGCTACCTCGTTGTGAATTTAGTGTCCAACGCTACCTCGTTGTGAATTTAGTGTCCAACGCTACCTCGTTGTGAATCTAGTGTCCAACGCTACCTCGTTGTGAATTTAGTGTCCAACGCAACCTCGTTGTGAATTTAGTGTCCAACGCTACCTCGTTGTGAATTTAGTGTCCAACGCTACCTCGTTGTTAATTTAGTGTCCAACGCTACCTCGTTGTGAATTTAGTATCCAACGCTACCTCGTTGTGAATTTAGTGTCCAACGCTACCTCGTTGTGAATTTAGTGTCCAACGCTACCTCGTTGTGAATTTAGTGTCCAACGCTACCTCGTTGGGAATTTAGTGTCCAACGCTACCTCGTTGGGAATTTAGTGTCCAACGCTACCTCGTTGTGAATTTAGTGTCCACCGCTACCTTGTTGTGAATCTAGTGTCCAACGCTACCTCGTTGTGAATTTAGTGTCCAACGCTACCTCGTTGTGAATATAGTGTCCAAGGCTACCTCGTTGTGAATTTACTGTCCCACGCTACCTCGTTGTGAATTTAGTGTCCAACGCTACCTCGTTGTGAATTTAGTGTCCAACGCTACCTCGTTGTGAATTTAGTGTCCAACGCTACCTCATTGTGAATCTAGTGTCCAACGCTACCTCGTTGTGAATCTAGTGTCCAACGCTACCTCGTTGTGAATTAAGTGTCCAACGCTTTTTTTTTTTTTTTTTTTTTTTTTTTTTTAAAAAAGAAGAGGCTTATATGCTAACCTGGAGAACTCAGACTTATTACCGGTCCATTGTTCTACCAGGGTATCAGCCTTCCCTTTTTTCTGTGTTGCAGTAGTGGAAATAAGGTGTTAGTTATTTCACATATAACCTCCAGGGCGGCGAAACTAGGAGGCTGAAAGAAAAGTAGATGCCCAGAGCGGGATTCGAACCCACGCATCCGGCCTACCTACTGAACACTCTACCACTGCACCACGGCCGCCCTAAGTGTCCAACGCTACCTCGTTGTGAATTTAGTGTCCAACGCTACCTCGTTGTGAATTTAGTGTCCAACGCTACCTCGTTGTGAATTTAGTGGCTCCTGCTACCTCAGAGCAACCATTAACTCCCATTCCCAAGTATCTTTACAGAATCTACGTTGTCCCGGGAGAGATACCAAGAGCCCAGCGCCACTCCAAATCCGAGCACTAGAATTGGAAGCCTCTAAACCCAGACAGGCATCAATAATCCGAACCCAAGCGCTGGAAACACCTAACCCAGATAGAACCCCCTAATCCCAGTGGTACAAGACCAATCCAGGACAGGAAGTCTTCATCCGACTGGCACAAGGACCCGTCCCAAAAATCTTGTCGTGAATCCCGGACTAGACCACATCCCAGCCCAACTTCAAGTGAAACTTCACCCGAGGAGGAGTGAAATCCACCCATATAAATCGAGACTTAGCAATAGAAACATGAATTAACCCTATAAAATACTGTACATGTATAAGCCAAGCTATTTATAATATCGGTAATAAACTAGCTTCAATAATCTAAAGTTTTGCTGCTTCTTTAGAAGACTCTGGATCCGCTGAGCTTACCTCAGCCTTTGACAAAAAGCAACCTCACAAATGGCGCCCGAGCAGGGACTTCTTTGAAGTTGGTTAACCAATTTACCGACCGACCGTTCCAGAAGGATCAACTTGCTAAGAAGTCCATACCGACCGACCTGTATTACACCGACTAGAAACTGACCCAGTCAGAGGAGTTACTTCTTTTCCAGATTTACCGACCAACCGACCGTTCCAGAAGAACTAACTCTCTGAGGGATCATACTGACAGACCTGTCATACATCGAGGAAACTGACCGATCAGAATCAGAGCTCATTTCCGAGCCACAAAAGAAACAGAAAGAGAAGCTCACGTTCCAAGCCGTTGCCAGTTATTTAGAACCATGGCAAATACCGACAGTAATATCGACATGGACGTCGAAGAAAATCTTGCGTCCATCTTCTTGCTCAAGAAGACGGAGCTTATCGAGAAGATGGCTTCCAAAAGGTTGGACACCAGTGGCACTGTGTCCGCACTACGATCCCGCTTGAGCGCGTACATTAAAGACTCCCGGACTCACCGTTCAACCCAGAACCTGTGCACAGAAATCTCGCAGTTGGTTCAAGAGCGGGAGTATAAAGACGAAAACGAAGCATTACCACAACCTGCCAATACAACCGAGACGACAGAAGAACCGAGCGCCCAACTCCAGTTACATGTACCTTCAGCCGTAGGAGGACGGTGCCACCAGACTACTGGAGCCGGGCCTACAACAAGTTTGAGCTCAACCACCGTGCGTCCACCCACGCACTATCCGGAGTTAGATAGCATGAACCAACCAGGTCCACAGAGATTGTACCGAAGTCCAACGCTACCTCGTTGTTAATTTAGTGTCCAACGCTACCTCGTTGTGAATTAAGTGTCCAACGCTACCTAAATCCTATCGACATTATCTTCTTTGCTCATCTTAGGGTGTTGCCTAATAAGGTACTGCATAGCTCGAATGAAATATTTGGCCTTTTCTCGCGGTCCTTGTTTCTTTCCCCAGATTTCCTCCTCTAACTTATGGACAAATCGTGGTGGCAAGAAATATTTGAGAAGTACTTGGCGAAACTCTTCCCATGTCCGAAATTTCTCCTTATGGATCCGTAACCACTCTAGGGCGGATCCTCGAAAGATTTCCGGGAAGGTGCGGAGGATGTGTTCTGCTGGTATGGAGTAGCATGTCACCAACTCTTCTAGGCGCTCCATGAACTCGAGGGCATTTCCTGAGCCATCAAACTTAAGGCCCCATTTACGGACGGTGTTCATGGTTTCGGCCTCAGGACTTCGGTACAATCTGTGTGGACCTGGTTGGTTCATGCTATCTAACTCCGGATAGTGCGTGGGTGGACGCACGGTGGTTGAGCTCAAACTTGTTGCAGGCCCGGCTCCAGTGGTCTGGTGGTACCATCCTCCTACGAATGGAGGTACATGTAACTGGAGTTGGGCGCTCGGTTCTTCTGTCGTCTCGGTTGTATTGGCAGGTTGTGGTAATGCTTCGTTTTCGTCTTTATACTCCCGCTCTTGAACCAACTGCGAGATTTCTGTGCACAGGTTCTGGGTTGAACGGTGAGTTCGGAAGTCTTTGATGTACTTGCTCAAGCGGGATTGTAGTGGGGATACGGTGCCACTTGTGACCAGCTTTTTGGAAGCCATTTTTTTCTCAATGAGTTCCGTCTTCTTGAGCAAGTAGATGGATGCAAGATTTCCTTCGACGTCCATGTCGATATTACTGTCGGTATTTGCCATGGTTCCTAATTACTGGCAACGGCTTGAAACTTCAGCTTCTCTTTCTGTTTCTTTTGTGGCTCGGTAGTGAGCTCCTCTAATTCTGATCGGTCAGTTTCCTTGATGTATGACAGGTCTGTCAGTATGATCCCTCAGAGAGTTAGTTCTTCTGGAACGGTCGGTCGGTCGGTAAATCTGGATAAGAAATAACTCCTCTGACTGGGTCAATCTCTAGTCGGTGTAATAGAGGTCGGTCGGTATGGACTTCTTAGCAAGTTGATCCTTCTGGAACGGTCGGTCGGTAAATTGGTTAACCAACTTCAAAGAAGTCCCTGCTCGGGTGCCAGTGTAATGACCCATTACAATACAAAGGTGATTTTGTGAAGAAGCGTCTACAAAGAAAAGAGAAAAAGTTTTTGTGAGGTTAATGGTGTCTGCGCAAAAATCATCAATGCCACGTGCACTGAGAGATTTATTTTAAAAGAATAAAATACAAATTTGATTTTGTGAAGAAGCGACACAACGTGAACACGTCTATTCAATAATGGGAGGTAACAATAATTTTTTGGCATCTATAGAACGACTAAAAGGTTCTGAAAATTACTCCACGTGGAGATTTGCTATGCAAATGTATCTCGAGCATACAGAGTTGTGGAAATCAGTCAAAGGTGAGGAAAACGACGTTGGCAAAAACACAAAAGCGCGTACAACTTTAGTGCTTTCTATCGAGACGCAAAACTATGTTCATATTCAGGATGCTACAACCGCAAAAGAAATTTGGAAAAAATTGGAAGCAATATTTGAAGACAAAGGCAGATATCGTCGTGTCGGTTTGATTCAGCAATTGAGTTGGACAAAATTGGATGAATGTGATTCGGTGCAAGAATACATTGGGAAAATTGTCGGTGCATCACAGAAACTGAATGCGATTGGTTTAAAGTTGGACGATGAATGGGTGGCATATTTTCTTCTCAATGGTTTACCGGATAAATATGCGGCGTATGTAATGGCCGTCGATAATATTGATCATAAATTGACTAGCGATGCAGTTAAAATGAAGTTACTTCAAGAAGAGCAACCAAAGGGTTCAACTGAAGGCGCGTTTTTTGGTAAATCCAATGTTTCAAATAAAAACGGCAAAGGTCAATCAAAATCAAAAGGCATTCGCTGTTTTTCTTGTAACAAAAGAGGTCATAAATCTCCTGATTGCCCAAACAAAAGAGATGGCTATAAACCAACAAACGGGAAATATTCGAATGGCAAAACTGGTGTATCATTCAGTGCGGTATTTTTAACGGGAAATTATAACAGAGGTGATTGGTATTTAGATTCTGGTGCAACACAACATCTGACCATGAACCGAAATATAATTTTTGAAGCAAAAAAACCACCTATAAGTGATATTTCAGCAGCAAACAATGAAAAAATGAAAGTCGAAATATGTGGTACTGTCAAATTGCTAACAGAATTGAATGGAAGCGTGGGATTTATTAAAGTTAATGATGTTTTGTGCATTCCGGACTTAACGGCGAATTTGTTATCAGTAAGTCAAATAACAAAGCAAGGACATGTTTGCAATTTCTTTTCAGATCGATGCGAAGTTCGAGACAAAGGTGGCAAATTAATAGCGAAAGCTACAATGGTCGACGGGCTTTATCGACTTAACCGAGTTGGAAGAGTTTTGCAACCGGAATTTTGAAACTCTATTCAAATCAAGTGGGATTGGCAGGCAGTTATCAGTGCCGTACACGCCGCAACAGAACGGACTTTAAGAGCGGATGATTCGTACACTGACTGAGCGAGCAAGATGCATGTTACAAGATGCAGATCTTTCAAACGAATTTTGGGCTGAGGCGATGGCAACTGCAACGTATTTAAAAAATCGTTCAGTTTCACGTGTGTTGGATGGGAAAACGCCATTAGAAATTTGGAGTGGATCGAAGCCAAAAACATTTGCGGATTTTTGGATCATATGGAATGGTTTTTGTTCCGGATGAACGACGTCGAAAGCTTGATGCAAAATCAAAAAGGCTCATTTTTGTTGGCTACTATGATGGTGTTAAAGGTTATCGGATGTATGATGAGGCAACAAATCGTGTCGTAGTTAGTCGAGACGTCGTTTTCATGGAATTAGGTAACACTTTTGATTCAAAAACAAATTTTTCTGATTATATTTTGCATGAGACAAATGGCGATGATGGAAAAGTCAAACATGATGGCATGGATTCACCAAATGAATTAAAAGAAATTCCGTTTAAAAAACCTGCTGACGAGGTAATTGACTTGAGCGCACCGACGGCGACGGAGACATCTACACTGGAGATAGGGTGCTCAATAGATGATGATCAGTTACCTGTGTTGAGACGAACAAATCGAATACCAAAGCCAACAGACTTTTCTGATTATGTCACATATTTAGCATACAGCAATATCGATTAACCCATTACAGTCAAAGACGCCCTAAATGGACCAAACTGTAATGACTGGAAGCAAGCGATGGATGACGAATATCAGGTGTTAATTAGCAAAAGAACGTGGGAATTAGTCGAGCTTCCGAAGGACCGCAAAGTAATAAACTCAAAATGGGTTTTTAAAGTGAAAACTGATTCCAAAGGCTTGGTGAATCGTTACAAGGCGCAAATGGTCGCAAAAGGATGCAGTCAAAGACCTGGCCTTGATTATGAGGAAACGTTTTCACCAGTCGTACGCTATACATCGATTCGCATCTTAATTGCTTTGGCTTCGAAATTCAAGTTGAATATCGATCAGATGGATGCAGTCACCGCATTTCTCCAAGGTGACGTTGAAGAACAGATCTATATGAGGCAACCCGAAGGCTACGACGACGGCAGCGGGCGTGTTTGCTTACTCAAGAAAGCAATTCATGGCTTGAAACAAGCTAGCCGTCAATGGAATGCAAAGCTAAACAAGGTAATGATAAAGAGCGGGTATACACGATGCAAAACTGATGCGTGCATATATTTTCGTCGAGAAAACGCCAGTTATAATGCGACCACACTTGCTCCGTAGAACTCTGCTGCACAAAAAAATGCTTTAAACTCTGTATAAGCTGCTCCACAACAAAAAACTAGTTGAATTGCTCCATAACAAAAAATGCTTTGCTTCAATTGGTAGCACGTAGGATTGTTTTAATTTCGTTCTCTTGCTTTTATTTTAAATACATATGTTTACAAAATGTGAGACCATAAGGGTAAACTTGTTAAATTTGGAAAATTAAAACCAGATCACAAAAATGGCTGAAGGCCCAAGAGCATTTATAATTTAAGATGTTGTGTGGTTGGCTGATGAAATGACAATGCCGTGTCGTCGCTATGCGATTTTCACATAGACTAATTAATTTAAGAGGGCGAACCATCAATTGCCTAGATTTTTGAGAGTGGCACTGTTCACACTGGAGTCGTGTGAACATTACCGCCCCCTTTGGCGAGATACGCCAAAAAAAAAAATTGTTACTGAAAATAAAGTAAGTGAAAATTGATTAATTGGCAATAGGCACATTTTACTACGGGTCGGACTATTTCTCCGTTTTGGGTCTTTAGTGTTGCAACTCTGACTCGACCATCGGAACCCGGGTGTATATTTATAACACGCCCTAGACGCCATTCGGTGGATGCAGATTTTCGTTTTTAATGACGACCAAATCATCAACTTCAATGTCGGTTTGATGTGTTTTCCATTTGTGTCGTTGATGTAGTTCCTTGAGATATTCATCTTTCCATCTGTGGCAGAACTGTTGTTGGAGGCATTTTACTTTTTCCCACCGATTGATTAACGATAAATTTGCCAGATTCGGTTCCGGAAAAGATAAAAGCGGACCGCCGCGTAAAAAATGCCCCGGCGTCAATGCCAACAGATCAGAAGGATCTGTGGACATGGACGATATTGGACGCGAGTTCAAACACGCTTCGATACGTGCTAGAACCGTTGCAAATTCTTCGAACGTAAACTTGGCCTTGGTCCCCAGCCTTCTTAAATGGCTTTTGAAACTTTTAACGCCGGCTTCCCATAGACCTCCCATGTGAGGTGCCCCTGGTGGAATAAAATTCCATTTCAAACCCTGAACGCCATACTTAAGGCTCGTCTCTTTGGGAATGGTGCCTACAAATTTCTTAAATTCCTTGCGCAAAATTGCATCGGCACCCGTAAACCCATTGTCTGAAAACACTTCTTTAGGTAAGCCTCGTCTTGAGGTGAACCTGGCAAAGGCTGCGAGGAACGCTTCAGATGACAAATCGCTTGCCGCTTCAAGGTGAATTGCCTTGGTGGAAAAGCAGACAAACACGCATGCGTACCCTTTGGTCATACGGCAATTTCGTGCATTGAAGCTCTTGATTATGAAGGGACCCGCGAAGTCGATTCCAGTAAATGTGAACGGAGGAGAAAAGGTAACTCTTTCGGGCGGTAGGGCAGCCATCTGCTTGCTTTAGTCTCTTTTGTTGGTCGCGCATATGGTGCAACGACGAATGCAAGACTTAACCAGAATTTGGAGTTTTGGTACCCAGAAACTTTGTCTCGTTAGTCGCACCATTAAAGAGTTGCCACCGTGCATAGAAATCTCATGAACGAATTGAACCAGGAGACAAGCAAAGCGGGATTCAAAGGGTAGTATTATAGGATGACGTTCATTGTACGAAATGTCTGAGTTCGAGAGTCGTCCATTGACTCTAAGAAGCTTGTTTGAATCCAAAAATGGATTAAAGGACAAAATAGAACTTTTCATTGACACTGGCTTGCCAGCTGCAAGCAGAGAATATTCTGTCGAAAAATGAGCTTCTTGAGCCAATCGGATTAGACGAATTTTCACAAACTCCATTTCTGGCTGCGAGATGTCACGAGACTTGTATTTGCTGGGCTGTTGCTTGGAGATAGACCCGAAGAAGCGAAAAACATAGCACAATACGCGCATAGCGCGGGACAAAGTCGAAAAACGGTCAAGAAAGTCTTCCGGTTCTTGTTGAACTACCAATGAGTTGGTGTTTTGTTCGGAGTCGTCGAGAGAAATGCCTGTTAGTCCCACTAGAGGACTCTGAAAATTTGGCTGGAACACTAACGAGGAAACCTCTTTCTGTTCGAGATTTTCAGTACGTGGAGCTTCTGGTAATGCCACCGGCCATTGAGAGGCTGGTTCACAGAGCCATGATGGGCCCCGCCACCACATACGATTCTGCTTCAGATCGGAGGGCAATACACCTCGAGTGGCCAAGTCCGCGGGATTTTCGGCAGATCTGACGTGCTTCCATACTGCGTTGCCGACATTGTCCTGTATTTCACTGGTACGGTTTGCAACAAAGGTTTTCCAAACGCACGGAGGTTTTTTGAGCCAGGCCAAGACTATGTATGAGTCTGTTCATAAAAAGATTTGATATGCCTGAACTGGAAAATTGGGTAAGTAAAATTTGATCATTTTTGAAAGCAAAAGTGCTCCACACAGCTCAAGACGCGGTAAAGAGACCGTCTTTAGAGGGGCAACTTTGGACTTCGCACACATCAAGTAGGAGGATGCTTCTCCATTAGGGTGACTTGCGCGTATATAAAGCATTGCCGCATATGCTATCTCGGAAGAGTCACAGAAGCCATGAAACTGAACCTCCACAGTGGGGGAGTATTCAACCCAACGTGGGATTTCTATAACCTGTATTTCAGGTAATGACTCTGCAAACTCTTTTCAAGTGGCAAATGATTCAGGGCTGATACGCTCGTCTCACTCAGTGTGCTCCGCCCAAATGCGTTGCATCAACGTTTTGGCAATTATCACTACGGGGGCCTACCACCCCGCAGGATCGAAAAGACGAGCAATTTGAGGGAAGACCTCTCTTTTGGTCGGATTTGTCGACAGTGGAATGCGTTGCGTGGTGAAGTTAAAATTGTCTCCTTTGGCATTCCATCGTACCCCTAGTGTTTTTGTGGTGCTGTCAGCATCGAGCTTCAGGAGACTTTCGTTCAGCACATGTTCTGGTGGCAAATGGTAAAGTAAGCTAGACGAATTTGCGGTCCACTTACGTAGTGGAAACACAGCTGAGTTAAGCAACGCTATAAGTTCGATTTGTGCCTGTTTAGCCGAACTGAGAGAATGACCACCAGATAGAACATCGTCGACATAGAACTCCGATTGAATGATTCTAGACGCGAGGGGATACACGGTTCTGCCTTCTTTTGCCAGTTGCAAGAGGGTGCGGATGGCCAGATATGGAGCACAATTGACACCAAAGGTGACGGTTTGAAGTTCAAAGTCCTCGATTTCGGACTCTGGCGAACTGCGAAAGAGGATTCGTTGAAATTGAGTATCTCTAGGGTCGACCAAGATTTGGCGGTACATTTTCTCAATGTCCGCATTAAAGACAAATTTATAAAATCTCCAGCGGAGAATGAGAGATGGTATATCTTGCTGCAATATGGGCCCTGGATACAACAAATCGTTTAAACTTACCCCATTCGACGACGATTGAGACGCATTAAAAACAACCCTCACTTTGGTGGTCGTGCTTTCAGGCTTTATGACCGCATGATGTGGCAGATAGACCACCTTGACCTTTTGCAATCTTTTCCATCGGAGGTACTTTCCGCATATGGCCAAGAGTGAGGTATTCAGAAATAACGCTTGAATATTGAGTCTTGAGATCCGCTTTCATGGCTAACGATCTTTCGACTCTAGAGAACTGCCTTAATGCGATGTGCCTAGAGAACCCTAACTTGCCCTTTGATGATTGTGCCTTGAACGGCAGACGAACCACCTACCTCCCATCCGAACGTCTCGAAGTTGTGTTTTTATATAGTTCGTCACAGTAGCAGTCCTCTGTTGACCGAGTGACTGTGGACGGCAGTTCCTCGAGCTCCCAAAATTTTCGTAGCTGAGTATCCAGATTGGAAGTACTCGAACTCTTCGATACTACGAATGTATTGAACGATTGGAACGACTCCGGAACTGGTCCGGACAGTACCCAGCCGAACATTGTGTTCTGAGCCACGAGGGAATCTGCGATAAGTTGGAGACCGTTCCTTATGATCTTACTTACTTACTTAAGGTGGCGCTACAGTCCGGGTCGGACTAGGGCCTCAACCAACATGCTTCTCCAGCCAACTCGGTCCCTAGCTAGCTGTCTCCAGTTTTGCACGCCAAGTTGGTTGAGGTCCTCTCCTACTTGCGTGCGCCACCTGAGTCGCGGTCTTCCTCTACTGCGCCGTCCCTCGGGATTGGAATCGAAGACTTTCCGGGCCGGAGCGTTGGTGTCCATTCGCTCTACATGACCCAGCCATCTAAGCCGCTGGACCTTGACTCGTTTGACAAGGTCAGTGTCGCTGTACAGCCCGTACAATTCGTCGTTGAATCTTCTTCTCCATTCTCCATCTATGCAGACGGGACCAAATATCACCCGAAGAATTTTTCTCTCGAAGCATCCTAAAGCGTTCTCGTCTGCCTTTGACAAGGTCCATGCCTCTGCGCCATATATAAGAACCGGGATGATAAGTGTCTTATACAGGGACACTTTAGTTGCTCGAGATAGGACTTAACTACTCAATTGCCTTCTTAGTCCGAAGAAACAGCGATTGGCAAGAGTTATTCTTCGTTTGATTTCAGCGCTGGTGTCGTTGTCTGAATTAATAGCGGCGCCTAGGTAGACAAAGTCCTTAACTACCTCAAAGTTATAGCTGTCAATCGTGACGTTCTGTCCAAGACGTCGGTGTTGGGTGTCCTTTCTTGATGACAGCATATACTTGGTCTTGCCCTCATTTACCACTAAACCCATCTTCTTCGCTTCCGTCTCAATGCTCATAAACGCACCATTGACATCACGCTGCGTTCTTCCAATTATATCAATATCGTCGGCATATCCGAGCAGTTGAACGGACCTTTGAAAGATTGTGCCTCTTGTGTTGACGTAGGAGTTTTGCACTATTCTTTCAAGAACGATGTTGAAGAAGTCGCATGACAGTGCATCGCCTTGCCTAAAACCTTTTTTGACATCGAATGTATCGGTGAGATCTTTTCCGACCCTGATGGAGCAGCGTGCGTTCTCCATCGTCATCCTACACAATCGGACAAGTTTGGTAGGGATGCCAAAACTAGACATGGCTCTATATAACTCCTCTCTATAGATGCTGTCATATGCGGCCTTAAAATCGATAAAAAGGTGGTGGGTATCGATTTGAAGCTCCTGGGTTTTTTCCAAGATCTGCCGTAGTGTGAAGATTTGGTCTATGGTGGACTTTCCTGGTCTAAAGCCGCACTGATAAGGACCTATCAGGTTGTTGACGAATGGCTTCAGACGCTCACACAATACGGCAGAGAGGATCTTGTACGCGATGTTAAGAAGACTGATACCTCTGTAGTTGGCGCAGTTCAGAGGGTCTCCTTTCTTGAGGACCGGGGAAACGATGCTGAGGTTCCATTCATCGGGCATGCTTTCTTCCGACCATATTTTGCAAATGAGCTGGTGCATACTCCTGACCAGGTCATCGCCGGCCGATTTAAACAATTCGGCAGTGAGGCCATCAGCTCCAGCAGCTTTGTTGGACTTTAGCTTGGACACTGCTGTCTTCACTTCGTTCAGGTCGGGTTGGCGGAATTCTTGGTCTACGTCGCCTAACTCGAATGGTTCTATCTCTCTAACAGCGGAATTGGGTCCATCATCGCCGTTATAGAGCTTGGAAAAGTGGTCTTTCCATATCCTCAGCATAGACTGCGGTTCCACCACGATGTTCCCTTGGTCGTCTTTGCAGGCTTCGGCTCGGGGCTTGTAGCCCGAGGCTGTTGTTTTTA
Organism: Melanostoma mellinum; assembly: GCA_914767635.1. Lineage (NCBI taxonomy): Eukaryota > Metazoa > Arthropoda > Insecta > Diptera > Syrphidae > Melanostoma > Melanostoma mellinum. The sequence continues at coordinate 109,426,467 of OU612059.1, forward strand.
CCTTCTGGTAAAACTTCCGAACCTCATTCCTGCTGTGGCACCCTTCTATCTCCTCGATCGCGCGCTTCTCATGCTCTCTCTTTTTCCGTCTGAGAAGCCGGTGTTCGTCTCTCCTCTTCTGCTTGTAGAGCTCATAAGCAGTTCTAGTCTTTTTGTGCAGCGCCGCTTTGTATGCTTCCTGTTTAGCTGCATGTGCTTGCCGGCATTCGTCGTCAAACCAGGGGTTTCGTTGTGGTGGCCGTGTGAAACCCAGCACTTCAGAGGCGGCATCTCTGATGGCTGATTGGCAGTGCTGCCACTGGTTCTCTATACTTGATGCTGGCGGCATAAGACTCCTTGAGAGGTTGTAAGAGACTCGATCGGAAAAAGACTTGGCGATCTCTTGCGATTGTAGTCGTCCAACGTCGAATTGTCTCACAGTATTTCCTTGTGTTGGCTTGGATCGGGATATCCGCAGTCGTACCTTGGCTACAACAAGGTAGTGGTCCGAGTCAATGTTGGCCCCTCGGAATGTTCGGACATCCTCTATACTGGAGAAGTGCCGTGCGTCGATCGCAATGTGGTCAATCTGGTTGACGGTTGATTGATCAGGAGATTTCCATGTCCCTTTGTGGATATTGAGGTGCTGGAACCGCGTACTAGCTACCAGAACATCCACCTTATGATCGATGGGTATAAATCCGCACCGATCAGCAGATCGACCTGGGACGATTTATTAAACGTGGGATCAGCCAGTTTGAGGCCGCCACAAAGTTTGGGATCGATGATACTAAACGATGATTGTTCTTCAATGACCGAAGCACAATTGCCTGAGCGGAAATGGTGATCTGGGTTTCATCTAAGCACGTGATTGCAAACAAACAGAGTTTTTTCGACGTAATGGCGAGATTACCACTGATTCCAGAAATAGTTGTATTCTTATCGGTTACGGGCAAGTTCAAGGGCTTTTGTACTGCCTCTGAGATAAAGTATATTCTCGGAAGAGTCACAGAAGCCATGAAACTTAACCTCCACAGTGGGGGAGTATTCAACCCAACGTGGGATTTCTATAACCTGTATTTCAGGTAATGACTCTGCAAACTCTTTTCAAGTGGCAAATGATTCAGGGCTGATACGCTCGTCTCACTCAGTGTGCTCCGCCCAAATGCGTTGCATCAACGTTTTGGCAATTATCACTACGAGGGCCTACCACCCCGCAGGATCGAAAAGACGAGCAATTTGAGGGAAGACCTCTCTTTTGGTCGGATTTGTCGACAGTGGAATGCGTTGCGTGGTGAAGTTAAAATTGTCTCCTTTGGCATTCCATCGTACCCCTAGTGTTTTTGTGGTGCTGTCAGCATCGAGCTTCAGGAGACTTTCGTTCAGCACATGTTCTGGTGGCAAATGGTAAAGTAAGCTAGACGAATTTGCGGTCCACTTACGTAGTGGAAACCCAGCTGAGTTAAGCAACGCTATAAGTTCGATTTGTGCCTGTTTAGCCGAACTGAGAGAATGACCACCAGATAGAACATCGTCGACATAGAACTCCGATTGAATGATTCTAGACGCGAGACGATACACGGTTCTGCCTTCTTTTGCCAGTTTCAAGAGGGTGCGGATGGCCAGATATGGAGCACAATTGACACCAAAGGTGACGGTTTGAAGTTCAAAGTCCTCGATTTCGGACTCTGGTGAACTGCGAAAGAGGATTCGTTGAAATGGAGTATCTCTAGGGTCGACCAAGATTTGGCGGTTTATTTTCTCAATGTCCGCATTAAAGACAAATTTATAAAATCTCCAGCGGAGAATGAGAGATGGTATATCTTGCTGCAATATGGGCCCTGGATACAACAAATCGTTTAAACTTACCCCATTCGACGACGATTGAGACGCATTAAAACGAACCTTCACTTTGGTGGTCGTGCTTTCAGGCTTTATGACCGCATGATGTGGCAGATAGACCACCTTGACCTTTGCAATCTTTTCCATCGGAGGTACTTTCCGCATACGGCCAAGAGTGAGGTATTCAGAAATAACGCTTGAATATTGAGTCTTGAGATCCGCTTTCATGGCTAACGATCTTTCGACTCTAGAGAACTGCCTTAATGCGATGTGCCTAGAGAACCCTAACTTGCCCTTTGATGATTGTGCCTTGAACGGCAGACGAACCACCTACCTCCCATCCGAACGTCTCGAAGTTGTGTTTTTATATAGTTCGTCACAGTAGCAGTCCTCTGTTGACCGAGTGACTGTGGACGGCAGTTCCTCGAGCTCCCAAAATTTTCGTAGCTGAGTATCCAGATTAGAAGTACTCGAACTGTTCGATACTACGAATGTATTGAACGATTGGAACGACTCCGGAACTGGTCCGGATAGTACCCAGCCGAACATTGTGTTCTGAGCCACGAGGGAATCTGCGATAAGTTGGAGACCGTTCCTTATGATAGATGGGTATAAATACGCACCGATCAGCAGATCGACCTGGGACGATTTATTAAACGTGGGATCAGCCAGTTTGAGGCCGCCACAAAGTTTGGGATCGATGATACTAAACGATGAACTTGGCAGATTGTTCTTCAATGATCGAAGCACAATTGCCTGAGCGTAAATGGTGATCTGGGTTTCATCTAAGCACGTGATTGCAAACGAACAGAGTTTTTTCGACGTAATGGCGAGATTACCACTGATTCCAGAAATAGTTGTATTCTTATCGTTTACGGGCAAGTTCAAGGGCTTTTGTACTGCCTCTGAGATAAAGGATATTTCGGAACCAGGGTCGATAAAAGCGCGAACTATGTGTTTGGATTCTTTGCCAACAATGCAAACTAGTGCCGTTGCAAGCAATATTTTCTTCGGAGCACCGACATGAAAGTTTTGAAACGACGCTTGAGGCACGAATGGCAGTGACGACGCCGATATTTGAGGAGCTGTAGTTGCACTAGGGAGATTAGTGGACTGTATTTTATTACCATTTTCGTTAGGGTTGAGGTGCAACAGCGAGTGATGCCGTTTTTTGCAGTGGCTACAAGAATATTTGCTCGTACAAGCGACCCTTGCATGACTCGCGCTTAAACAGTTGTTACACAGTTTGTGCTGTCGTACCGTTTGGATTCTCGTTGGGATCGACATTGCCGAAAATTTGGCACACTCATAAATGGAGTGCGCAGCCGCACAGATCTTGCATTTCCCCCCTCCTGTTTTGGCAAGGTATGTGTTGACTCTATTGTTGTTTTGAACATTCGTATCCTTTTTTGGAAGTTTATGAAGCCCTGTACCTTTTGACGAAGTGGTGTCGGAAATGGACTCCAGCACCTGAAAGCGTGAAGTCAAGAACGAGTCTAATTGCTGCCAGATTGGAACCTTCGTCGGGTCTTCCAGGGATTGTTCCCAAAGAGTCAAGGTAGTTTTGGGCAGTCTACTTGAACACGCAAAGACGAGAATCGGATCCCAGTTTTGCGTTATAACCTTATGCGCTTGCAACGTTGATACCGAATCATTTACAGTACTCTGAAGGGCTCGGATCAATTTGGCCGACTCTTCATGTACTGTTGGCAAGTTAAAGATATTTTTTACCTGATTGTTGACTAAGATTCGAGTATTTTAATACGTAGCCCGCAACGCTTCCCAGGCTAGTGAAAAGCTGGCATTGGTTAGCGGAAATTGACTGACAATCCGATAAGCCTCGTCTTTGGTTTTGGCTCTAAGGTGGAAGAGTTTTTCTACTTCACCCAACTGGGGGTGTTTAATGTAGACTGCCTCAAACATATCTCGGAGAGCCGGCCAGGAAATATAATCCCCCTTGAATTCCTCCATCTCACATGGAGGTAATTTGAGGTGGCGAGGAGCGAATGTTTGTTCAGATATCGAGTATTGAGTCTTGAGATCCGCTTTCATGGCTAACGATCTTTCGACTCTAGAGAACTGCCTTAATGCGATGTGCCTAGAGAACCCTAACTTGCCCTTTGATGATTGTGCCTTGAACGGCAGACGAACCACCTACCTCCCATCCGAACGTCTCGAAGTTGTGTTTTTATATAGTTCGTCACAGTAGCAGTCCTCTGTTGACCGAGTGACTGTGGACGGCAGTTCCTCGAGCTCCCAAAATTTTCGCAGCTGAGTATCCAGATTAGAAGTACTCGAACTGTTCGATACTACGAATGTATTGAACGATTGGAACGACTCCGGAACTGGTCCGGACAGTACCCAGCCGAACATTGTGTTCTGAGCCACGAGGGAATCTGCGATAAGTTGGAGACCATTCCTTATGATCGATGGGTATAAATCCGCACCGATCAGCAGATCGACCTGGGACGATTTATTAAACGTGGGATCAGCCAGTTTGAGGCCGCCACAAAGTTTGGGATCGATGATACTAAACGATGAACTTGGCAGATTGTTCTTCAATGATCGAAGCACAATTGCTTGAGCGGAAATGGTGATCTGGGTTTCATCTAAGCACGTGATTGCAAACGAACAGAGTTTTTTCGACGTAATGGCGAGATTACCACTGATTCCAGAAATAGTTGTATTCTTATCGGTTACGGGCAAGTTCAAGGGCTTTTGTACTGCCTCTGAGATAAAGGATATTTTGGAACCAGGGTCGATAAAAGCGCGAACTATGTGTTTGGATTCTTTGCCAACAATGCAAACTAGTGCCGTTGCAAGCAATATTTTCTTCGGAGCACCGACATGAAAGTTTTGAAACGACGCTTGGGGCACGAATGGCAGTGACGACGCCGATATTTGAGGAGCTGTAGTTGCACTAGGGAGATTAGTGGACTGTATTTTATTACCATTTTCGTTAGGGTTGAGGTGCAACAGCGAGTGATGCCGTTTTTTGCAGTGGCTACAAGAATATTTGCTCGTACAAGCGACCCTTGCATGACTCGCGCTTAAACAGTTGTTGCACAGTTTGTGCTGTCGTACCGTTTGGATTCTCGTTGGGATCGACATTGCCGAAAATTTGGCACACTCATAAATGGAGTGCGCAGCCGCACAGATCTTGCATTTCCCCCCTCCTGTTTTGGCAAGGTATGTGTTGACTCTATTGTTGTTTTGAACATTCGTATCCTTTTTTGGAAGTTTATGAAGCCCTGTACCTTTTGACGAAGTGGTGTCGGAAATGGACTCCAGCACCTGAAAGCGTGAAGTCAAGAACGAGTCTAATTGCTGCCAGATTGGAACCTTCGTCGGGTCTTCCAGGGATTGTTCCCAAAGAGTCAAGGTAGTTTTGGGCAGTCTACTTGAACACGCAAAGACGAGAATCGGATCCCAGTTTTGCGTTATAACCTTATGCGCTTGCAACGTTGATACCGAATCATTTACAGTACTCTGAAGGGCTCGGATCAATTTGGCCGACTCTTCATGTACTGTTGGCAAGTTAAAGATATTTTTTACCTGATTGTTGACTAAGATTCGAGTATTTTAATACGTAGCCCGCAACGCTTCCCAGGCTAGTGAAAAGCTGGCATTGGTTAGCGGAAATTGACTGACAATCCGATAAGCCTCGTCTTTGGTTTTGGCTCTAAGGTGGAAGAGTTTTTCTACTTCACCCAACTGGGGGTGTTTAATGTAGACTGCCTCAAACATATCTCGGAGAACCGGCCAGGAAATATAATCCCCCTTGAATACCTCCATCTCACATGGAGGTAATTTGAGGTGGCGAGGAGCGAATGTTTGTTCAGATATCGAATATTGAGTCTTGAGATCCGCTTTCATGGCTAACGATCTTTCGACTCTAGAGAACTGCCTTAATGCGATGTGCCTAGAGAACCCTAACTTGCCCTTTGATGATTGTGCCTTGAACGGCAGACGAACCACCTACCTCCCATCCGAACGTCTCGAAGTTGTGTTTTTATATAGTTCGTCACAGTAGCAGTCCTCTGTTGACCGAGTGACTGTGGACGGCAGTTCCTCGAGCTCCCAAAATTTTCGCAGCTGAGTATCCAGATTAGAAGTACTCGAACTGTTCGATACTACGAATGTATTGAACGATTGGAACGACTCCGGAACTGGTCCGGACAGTACCCAGCCGAACATTGTGTTCTGAGCCACGAGGGAATCTGCGATAAGTTGGAGACCGTTCCTTATGATCGATGGGTATAAATCCGCACCGATCAGCAGATCGACCTGGGACGATTTATTAAACGTGGGATCAGCCAGTTTGAGGCCGCCACAAAGTTTGGGATCGATGATACTAAACGATGAACTTGGCAGATTGTTCTTCAATGATCGAAGCACAATTGCTTGAGCGGAAATGGTGATCTGGGTTTCATCTAAGCACGTGATTGCAAACGAACAGAGTTTTTTCGACGTAATGGCGAGATTACCACTGATTCCAGAAATAGTTGTATTCTTATCGGTTACGGGCAAGTTCAAGGGCTTTTGTACTGCCTCTGAGATAAAGGATATTTCGGAACCAGGGTCGATAAAAGCGCGAACTATGTGTTTGGATTCTTTGCCAACAATGCAAACTAGTGCCGTTGCAAGCAATATTTTCTTCGGAGCACCGACATGAAAGTTTTGAAACGACGCTTGGGGCACGAATGGCAGTGACGACGCCGATATTTGAGGAGCTGTAGTTGCACTAGGGAGATTAGTGGACTGTATTTTATTACCATTTTCGTTAGGGTTGAGGTGCAACAGCGAGTGATGCCGTTTTTTGCAGTGGCTACAAGAATATTTGCTCGTACAAGCGACCCTTGCATGACTCGCGCTTAAACAGTTGTTGCACAGTTTGTGCTGTCGTACCGTTTGGATTCTCGTTGGGATCGACATTGCCGAAAATTTGGCACACTCATAAATGGAGTGCGCAGCCGCACAGATCTTGCATTTCCCCCCTCCTTTTTTGGCAAGGTATGTGTTGACTCTATTGTTGTTTTGAACATTCGTATCCTTTTTTGGAAGTTTATGAAGCCCTGTACCTTTTGACGAAGTGGTGTCGGAAATGGACTCCAGCACCTGAAAGCGTGACGTCAAGAACGAGTCTAATTGCTGCCAGATTGGAACCTTCGTCGGGTCTTCCAGGGATTGTTCCCAAAGAGTCAAGGTAGTTTTGGGCAGTCTACTTGAACACGCAAAGACGAGAATCGGATCCCAGTTTTGCGTTATAACCTTATGCGCTTGCAACGTTGATACCGAATCATTTACAGTACTCTGAAGGGCTCGGATCAATTTGGCCGACTCTTCATGTACTGTTGGCAAGTTAAAGATATTTTTTACCTGATTGTTGACTAAGATTCGAGTATTTTAATACGTAGCCCGCAACGCTTCCCAGGCTAGTGAAAAGCTGGCATTGGTTAGCGGAAATTGACTGACAATCCGATAAGCCTCGTCTTTGGTTTTGGCTCTAAGGTGGAAGAGTTTTTCTACTTCACCCAACTGGGGGTGTTTAATGTAGACTGCCTCAAACATATCTCGGAAAACCGGCCAGGAAATATAATCCCCCTTGAATACCTCCATCTCACATGGAGGTAATTTGAGGTGGCGAGGAGTGAATGTTTGTTCAGATATCGAATTTTTGCCAGTACCCTCAGGTTTCAATCGTGCTTCGTGATCGAGGAAAAAGGCTGAGCATGCCACATAATTTTCGTTGCACTGTTTGTACTTGGTTTCTATGGCTTCAATGTCTAAGGCGGCTTCTCTTGTCTTTGGCCTGAATTTTATGCATAGCGCATACGCTTCTTTGACTGCGAGCCACCGTTCTCTTAATTCTGACTTTCTGACTTCGAGAGCAGAAAGTGTGTGCCCGTGATCCGGCACCTCTTTCGCCGCTTGGTGAAACTTGACCAATTGATAAGTCGAGAAAATGAAGTCTTCCATCAAAGCCATCACAGAAAGTGCTTCTAAGATTGTATAAATGACAAGGAAGCGACACGAAACCAAGAAAATTAAAAACTCGTGGCTTATAACACAACGCAGACTCTCAAAAAAGGATAAGATTTAAATTTAAAAATTTCAAAAATCAAAATTTTGAAGCACCAGAATCTTCAAAAGGCTTGAAGGATTCTACTGGGGGCCAACCACCCCGGCTTGGATACACCGATACGAACGGTGTATGTGGCACGAACGAGAGAAAAAATTTCAAATGTAAAAATTTTAAAGTGCGAGAATCTTCAAAAGGCTTGAAGGATTCTAAAAATTTCAAAAAAAGTTAAAATTTTAAAGTGCAATAATCTTCAAAAGGCTTGAAGTATTCTAAAATTTTCAAAAAAAAGTTAAAATTTTAAAGCGCAAAGAATCTTCAACAGGCTTGAAAGATTCTACTGGGGGCCAACCACCCCGGCTTGGATACACCGTTAAGAACGGTGTGTGCGGCACGAACGAGAGAAAAAATTTCAAAGTCAAAATTTAAAGCGCAAGAATCTTCAAAAGGCTTGAAAGATTCTTAAATTTCAAGAAAAATTAGAACTTTAAAGCGCAAGAATCTTCAAAAGGTTTGAAAGATTCTACAAATTTAAAAAAAAAAATCAAAATTTAGAAGCTCTAGAATCTTCAAAAGGCTCTATAGACTCTACTGGGGGCCAACCACCCCGGCTTGGATACACCGATACGAACGGTGTATGTGGCACGAACGAGAGAAAAAATTTCAAAAGTAAAAATTTTAAAGTGCGAGAATCTTCAAAAGGCTTGAAGGATTCTAAAAATTTCAAAAAAAGTTAAAATTTTAAAGCGCAAGAATCTTCAAAAGGTTTGAAGTATTCTAAAATTTTCAAAAAAAAGTTAAAACTTTGAAGCGCAAGAATCTTCAAAAGGCTTGAAGGATTCTACTGGGGGCCAACCACCCCGGCTTGGATACACCGATACGAACGGTGTATGTGGCACGAACGAGAAAAAAAATTTCAAAAGTAAAAATTTTAAAGCGCAAGAATCTTCAAAAGGCTTGAAGTATTCTAAAATTTTCAAAAAAAGTTAAAATTTTAAAGCGCAAGAATCTTCAAAAGGCTTGAAAGATTCTACTGGGGGCCAACCACCCCGGCTTGGATACACCGTTAAGAACGGTGTGTGCGGCACGAACGAGAGAAAGAATTTCAAAGTCAAAATTTAAAGCGCAAGAATCTTCAAAAGGCTTGAAAGATTCTAAAATTTCAAGAAAAATTAAAACTTTGAAGCGCAAGAATCTTCAAAAGGCTAGAAGGATTCTACTGGGGGCCAACCACCCCGGCTTGGTACACCTTTTAGAACGGTGTGTGCGGCACGAACGAGAGAAAAAATTTCAAATAAAACCAAAAATTCAAAGCGCAAGAATCTTCAAAAGGCTTGAGAGATTCTAAAATTTTCAAAAAAGGTAAAATTTCAAAGCGTAAGAATCCTCAAAAGGCTTGAAGGATTCTACTGGGGGCCAACCACCCCGGCTTGGATACACTGTTACTAACGGTGTGTGTGGCACAAACTAGAAAAAAGTAACACGCGATAAAAAAACGCAAACTCCTTCAAAGAGGAAGACAGTCTATTAAAATTCACAAAAACCCATAAAATAGGCTGGGGAACAAAACCAACCGCGAGCATCGACGATGAATTTTACTGAAAACCCTATCACTACCGCGATGGAAGCGACTATCCAGGAACGACCAACCACAGAAAAAACCAAAAAACGATCTTTCGTATCCCAAAAAAAAATTGGCGCGTTTGTCGGCCCGAGTGCAACATAAAGGAACAAAAAATTTTTTTTTTTTTTCTTATTGCCAATTAAACAAAATTTCACTTACCCTTCACAAATTTGGTTGAAACTTCTAGGTTGCTCCGATGTGCACACTTCCGAGTGGCTGATGATGATGTAATGTTTTTCGCTAACAAAATGGCTGAACAGCGTTGGCAGCGTGTTGTTTTTCGCCAACCAATGGCCGAACAGCGTGGGCAGCGTGCCGGGTTCTTGTGCCTTTGGCAGCGTGTGGTGTTGGCAGCGTGCCGGGCTTCGGCGTCGGCAGCGTGGGCAGCGTGTGGTGTTGCAGCGTGCCGGTTTTTCGGCGTGGGCCGCGTGGACAGCGTGGTCAGCGTGTTCAGCATGTTGCAGCGTGAGCAGCGTGGGCAGCGTGGTCAGCGTGTTGCAGCGTGATCTGGCGTGCTGCAGCGTGGTCTGGCGTGCTGCAGCGTGGTCTGGCGTCAATGACGTCCAAATATCCGGCTCGAAGGACCAAATGATAATGCGACCACACTTACTCCGTAGAACTCTGCTGCACAAAAAAAAACTTTAAACTCTGTATAAGCTGCTCCACAACAAAAAACTAGTTGAATTGCTCCATAACAAAAAATGCTTTGCTTCAATTGGTAGCACGTAGGATTGTTTTATTTTCGTTCTCTTGCTTTTATTTTAAATACATATGTTTACAAAATGTGAGACCATAAGGGTTAAATTGTTAAATTTGGAAAATTAAAACCAACTCACAAAAATGGCTGAAGGCCCAAGAGCATTTATAATTTAAGATGTTGTGTGGTTGGCTGATGAAATGACAATGCCGTGTCGTCGCTATGCGACGAACTACTTTTCAAGCAAAACGTACTAGATTTGTACACAGACTAATTAATTTAAGAGGGCGAACCATCAATTGCCTAGATTTTTGAGAGTGGCACTGTTCACACTGGAGTCGTGTGAACAGCCAGTATGATTTTTGTTGCTGTATATGTGGACGATTTGCTAATTTTTTCAAATAATAATGGTTGGAATAATCAATTGAAGGCGAATCTAGCAAAACATTTCAGCATGAAGGATTTGGGGCGTGCGAGCAGCTGTATTGGAATGCAAATTACTTATGACAAGAAAACGGGAGCGATCAGCTTAGATCAGAAGAAATATATTGAACAAATTCTTGAGAAATTTCGTATGGCAGAATGCAAACCAATCGATTCACCGGCTGACCCCAATAGCAAACTGACCAAGGACATGTCAGCAAAGACTGAAGACGAATTGAGGTTGATGGAAAGTGTGCCATATCAAGAGGCGGTCTACTCAATTTTGTATTTGTCGCAGTGTACAAGACCAGATATTGCTTTTGCAATTGGAAATGTAAGCAGATTCAACAATACACCAGGGCAAGCTCATTGGAATGCTGTCAAAAGAATTTTCCGCTACTTAAAGAAGACGATCGATTATCAGTTAACTTTTCAATCAGACGGAAAATCAAACTTGCATGGATATTGTGACGCGGACTGGGCATCAGATGTTGATGATAGGCGTTCATGCACGGGATATCTGTTCAAATTCGAAGATTGTCCAATCTCGTGGGCAAGCAAAAGGCAGCCAACTGTTGCACTCTCTAGTGCAGAAGCCGAGTACATGGCGCTTTTGGCGGCTTCTCAGGAGGCCACTTGGGTTCGACAATTATTATTGGGTGAGTTGATTGATTTTCATAGTTCAAAAACGATCTATTCTGACAGTCAAAGCGCAATTAATTTGGCAAGAAATCAAATGATCAGTCCGAGGACTAAACACATGGACATTCGTCATCACTTCATTCGTGAGAAGCTAAACAACGGAGAAATAAAGGTCGAATATATCAGCACAGACGAGATGATTGCTGACAACCTAACGAAAGCAGTCAACAAAGAAGCATATCTTTTGCACCAATAGTATGGGCTTAACCCACTAAAACTTTCTTTGAAATTAAAATTTTATTGTTTCTGATAGTATGGGCTTAACCCACTAAAACTTTCATTGAAATTAAAACTATTTCTTTTCTTAAAACTATTTTCTATAACTATCGATTTCGATAATGTAAACCAATTATTTACTTAATTCATGTGTGTCAATTAAGTGGGGGTGTTGTTAATGTATTGTAGTGAACACCCAACATTTATACCAATTTCCTAATCGAAAAACGTTCAACCGAAAACACAACTGGCAACACCATAATGGAATGGTATAAATGACAGGCGTTGCTTGTAAGCCAGTGTGTGTGAGTGTAGAGATGCTTGACAGCAAATGTGGAGAACATGGAGAAGAAACTGGAACGCTCTAGATGAGTGTTGTTCTATATAAATAGGCCGCTGACGCAATGAGCAGTAAGTCTCCGAGCGTCATAGACCACCCCAATCAACTAATGAGAAGGATGACCACCGAGCAACGACATCCTGAGCCGAGGTACCTCAGTGTGATGGAAACCCTGGACGACGACATCATCAAGGACAACGAGGACACCATATCGTTTTACGCTGACACAGGGTCAGCCTACCACCGCGGCTAAATGCCATTTAAACCCTAAAACCATCTTTAAAACCACCAAGGACAACCGGGAGTGAACACCCTGAGGAAGACAAAGTCAACCGACTTCTTTATAGTAATATTTATTTTTTGACATGTAATTTTATATCTTATAATATTCTAATTTTAAGTCATTGTATACCGTTAGGCCCCCTATGTGCCAACAAATGTAAATTTTTTTCCAATGTTATCATATGTTAGTTGTAAGCCAAATTGTAAATATTGTTCAATAAAACAAACTTGAACTTGAGCAGTAAGTCTTGTTTATAGAGTGATAAAGTTAAGAGTAAATACAAGTGATAGTCCAAAAGTCGAGTTGAGTTCGAATAAAGTGTATATCGAAAGTAGATACTGAATAAAGTGGTAGAATTAAATTGAAAGGTAGAGTTTTATTTTTTTGCGAACTAAGCGCACGTTACATTGGTGTCAGAAGTGTAAATAAAACTTATTTGACTAGTAAAGTGTAAAAAAAAAAAGAAGAAAAAAAAAAAGTAAAAAAAAAAAAAATTATAAAAATGGGTAAGTTGTTAGAAGAGCTCAACTACATTGGGCTTAAAAGTGAGTTAGGTAAGCGAAATCTTTCTAGAGCGGGATCGAAAAATGAGCTCGTCCTGCGCTTGCGTAACTATTTGGAACAGCAAGGGGAAGACGTAAACACTTTTGTTTTTGAAACAGAAGTGGAAGAAGAGGAAGTAATTGAAAATGTAGATTTTTCTAGTATGATGAAACTTTTGTTAGAACAACGAAACGAGCAAAAGAAAGAACAGCAGAATGTTCTCGAACGCCTCGAAGTACAACAAAAGAAGCTGGAAGAGCAACGAAATGAGGAGAAGAAGGAACAGCAGAATGTTCTTGAACAACTTGAAGCACAACGAAACGAGCAAAAGAAGCTGATTGAAGAGCAAGGAAGCGAGCAAAAGAAAGAACAGCAGAATATTCTCGAAAGACTTGAGGCGCAACAGAATGTTTTGGAAGGTCAGAAAAACATTCTAGAAGGTAAATTGGGTAACATTGAGAAAAATGTTTGTGCCCTAGACGAACGCGTTGAAGGTGTGGAGAAACAGCTTTCTGTTGTAGAGAATCGTTTCGAAATCGTAGAAACCCGATGTGATAAACAGTTTTCTGTTCTGACCAAGGAATTGGACCAGATCCGGAAAATCAAAATTCGAGAGTCTGCTGGGGAGTTTGTAAAGAAAAAGGAGATGAAACCCCTAACATTTGATGGACAGTCTTCTTGGCCAGTCTACAAGAGACAATTTGAGGCAGCCGCGACAACAAATGGCTGGGATGACGAAGACAAGTACATTGCACTGACTCTTGCTCTTAGAGGACCAGCAGCTGAATTACTTCAAACAGTTCCAGCTGGTAAGAGTGGCGATTTCAGTTCTCTCGTGGCAGCTATAGATAAACGCTTTGGAGATAGCCACTTGAAAGAAGTCTTCCGAGTCCAACTCAATAACAGAGTCCAGAAAAGGGGTGAAAGTCTACAGCAGCTCCAAGCAGACGTCGAAAGACTGGTTCACCTGGCATATCCGGATGCTGGAGAAGAAATCATCAACCAGCTTGCTGTTGAGTCCTTTGTTCGTGCCATTGCTGATATACATCTTCAGAGGTCTGTGCGAACTGCTAGAACACGTACTCTTTCTGAAACTTTAGCATTCGCATTGACAATTGAAGCAGCAGAACAGGCTTCTCAGGGAGTACATCGACTTAGAGAGGCCATAGTCGAAGAATGCTCGTGCCAAAGAGCTGAAATACAAAAGAACCGGAGCGGACTAGCAAGATGTTGGAACTGCAACAAGACCGGGCACTTACAGCGTCAATGCCGACTACCACCAAACAAAGCCAGTTGTCAACATTGTGGAAGCAAGAGATCCAACCCAGAGCAAGGTAACAACAACACCAGCGTTGCCTATCAGCCGGTTTCCCATCAGGGAAACGAGTAAGAACCAACTTCGAGGGGCAGAGGCTGGTTTCTTGTATCGATGGCCCCAGAACCACCATCCAGGTCTCTCAGACCAAACGAGACAACAAAAGTCTGACTGTGGAGACTACTATTAACGGGAACAAACATTTGGCTACCATCGACACCGGTGCCACAGCCTCCATAGAACGTCGAGACCTGGTAAAGACGACGTGGCTTCATAACACCAATAGCTACCGTCTAAGAACCGCAACGGAAGAAGCAGCAAGAGTATATGGAGAAGTGTGTCTTAAGATCTGACTGGCCGATCTAGTGTTTACTCATCAATTCCTGGTGGCAGATATATGTGACGAGTGCATCATTGGAATCGACTTTATGAAACATTACGGAGTTATTTTGGACATCGGTAATCAGGTTTTGAAGTACCAAAATAAGGAACTTCCAATGACCTATTCGAACGAAAGTACGTCGAGAACTGAGAACTGAGAACTGTCATCACGGAAGATCTGATTCTGCCTCCTTCTTCTGAAGTGTTCGTTTGGACAAAACTGGAGGGTGAGTTTGGAAGCCTTCGATACCTCATGGTGGAACCAGACCCAGAGTGTTCCTCCCAAAGCGTCATCATTGGGAAAACACTGGTAGCACCGAAAAACAAAATGGTCCCCGTACGATTACTAAACACCAGACCGTACGATGTAAAGTTGAAGAAAGGAGAAGTCGTTGGACGTTGCGAATCGGTTGCAGCAATTACGAAGATCACAGACGAAGCTCCGAGAAAAACTATAACTCCGGAGGAACTCAGAACAATCAGAGCTAAAATACTGAATTCATCCAACCTTGATCACCAACAAACAAGGATGGCTGAAAGTCTCCTACAAGAGTACACTGATATCTTCGCATCGCAAAAAGGGGCAATATGGTAGGACACAGTTGGTGCAGCATCGCATCAACACAGGAGATGCAAGACCGATTCGTCAACCCGCAAGACGTCTTCCACTGGCCAAACAAGGTGAGGTTGAGGAAATGATAACAATAATGCAGAAGGACGGTCTTATCGAAAATTCCAAAAGTCCTTGGGCGTCACCAGTGGTGCTAGTGAAAAAGAAAGACGGAAGCACTCGTTTTTGTGTGGACTACCGAAGGCTGAATGATGTAACTAAGAAGGACAGCTATCCCCTGCCGAGAATCAGTGATACCCTGGATGCCATGGAGGGAGCGCAGTGGTTCTCGACGCTGGACTTAAAGAGCGGATATTGGCAAGTTGACATCCACCCTGATGATCGGGAAAAGACGGCGTTTTCTACAGGTAATGGGCTCTGGCAGTTTAAAGTTATGCCGTTTGGGCTATGTAACGCTCCGGCAACATTCGAGCGTTTAATGGAGTGCGTTCTTCAAGGACTGACGTGGAAAGCGTGCCTAGTCTACTTGGACGATGTCATTGTTTACGGGAAAACATTTGACCAACATTGCAAGAACCTAAAAGCCGTGTTTCAGAGACTTCGAGAGGCTAACCTTAAACTGAATCCAGAAAAATGTGCACTTTTCAAAACCGAAGTCAAGTATTTGGGACACATCATCTCATCCCAAGGAGTAAAGACTGATCCTGAAAAAGTTGACTCCGTCAAAAATTGGCCAACACCACAGGACAAACATCAACTCCGAAGCTTTCTTGGTCTTGCCACATATTACCGACGTTTTGTTAAGAACTTTGCTGGAGTTGCAAAGAGTTTGCATCAGCTCACCGAAAAGGAGAAGCAGTTTAAATGGTCAGGTGAGTGTGAGAAATCTTTCCAGGAACTCAAATATCGCCTCTGTAACGCTCCAGTGCTGGCACATCCAACACCTGGCAAAACATTCATCGTCGACGCAGATGCAAGCAACGTTGGAATCGGGGCGGTACTATCCCAAGTGCATGATGGCGAGGAGAAAGTGGTGGCATACTACAGCAAGGTCCTATCGAAACCCGAAAGAAACTACTGCGTGACCAGAAGGGAACTGCTAGCTCTCATCTTGGCAACAAAGCACTTCCATAAGTACATCTATGGACAGAAATTCCTTCTGCGGACTGACCATGGTGCTCTGAACTGGCTGTTGAACTTCAAAAATCCAGAAGGTCAAGTCGCAAGGTGGATAGAAAGATTGCAGACCTATGACTACCAGATCCAACACCGCAGAGGAAAGCTGCACTCAAACGCCGATGCATTATCCCGAAGACCTTGCAAAGTGGATTGCAAGCATTGTAGGCGGCAAGAAGACAAAGAAAATATTACCGCTCAGCGACTAAGAGCTGACCCAATATGCGGATGGAGCAATGAGGAAGTGAGGACTGCTCAACAGGAGGACCCAGATATCGAACCCATTCTCGCATGGAAAGAAAATGAGGAGAAACCTGAATGGGGTGACATTTCCGACAGGAGTCCAGTTCTCAAAGCCTATTGGGCACAGTGGGACTCACTATATGTGCAAGAAGGTGTCCTCAGGCGAAAATGGGAGTCCGCTGATGGTAAATCATATGTGATGCAGCTGATCGTACCGCAATCGAAAGTCAGTGAAGTTCTTCGGGAGATGCACGACGGACCTTCTGGAGGCCACCTGGGAGTAAACAAAACACTGGAGAAGGTGCGACATCGGTTCTACTGGTTACATGCTAGAGATGACGTGGAGAAGTGGTGCCGAACATGTGACAAGTGTGCTGCAACCAAAGGACCTGGTAGGAAGATTCAAGGTAAGATGCATCAGTACAACGTTGGATCGCCTTTTGAGAGGATTGCAGTAGATGTGGCTGGGCCTTTTCCAGAGACCAACGCTGGAAACAAGTACATTCTGGTTGTAATGGACTACTTTAGCAAGTGGCCTGAGGCGTATGCCATCCCAAATCAAGAGGCCAAAACGGTGGTCGACCAGATTGTGTTTAACTGGGTGAGTAGGTTTGGCGTGCCTATGGAACTCCATTCCGACCAAGGGAGGAACTTTGAGTCAAACATCTTCCAAGGAGTGTGCGGACTACTTGGCATTAAGAAAACGAGAACCACACCGCTTCATCCACAATCTGATGGGATGGTTGAAAGATTCAACCGGACCTTGAAAGAACACCTCACCAAGGTCGTAGGCGACTACCAAAGAGACTGGGATAGGCACGTACCGCTATTCCTGATGGCCTATAGAAGTGCGGTACATAGCTCGACAGGATAAACACCATCGGACATCCTGTTTGGGAAAACCATGCGGCTGCCGAGCGAAGTTAAATTTGGATGCCCCACAGAGGAGCCACAGGACACGAACGAGTATGTGGACGACCTCAAGGAGAGACTCGCTGACATCCATAAAAGAACAAGGGAACGGATGAAAACCTACAGCGACCGGATGAAGACACGGTACGACACAAAAGCGACAACGGCAGGATTCCAAGCAGGAGATCGTGTGTGGCTTTATAATCCTCATCGTCAAAAGCGATTGTCACCGAAACCTCAGCAGAACTGGGAAGGTCCTTATACTGTTGTCACGAGGATTAACGACGTGGTTTACCGCATCCAAAGAGGACTAAGAGGCAAGTTAAAAGTAGTTCATTGTGACCGGCTGCATCGATATAGTGGCGAGGCTGTAGATGGAATTATTCGGGACGAACAATCTTAAGGAGGGGGCAGTGTAGTGAACACCCAACATTTATACCAATTTCCTAATCGAAAAACGTTCAACCGAAAACACAACTGGCAACACTATAATGGAATGGTATAAATGACAGGCGTTGCTTGTAAGCCAGTGTGTGTGAGTGTAGAGATGCTTGACAGCAAATGTGGAGAGCATGGAGAAGAAACTGGAACGCTCTAGATGAGTGTTGTTCTATATAAATAGGCCGCTGACGCAACGAGCAGTCAGTCTTGTTTATAGAGTGATAAAGTTAAGAGTAAATACAAGTGATAGTCCAAAAGTCGAGTTGAGTTCGAATAAAGTGTATATCGAAAGTAGATACTGAATAAAGTGGTAGAATTAAATTGAAAGGTAGAGTTTTATTTTTTTGCGAACTAAGCGCACGTTACAGTATAATAATTGCCACACACACACACACACACACAGATACCTACATCAACTTATGTAAATGAACTCTATAAAGTTACATTAAAGTTAAATTTTATCAAAGTATAATTTTCTACTTTTTTTATAAAAACCAATGAAAACGGCTTTAGATGAAAAATTGCATTTGCTACAGAACAGCATCATTACATTTTCAATCAAAACAAAATTTGAAAAAATTCCCGATGAAAAGTGATTTCACTTGCCATTTAATAAGTTAGCATAATAAAAATCACTTTTGATTGGGAATTTTTTCAAATTTTGTTTTAATTGAAAATGAACATATCTGACGTTTTAGCAACCTCACGACGATCGCGATCTGAGACCGCCCTACTGAACCGAAGGAGCCCTTCAACGTCTCCGCCTACTGCAGTGACGTCTCGGTTATAAAGGAGCCGTCGTTCCACGGACTTCCGGCAGACGTGGTATATTAGCGGTACTGCCAATTTATCCTGAATCAACCCTTCCATATCAAAATAGAGAAAGCCTCCGGTGGAAAAAATCCACTAAAGCGCGTTTTCTCCATATATTAAGTGGGGTAATAAGCCCCAAATATCAGGCCATTGGTCGAGGTCATCGCTCTTGCATTTTGACCACGAGTCGGTTTTATTATGAAGTTGTCGATCCTGTTTATTTGAGCACCGTTGTAAAGGACCTCATTGAGATAATATTTTTTGTATTCCGACTCTGGTGTTCTGTGCAATCCAAGACAGATACGCAGACACTGTCTCTCAAACACCCGAATCTTTTCCATTTGAGACGCTGTAACATTGAACCACACGGGGCACCCATAGACAATCATTGGCCTTATGAGGGCCATGTAGCAAATCACCTTCACTCTGCTATCAAGTTGTCTGCTGTGAAACAGTCGCCTTGCGAGAGTAAAAGCTCCTCTAGCCCTGGCGAGGGCCGCATCCATATGTTTGTTAAAGTATAGATACTGATCTAGTCAGATGCCGAGGTACTTGACTACTACGTTGTTTGGCAGTGGGTGGCCATTTATATCAAAGACCACCAGCTTTCGCCAGTTCTTTCTCGTATCCCATGAGGGCCGAGCCAACGGGGTTCTAAACACAATTGTTTCCGATTTCTGAAAGTTGGTTTTCAACCTCCAGTCATCGCAATATTGCTGGATTTTATCGAAGTCACTCTGCAAAATTGTTCTGATGACTTTGATCTTTGGACCTGTTCTGTACGCAATAAGGTCGTCGGCGTACGCTATAGCATGGTGAAGGGAACCAATTAAATCGCCTGTGAAAATGCTAAACAAAATAGGCAAATTCACCGCCCCCTGTTGTAGAGCGTTCTGTATTTTGGTAGAAGTTATATTGCAACTTTTCACAACAAACGTTCTACCATGAAGCATGTCATTCAGAATATATAGCAGTGGTCTACTCATGCCATACCTGATCAACTTATAGAAAAGACCGTCTAACCAAACGGTGTCGAAAGCCTTCTCCAAGTCATCCAGACATGCACCCGTACACTGCTTTTAAGCTTTGTTCCATTGAATATCTGATACTAGTTTAGACGCGGCATGTGTGGTATCATGGCCCGCCTTAAAACCGAACTGATTTTCTGGAATAATATGTTTGTCCTCAGCCCATGTGGACAGAGCTCTATTGAGAACTTTCTCGAATACCTTGCTGATACTCGGAAGAAGACTAATTGACCGGAGATTTGCTGGATTGGAACCATCTTTACCTTTTTTAAGGAGAGGATGGACCACTGCCGTCTTCCAACGCACTGGATAATATGCATTATTCAGCGCATTGTTGAACAACGTGGTGTATATGTCCACCGCTTCCGAAGGGAGGTTTCGCAGCACAACATTGGGTATGCCGTCGACTCCTGCTGACTTCTTTTTCTTTATTTTGTGAAAGATGTCCAAAAGGTCCATCTTAGAAACGAACAGGGTGTTATCCCCGTTTCGTTCGGCGATGACTGCATTTGCAAGTCGGTCGTCATTGAACCTAGTGAAACCAGGATTCTCGGATCGCCAATGAGAGATCTCGTCTCTAAGATAGAAGTGTCCAACGAAGGCTCTATTCTCAAGGTCGTAGTTCGGGCGAATGCACTCATTCACCTTATATACTCGCTCGAAAACAGCACCCACAGTCTCTACCTTCTCCTGAGCATCTTCCACTATAAAGTGGTCATTATCCAAAATGGCCTCATCTGGATTTATTCCTATTGTCAAAAGTAAGTTTTTGTTTTCTGTCGTCCTTTGGAGTTTAATACCCTGTAGGTCACTTTGATCTTTTCTCCTAAAAATTTTATTTATTTCCGGAAACATACTCGGGTTGTTGGACTGTACAGCCCGAATTTTGTTGATCCAGTAAAGAGATATAGATATTCTGTAATTTTCTTAAATTAACTGTTGGAGATTTTTGATCTGTGACTTCAGAGTTCTAATCTCTAAATCGTGTCGGAGAGTTTGAGTCTTGACAGGAGTCTACTTTTTTGTTTGTAAAGTGCGTCTATTGTCGCGTTTCTGTACATGTTAGTAGAGTCATGTTGCTTATATTTAGGAATTGTTCTGTCCATTATATTACGGATTGCATCCTCCATACGTTGCAGGTATCCATCGATCTCAACGTTCGACAGATTCCTGTTGCATGGCGGCGCAATACCGTTCGACCGAAGTTCCCTTGAGACGGCACCGGAAAAGCGCGGCCAACGTGTCTTACCGTAGTTGTAAGAGTGCGTCGGCACGTACTCCTCCAGTTCCACAAGGTCGTTCGGAAGCAGTATGACAGCGGCAAGTCTACAGTGGTCACTGTCGTACTCAACCGTCGTCAAATAATTTTTAAATTTCTAAGTAAACCGCAATAGATCCATCCTTGTGCGAATATTAAATTTCAGCATCATTTCCGCTGGACTCTTGCCTGTAGTTTAGCTTTCTGTCTTCCGATATTGCATAAGCAGCCATTGTTATTTTGTGTGAAGATCACCTGGATCATTAGTGGCAGATCGTAACCCGTTTTTCAGGATTTGAACCAAATGTTACGCTTGTCCGTTTGTCGATGGATGTGCAGGTGTAGTGAGCTTGTGACAAATGTTGTTTGATTTCAGAAAATCTTGAAACTCTTTCGAGGTGAAGTTTGTTCCTTTATCGGAAACAATAGTTTGAGGGATCCTTAATCTTGTAAACATTTCTCTCATCGCTCGTACGTAAAAACTAGTGATCCGATTCATTGGGAAAACTTCTAACCACAATTAGGAAGTATCGTTCCATGAATGGCCCCGCGAAATCTATATGAAGCCGTTGCCACGGTAGGGCCGGAATCTCCCAGGGGTGTAAAGATACCTTTGCTGGTTCCTTCAGAACTTTGGCGCAGTCCCGACAGCTTTTTACCAATTCCTCGATATCGCAATCAATTCCAGTCCAATAGCAGTAGCTTCTAGCCAAAGTTTTCATTTTAACGGTGCCGATGTGTGCTGCATGTAACTCGTTAAGAACCCGTGTGCACATTGTGTGGGGAATTAAAATTCGTAGTCCCCGGTATATACATCCTTCATTTATCATCAGTTCGCTTTCCATTTGCTTGAATGTCGTATTCTTCAAACTTGCTCTTGTCTGCAGGAGGATCCAAAGCGAAGATAACTCTTTATCACGCTTTGTTTCTTTAGTTATCTCTGCATTAGTAAGAGGTAAGTATTCGATCCAGAGTTGAAATATTTCGTAGGTTTCGCCATCTTCTCTGTAATCTTGAGATGTAAACGGGTTTCTGGAAAGAAAATCGGCATTAATATTAGTTTTTGAACTCTTATACTGAATGTTATAGTTAAATCCACTAATAAATTCTGCGTAATGCAATAACCGTTGCGTTGTTAATAAGGGCAGATGTTTATTTGGGTGAAATACTGCCGTCAACGGCCGATTATCTGTGATGAGCATAAATTCACGCCGATAGCAGTAATTAAAAAACTTGTGTAACCCCCAGTAAATCGCCGTAGCCTCCTTGTCTAACTGACTGTAATTAGCCTCCGACTTAGATAGACTTCTGGACGCAAAAGCAATTGGACGCTCGCCATTTTTCGTCCTGTGGAACAAAATCACTGATAACCTGACTGGAGACGCATCAGTAGCTAAAATAAGCGGGAGATCTTCATTGAATGGTATTAAAACGTTGTCGCTCATCATCTCCCTTTTCAAATTTTCAAACGCTTGCTGACACGACATTTGTTGTTCCAAATAAACTTCTCATCCTTCCGTAGCAGATGGTAAAGCGGGTGTAGTTTGGTTGAAAGATCCGGAATGAACTTATGGTAATAGTTTTCCATTCCCAAAAAAAGTCGTAATTTGTTGAGATCTGAAGGGGTTGTATTTTTGAAATCGCTTCCACTTTCTCGGATGTTTTGTGCAAACCTTCTTAATCAATTTTGTGGCCAAGTAAGTGACGCTCTTTTCGAATAACTTGCACTTTGATCTATTTAAATGTAAATCAAATTCCTGTAACTTATCAAGTAATCGCATGCATCTTTGAAAAAGTTCAGATATTGACCAAGCTACTAATTATATCATCAATAAAGCATGCCGTTCCTTCAAGGTCATTAGTGATATTTTCATCCATAAACCTTTGCCATATGTTTGGCGCAGTTTTCAAGCCAGCTTATTTACTTATTTACCCGGTAAAGACCCTTTATAGTACTTATTGTCTGCAGCATAGAACTATCCTCCGTCATATTGAGGTGTAAATAAGCCTTGTGAATATCAAATATACAGTAATATTCACCATCGTTTAGTTTTTGAAACAGATCTTCAATCTTGTGAATTGGATACCCATCGTTCACTAAATACTTATTGAGTCTGGCTTTATAGTCCGCACATAACCGAATAGATTTGTCGGCTTTGATAACGGGAACTACCGGAGTCCCCCTATCCGAGTGCGCAATCTTCTCAATAATATCACATTCCTCTAATCTGTCTAATTCCAATTCTATTAAAGGTCAAATTGCATATGGTACTGATCTTGGTTTTATGAAAGCAGGAGTAGCACCCTCACGTAGCTTTAACATACCTTCTATTTTCGGTAAACTTCCAATTGTTTGTCTGAAGACATTCTCATACTTCTTAAAAACCTGCTGCTTTAATTGAGTTATATCTACCTCTGTATATGTATCGACGGATTTGACACTCAAAACGTTGAGCTTGTGTACCCATTCACGTCCCATGAGTGTATCGAATCTACCCTTGACTATATATAAATCACAATTTATATTCTGGTCCTCGTACTGAACTTGTACTTTTGATTTCCCACAAGCAGGGAGTATTTCTTGATTATAGGTCTTAAGCATGACGTCTGTGGGCAAGATTTTAGCATTTGGCCAATGCTTCTTAAAAGTCTCATAATTTATCACCGAAATTGCGGCCCCGGTATCGAATTCCATCTCAAAGGGCTTCCCGTTAATTTTCAAGGTAACATAGTACTTACCTCTGCCACCTGTAGCGATCAATTTTTGGTGTAAATTGCATGTATACTTTTTTCTCTATCTCCATTAAATCAAGATAATTGATTTCTTGCATCTCATGCATGTGGCTGTCAATATCAGCACTCTGTGTAACTTCTAAAGTATTCGTCTCTCTGTTTGATGATCGCGCTTTCATGCACACTGAAGCTACGTGACCTCTCCTCCTACATATAGTGCAATTTAAGTTCCTCGATTTGCAATTGTTTGCCCTGTGGTTTTGTTTGCCGCACCTAAAACAAATCATTTTATTGTTTTTAGAATCTTTGGAGCTTACTTTATGTAAATTTGTATTTGATGTATTGAATGTGTGGCCTGTTTTCTTGAGTGGGATCCTCGCTTTGCAATGTAGCTGGTGAACGTTGTTCATTGCACGGCTTTCCAGTTTTGACGCCTCCATTGCCAAAGCGTTCTTAATGGTCTTTTCTAGAGATAAGTCTGTCTCTTGCAGAAGTCTCTCCTTGATGTCCGAGTCTCTGAGTCCGCGAATAGACTGAGACCTTAGATGAGTATTCAATGTAGATTTCTGGCATGATTCACACTCAAATTTACAGTAGACACTAAATTTTTTTTAATCTGCTAAAAAATTGGCGATGGACTCCCCTTCATGTTGCAGCTTAAGTAGAAATTTATGTTGCTCGGTTATCTCGTTTGGTCTGGGACTTATATGTTCTTTGAGTGCATTTATTAAATTCTCGTATAACTTCGTCTCCGGTTCTTCTGGTGCTATCAAGTTCGAAAGGAGTTGGTAGTATTTCGCTCCGATACAATTTATTAATATTTGCCGCTTTTTTATTTCATCTGTAATGTTTTTTAATGCCACAGTCGTCTTTAGCGTTCCAACGAATCCCTAAGGTTTTCGTGGTGCTGTCAGAATCAATTTTTAAAAAGTTTTCGTTTAAAACGTGATCAGAAGGGAGACTGTTTCTCGACTGGCGAGGTTTCCCAGTAAAAACCATTAATTGGCGAGATTGTCTTCGTTTGCTTTAATTTTCTTTTATTTATTAGTTTTTTCTTTTCTTTTGTTTCGCTTAAATTTTACCTTCTAGGTACTACAAATTGTAATTGACAAAAATATATATATATGCGGGGAAGCCACCAAAGAAAAACTCGCAAAGCAAACATTATACGTCCGTCCAGGTTAAATGTCAAAAGGTAAGAGACAGAGCCACATGTCATGGATGACGTTTCCGATCAGGCCGGCAGTATTCACACTATCGCGAAGTTGGGTGCGGTTGCGTATGTATCACTCAATCCAGCACCAGAGATGTGCAAGGAGGAGTGATACATACTACTGAACCGTAGATGGCATGAACATTACCGGCCCCCTTGGCATATAGTGCCAAAAGAAATTTTTATGTACTTCTAATAGTTATACAATTTTAAGATATAAAAATTAATCAATCAATTCAAGAGTTATGGAATACAAAATAGTTGTAGAACAATTATCTGATTTCATTTGATTTCTTGTTATGTTCTCAGTTGTGTTTTCAGTTGTGTGTGCTGTTTTAGAGGTCAAAAAACAAAGTTAAAATTGAGTTTGTAAATACTTCATCTAAAAAATATATAAGTTTATAGATACTTCATCTAAAATATGAATGTATTGGATTACGACAGTTCATTTGTTCCTTGGTTCAATTATTATTTATAGGCAAACGACAAAGTTTGACTATTGGGCGAGTAAAGTCACCAAATCGCGTTTTTATTGTTGACACCCGCACTCTATCATCTGGACCAGGGAAAACTTTAATGATACGACCCATACACCAATCAGTGGATGGAAGGTTTTCCTTTTTAATTAAAACAAAATCATCGATTTTAAAATCAGTAGAGTAATGCCATTTTGTTTGTTTGTGAAGCTCTTTGATATATTCTTCCTTCAAACGTTTGCTGAATTCATGCTGAATTGATTTGAGCTTTTCCCAGCGGTTTATGAGTGAAAGAGAATTTTTTTAGGGCAACAGTTCAGGAAAAGTTAAAAGCGGAGTTACGGTCAGGAAATGACCTGGGGTAAACGCTAATAGGTCGGTAGGTGCATTCGACATAGGACATAAAGTCGCGAGTTTAAGCACGCCTCTATGCGAGCTAATAGTGTAGCGAATTCTTCGAAAGAAAAATGAGTATGAAGTCCGATTTTTTTTTTTTTTTTTTTTTAAACTCTTTACCTTGGCTTCCCAGAGCCCACCCATATGGGGAGCACCTGGGGGAATGAAATTCCAGTTCAAGCCTTGAATCCCATATTTGGCTAAAGTTAATTCTGGAAATGAGGAATGGAGCTTTTTAAACTTATTTTTTGACGCCGTGTCGGCACCAACGAAATTAGTTCCATGGTCTGAATATACAGAATGCTGAAGACCCCGCCTTGCAACAAACCGAGCAAAGGCAGCTAGGAAAATTGCCGATGATAAATCGCTGGCGGCTTCCAGATGTATGGCTTTCGTTGAAAAGCATACGAAGAGGCATGCATAGCCCTTTGTCAAACGACAATTTCTACCAGTGAAGCTTTTGATTGTGAGAGTACGTGAACTCGTAGAATTTGGTTGGAATCCAAAGTAGGATTCAAAGATAAAATCGGGCTTGAACTGATACTGCGGTTTGTCGATAGAGCTTTGAATTCTTCGAAGAAAAAGGATTGCTGACACTGACCTATAAGACGCTGTTGAACGAATTGAATTTCTGGTTGAGTAAAAATTGGTTTGAATTTCATCGGAAATTTTATACCAATGTAACGATAAACATAGGAGAGAACTCTCAATGCTCGTGGTAATGACGAAAATCTCGATAGGATATCGATATCGCTAAAGGCAGTAAACGTCAAAATTGTTTGCGGAGGAAGAGAAATGAGGCGATGCTGAACGAATTGAATTTCAGGAAGAGAGTGAAGCATAAATTATAAAAAATTGGTTCAAATTTCTTTGGAAACCTTTTACGAAGAAAGCGATAAACATAAGATAGG
Organism: Melanostoma mellinum; assembly: GCA_914767635.1. NCBI lineage: Eukaryota > Metazoa > Arthropoda > Insecta > Diptera > Syrphidae > Melanostoma > Melanostoma mellinum. The sequence goes on from OU612059.1 coordinate 109,453,065, forward strand.
ATTCTTAAGGTACGTGGTAAACACGGAATTCTGGATAAAATATCGTTAGAAGTGATTAAGGTAGCAAACGTCAGGACTAGTTTCGCCTCCAAGGCTTTGCTTTTCGGTTCAATGGGGAGGCTTGACGGCCATTGCGATTGAGGCTCGCTTAACCAGGAAGGACCTTTCCACCAAAGATCACTATCCTTTAAAACCGATGGAGTGAGACCCCGAGTAGCGAGATCAGCTGGATTATCGCCAGATCTCACATGATTATAGTTCCTGTTACCAACATTTTCGATAATTTCACTTGTTCGGTTTGCAATGAAAGTTTTCCAAGTCCCTGGATGTTTTCTAAGCCATGATAGGACAACAGAAGAGTCGGACCAGAGAAATATTTGGTAAGATTCGACTGGTATTTGTGGGAGATAGGTTTTAACAAGACTTGAAAGAAGAAGAGCCCCACAGAGTGAGTTCTAATCGAGGTAGTAAAATAGATTTTATTGGCGCGACTTTGGGCTTTGCGCAAAGTAAATGTGAACGTATGCTTCCATCATTGTGCTGAACTCGTACGTAAAGACAAGCAGTAAAACCCATGGAACTGAACATCTCCAGCAGGAGTGTATTTAGTCCAACTTGGTATTTGAATCAACTGGATTTCACTGAACATTTCTACAAAGGTTTTCCACTTGAAAAAAGTGTTGAACTTTAGGAACTCATCCCATTCAGTTTCTTCTATCCAGATTTGCTGCATAAGAATTTTTGCAGTGACTATAATCGGGGCTAACCAGCCCGAAGGATCAAAAAGCGTGGAAATTTCGGAAAAAACTTCACGTTTGGTAGGAGTAGTAGAAAACCTGAGAGGTTGAGTGGTGAAGTAGAAAAAGTCGTCTTTAGAGTTCCAACACATCCCTAAGGTTTTCGTGGTGCTGTCAGAATCAATTTTTAAAAAAGAAAAGATGAATTCGAAGTCCACTTACGAAGTGGGAAGCCAGCAGAGTTGAGTGCTTCAATAACTTCGAGTTCGATACTTTTCGCCGTTTGAAGATCATGCGCAACAGAAAGCAAATCATCAACGTAAAAGTCGGATTCAATGACTTTTGCTGCAAGTGGATATTTAAGCTGAACGTCTTTTGAAAGTTGCTTGAGTGCTCTGATAGCTAAGTATGGAGCACAATTCACCCCAAAGGTTACAGTAAGAAGCTCGTAATCTACAATATTTTCCACTGGTGAGGTTCTATATAAAATTCGTTGAAATTTTGTTTGATCGGGGTGTACCAAAATTTGCTGGTGCTTCTTTTCGATGTCGGCGTTGAAGGCATATTTGAAAAATCTCCATTTGAGTATTAGTGATGGTAAATCACTTTGGAGAGTAGGTCCTGCATAGAAACAGTCATTGAGACTCCTACCAGTAGACGTGGAGCTAGAAGCATTGAACACTACTCTTACCTTGGTAGAGTGGCTCTCGGGCTTGAGTACTGCGTGGTGTGGCAGATAATAGGGGTGTGCATTACTGCTATTATGCTTTTCATGAAAAGTTAATTTGTGCATATGATTTAGCGTTAGGTATTCGGTAAGCATCTGATAATATTTATTTTGAAGATCAGGTTTATTTTGAAGATTGCGTTCTGTGCGACCAAATTGTTGAAATGCAATATTTCTCAAGTTTCCTAGTTGAGACGGTTCAAAATCAGGCTTTTAGGGTAAGCTGACCACATATCTTCATTCGGGAAGTCTAAAAGTAGTGTTTTCATAAAGGTGTTCACAGTATTGTTATGTTAGATTCCCTAATGTTTGAGTATTACTTAGTTTTCCAGCCGCTTATGTGTACGAGCACTGTTAAGTGCACGATTTGGATTGAAGTAAAAAAATGTTTGATCAAAGTAAGACTTAAATTTATTTTCAAACGTATGCCCTTATATACTGCATTCAACAAATTGTTTCTATTTTTCAATTTAATTCAATTCGATTCTCTGCTTACGACTTACTTGAACTCAAGTGAACTTAAGTTCTCAAATTCTCACTTGCATAGACTGAACCTCTGGTTCAATCCATTCAAGTGCAATATGATTCCATAGTACTGTAGCGTGCGCTTAGTTCGCAAAAATAAAACTCTACCTTTCAATTTAGTTCTACCACTTTAATTCAGTATCTACTTTCGATATACACTTTATTCGAACTCAACTCAATTACGTTTATTCAATATTCACACTATCACTTTCTAAATAAAACTGACTTCTGGTTGCGTCAGCTCCCTCTTTATATAGAATTGTGAAACATCGAGAGCTTTCTGGTAGTTTTGCTATGAACCATGATGTCTAGACAAGTTCCCCTCCCGGTATTTCTGCACACACACACACTCACTCACAAACGACGTCTTCCTTTATACCATTCCATTATAGTGTTGCCAGTTGTGTTTTCGGTTGAACGTTTTCGACTAGGAAATTGGTATAAATGTTGGGTGTACATTACACTGCCTCTCCTTAAGATTGTTCGTCCGGAATAATTCCATCTGCAGCCTCGCAATTATATAGCTGAAGCCGGTCACAATGAACTACTTTGCCCTCTTTGGATGCGGTAAACCACGTCGTTAATCCTCGTGACAACAGTATAAGGAACTTCCCAGTTCTGCTGAAGTTTCGGTGACAATCCCTTTTGACGATGAGGATTATAAAGCCACACACGATCTCCTGCTTGGAATCCTGCCGTTGTCGCTTTTGTGTCGTACCGTGTCTTCATCCGGTCTCTGTAGGTTTTCATCCGTTCCCTTGTTCTTTTATGGATGTCAGCGAATCTCTCCTTGAGGTCGTCAACATACTCGTTCCTGTCCTGTGGCTCCTCTGTGGGTCATCCAAATTTAAATTCGCTGGGCAGCTGCATGGTTTTTCCGAACAGGATGTCAGATAGTATTTGTCCTATCGAGCTATGTACTGCACTTCTATAGGCCATCAGGAATAGCGGTACGTGCCTATCCCTGTTTCTTTGGTAGTCGCCTACGACCTTGGAGAGGTGTTCTTTCAAGGTCCGGTTGAATCTTTCAACCATCCCATCAGATTGTGGATGAAGCGGTGTGGTTCTCGTCTTCTTAATGCCAAGTAGTCCACACACTCCTTGGAAGATGTTTGACTCAAAGTTCCTCCCTTGGTCGGAATGGAGTTCCATAGGCACGCCAAACCTACTCACCCAGTTAAACACAATCTGGTCGACCACCGTTTTGGCTTCTTGATTTAGGATGGCATACGCCTCAGGCCACTTGCTAAAGTAGTCCATTACAACCAGAATGTACTTGTTTCCAGTGTTGGTCTCTGGAAAAGGCCCAGCCACATCTACTGCAATCCTCTCAAAAGGCGATCCAACGTTGTATTGATGCATCTTACCTTGAATCTTCCTACCAGGTCCTTTGGTTGCAGCACACTTGTCACATGTTCGGCACCACTTCTCCACGTCATCTCTAGCATGTAACCAGTAGAACCGATGTCGCACCTTCTCCAGTGTTTTGTTAACTCCCAGGTGGCCTCCAGAAGGTCCGTCGTGCATCTCCCGAAGAACTTCACTGACTTTCGATTACGGTACGATCAGCTGCATCACATATGACTTACGGTCAGCGGATTCCCATCTTCGCCTGAGGACACCTTCTTGCACATATAGTGAGTCCCACTGTGCCCAATAGGCTTTGAGAACTGGACTCCTTTCAGAAATGTCTCCCCATTCAGGTTTCTCTTCATTTTCTTTCCAAGAATGGGTTCGATATCTGGATCCTCCTGTTGAGCAGTCCTCACTTCCTCCTTGCTCCATCCGCTTATTGGGTCAGCTCTTAGTCGCTGAGCGGTAATATTATCTTTGTCTTCTTGCCGCCTACAATGCTTGCAATCCACTTTGCAAGGTCTTCGGGATAATGAGTCGGCGTTTGAGTTCAACTTTCCTCTGCGGTGTTGAATCTGGTAATCATAAGTCTGCAGTCTTTCTATCCACCCTGCGACTTGACCTTCTGGATTTTTGAAGTTCAACAGCCAGTTCAGAGCACCATGGTCTGTCTGCAGAAGGAATTTCTGTCCATAGATGTACTTATGGAAGTGCTTTGTTGCCAAGATAAGAGCTAGCAGTTCCCTTCTGGTCACGCAGTAGTTTCTTTCGGGCTTCGAGAGGACCTTGATGTAATATGCCACCACTTTCTCTTCGCCATCATGCACTTGGGATAGTACCGCCCCGATTCCAACGTTGCTTGCATCAGCGTCGATGATAAACGTTTTGCCAGGTGTTGGATGTGCCAGCACTGGAGCGTTACAGAGGCGGTATTTGAGTTCCTGAAAAGATTTCTCACACTCACCTGACCATTTAAACTGCTTCCCTTTTTCGGTGAGCTGATGTAAACTCTTTGCAACTCCAGCAAAGTTCTTAACAAAACGTCGGTAATATGTGGCAAGACCAAGAAAACTTCGGAGTTGATGTTTGTCCTGTGGTGTTGGCCAATTTTTGACGGAGTCAACTTTTTCAGGATCAGTCTTCATTCCTTGGGAAGAGATGATGTGTCCCAAATACTTAACTTCGGTCTTGAAAAGTGCACATTTTTCCGGATTCAGTTTAAGGTTAGCCTCTCGAAGTCTCTGAAACACGGCTTTTAGGTTCTTGCAATGTTGGTCAAATGTTTTCCCGTAAACAATGACATCGTCCAAGTAGACTAGGCAAGCTTTCCACGTCAGTCCTTGAAGAACGCACTCCCTCAAACGCTCGAATGTTGCCAGAGCGTTGCATAGCCCATAATTTTGAACTGCCAGAGCCCATTACCTGTAGAAAACGCCGCCGTCTTTTCCCGATCATCTGGGTGGATATCAACTTGCCAATATCCACTCTTCAAGTCCAGCGTCGAAAACCACTGGGCTCCCTCCATGGCATCCAGGATATCACTGATTCTGGGCAGGGGATAGCTGTCCTTCTTAGTCACATCATTCAGCCTTCGGTAGTCTACACAAAAGTGGGTGCTTCCGTCTTTCTTTTTCACTAGCACCACTGGTGACGCCCAAGGACTTTGGGAATTTTCGATAAGACCGTCCTTCTTCATTGCAGTTATCATTTCCTCAACCTCACCTTGTTTGGCCAGTGGAAGACGTCTTGCAGGTTGACGAACCGGTCTTGCATCTCCTGTGTTGATGCGATGTTGCACCAACTGTGTCCTACCATATTGTCCCTTTTGCGATGCGAAGATGTCAGTGTACTCTTGTAGAAGATTTTCAGCTATCCTTGTTTGTTGGTGATCAAGGTTGGATGAATTCAGTATTTTAGCTCTGATGGTTTTGAGCTCCTCCGGAGTTATAGTTTTTCTCGGGGCTTCATCTGTGATCTTTGTAATTGCTGCAATCGATTCGCAACTTCCAACGACTTCTCCTTTCTTCAACCTTACATTGTACGGTCTGGTGTTTAGTAATCGTACGGGGACCATTTTGTTTTTCGGTGCTACCAGTGTTTTCCCAATGATGACGCTTTGGGAGGAACACTCTGGGTCTGGTTTCACCATGAGGTATCAAAGGCTTCCAAACTCACCTTCCAATTTTGTCCAAACGAACACTTCAGAAGAAGGAGGCAGAATCAGATCTTCCGTGATGACAGTCCTCAGTGTCGACGTACTTTCGTTCCAATAGGTCATTGGAAGTTCCTTATTTTGGTACCTCAAAACCTGATTACCGATGTCTAAAATAACTCCGTGCTGTTTCATAAAGTCGATTCCAATGATGAACTCGTCACATATATCTGCCACCAGGAATAGATGAGTAAACACTAGATCGGCCAGTCGGATCTTAAGACACACTTCTCCATATACTCTTGCTGCTTCTCCCGTTGCGGTTCTTAGACGGTAGCTATTGGTGTTATGAAGCCACGTCATTTTAACCAGGTTTCGACGTACTATGGAGGCTGTGGCCCCGGTGTCGATGGTAGCCACATGTTTGTTCCCGTTAATAGAAGTCTCCACAGTCAGACTTTTGTTGTCTCGTTTGGTCTGAGAGACCTGGATGGTGGTTCTGGGGCCATCGATACAAGAAACCAACCTCTGCCCCTCGAAGTTGGTTCTTACTCGTTTCCCTGATGGGAAACGGGCTGATAAGCAACGCTGGTGTTGTTGTTACCTTGCTCTGGGTTGGATCTCTTGCTTCCACAATGTTGACAACCTGCTTTATTTGATGGTAGTCGGCATTGACGCTGTAAGTGCCCGGTCTTGTTGCAGTTCCAACATCTTGCTAGTCCGCTCCGCTGGTTCTTTTGTATTTCAGCTCTTTGGCACGAGCATTCTTCGACTATGAGAAGCCTGTTCTGCTGCTTCAATTGTAAATGCGAATGCTAAGGTTTCAGAAAGAGTTCGTGTTCTAGCAGTTCGCACAGACCTCTGAAGATATATATCGGAAATGGCACGAACGAAGGACTCAACAGCAAGCTGGTTGATGATTTCTTCTCCAGCATCCGGGTATGCCAGGTGAACCAGTCTTTCGACGTCTGCTTGGAGCTGCTGTAGACTTTCACCCCTTTTCTGGACTCTGTTATTGAGTTGGACTCGGAAGACTTCTTTCAAGTGGCTATCTGCAAAGCGTTTATCTATAGCTGCCACGAGAGAACTGAAATCACCGCTCTTACCAGCTGGAACTGTTAGAAGTAATTCAGCTGCTGGTCCTCTAAATGCAAGTGTCAGTGCAATGTACTTGTCTTCGTCATCCCAGCCATTTGTTGTCGCGGCTGCCTCAAATTGTCTCTTGTAAACTGGCCAAGAAGACTGTCCATCAAATGTCGGCGGTTTCATCTCCTTTTTCTTTGCAGACTCTCCATTAGATTCTCGAATTTTTATTTTCCGGATCTGGTCCAATTCCTTGGTCAGAACAGAAAACTGTTTATCACATCGTCTTTCCACGATTTCGAAACGATTTTCTACAACAGAAAGCTGTTTTTCCATACCTTGAACGCGTTTCGTCTAGGGCAAACACATTTTTCTCAATGTTGCCCAATTTGCCTTCTAGAATGTTTTCTGACCATCCAAAACATTCTGTTGCGCCTCAAGTCTTTCGAGAATATTCTGCTGTTCTTTCTTTTGCTCGTTTCGTTGCTCTTCCAGCTTCTTTTGTTGTACTTCGTGTCTTTCGAGGACATTCTGCTGTTCCTTCTTTTGCTCATTTCGTCGCTCCTCCAGCTTCTTTTGTTGTACTTCGAGTCGTTCGAGAACATTCTGCTGTTCTTTCTTTTGCTCGTTTCGTTGTGCTTCAAGTTGTTCCAGAACATTCTGCTGTTCCTTCTTTTGCTCGTTTCGTTGTTCTAACAAGAGTTTCATCATACTAGAAAAGTCTACATTTTCACTTACTTCCTCTTCTTCCACTTCTGTTTCAAAAACAAAAGTGTTTGCTTGCTGTTCCAAATAGTTACACAAGCGCAGGACGAGCTCATTTTTCGATCCCGCTCTAGAAAGATTTCGCTTACCTAACTCACTTTTAAGCTCAATGCAGTTGAGCTCTTCTAACAACTTACCCATTTTCACTGTATATTGTATTTATTTTTCGTTTTACTTTTTTTTTTTTTTGTTTTTTACACTTTACTAGACAACTCGTTTTTTTTTTCAAATAAGTTTTATTTATACTTCTGACACAAATGTAACGCGCGCTTAGTTCGCAAAAATAAAACTCTACCTTTCAATTTAATTCTACCACTTTTATTCTGTATCTACTTTCGATATACACTTTATTCGAACTCAACTCAATTACGTTTATTCAATATTCACACTATCACTTTCTAAATAAAACTGACTTCTGGTTGCGTCAGCTCCCTCTTTATATAGAAGTGTGAAACATCGAGAACTTTCTGGTAGTTTTGCTATAAACCATGATGTCTAGACAAGTTCCCCTCCCGGTATTTCTGCACACACACACACACTCACTCACAAACGACGTCTTCTTTTATACCATTCCATTATAGTGTTGCCAGTTGTGTTTTCGGTTGAACGTTTTCGATTAGGAAATTGGTATAAATGTTGGGTGTACATTACAGTACAATACGTTCAGTGGGTCATAAGCAAAGTCACAATATAATTCTTTTTTCTTGTTTTGTTTTTCTTTCTTCGAATCACTATGTGCATGTTCATTCATAACGATTATGTCATTATGTGTCTTGGCATGCACAAGTGGTTCGAATTATCGGATGTGAATTAATGGATACACAACACCCTTACCCTTGAAAAAAAATTATTTTATTATTTTTGAATGAGAAAATTATTTTCAAATGAAATTTGGTTTGTTAACATTGATTCATATGTTTCTTGCTTTTATTAAATTGTTATTGTTTACTTCTTTATTTTTGTTTTCAATGCTTATAATACTATTTGGACCATTTTGTGCAATGATTTTATATGGGCCTTTGAAGGGTTTATCTAGTTTTCTTTTATTTCCTACTTTTATATAGACAAAGTCTCCTATTTTGAAATTTGATGCTTTTACATTTAATTGATTGTTACATATTTTAGTTTAATTTAATTCTAAGTTTTCCTTAGCTCTATTATGTGCATACTTTAACCTTATTTTAAATTCATTAACATAATTATCCAAGTTATAAATGCTCTGTTTATTTTTAATGATTTCACAAGGTAAAGCACATAATTTTCCATAAACTAATTCAAATGATGTATAATTTGTAGTACTGTGTGGTGTAGTATTGTGCGTGTAAGTGTAGTATGGTAGTAATTCTTCACAGTCATCTTTCCCGTCCATGGTCATTAAATAGTCAGAACTCTATGGTTTTTTTTCTACTGAGCCTAAAGTTTCATGGTGAAATGGCGTGGATGTAGTTTTTTTCTATTTTTAGTAGTTTGCATATGTTTACTAGTAGTTCATTTGTGAATTCTGTGCCTTTATCTGTTTTTTATTTCCTAAAACAACCATATTTTAAAATGAATTTTTCTACTATAGTTTTTGCTACCGAAACGGCATCTTTTGTAACAAAAAGAAATGCTTCAATGAACTTTGTTAGTTCAAATTGAATTGTTAGAATAAACCTGTATCAATTCGATGGTCTGAGTGGTCCTACTGTATGACTGTTTCTATTGTTACTGTTTCAAATGATGTATTTGGTGTTTCTGGTTTTGTGAATCGTTCTTTTGTATACCTAGTTATCTTAACTTAATTACAAATTCTACCATTATTTATATAATTTCTAATCATCTTATTCATATTCTTCCATACATGTTTCTGCTTAAGCCTTGCTATACATCTTCTTATACCTACATATATGTCCTTCTAGTTTATCATCATGATACCTTTTTACTAACTCATTCATTTCTTTTATATTATCTACTCTTTTTGGTGCATTGAACAATAAAATGTCTAGACAATTTTCTTTTTCATTTTTCTGCAGTTCATTAAATATCTTCTTAAATTTGTGCACTGATATTGTTCCAAACATTTCATTATTCATTGCTAACGCTAGCATTTCTAACTTGACATGCTTTGCATAGGAGAACAATGTCTTCAGAATCAATTTTCAATCTGCTAATGATTTATCACTGTATCCAACATGTATTTTATCTTTGACTGCATATATTCTTTCTTTTTGGGTAGCCATTAAATTTTTTATATTCTCAAGTTGCAACTTCTTAATATTCATAGTGTCTGATATTGATATGCATTCCTATATGTGAAGGTGATCAGTCTCCACTGGTGGCATAGTTTCCGGATTTTCTTCTTTTTCACTAGTGTTCTCTATGTTTCTCAGTTTCATTGCTCTAGTTAGGACATTTATACTTAGTTTAGGTATCATTTCTTTTAACTCTTCTGAACTAATCTTTATTCTAGATAATGCATCAGCATTGGTGTTCATCTTACCTTGCTTAAAAACTATGTCGAAATCGTAATCCATTAAGTCTACTAATTTTAGTCAACTTAGATGAAGGATTCTTATGTGTAAATAAACTAACTAACGGTCGGTGATCTGTGTATATAAGAAATCTTCTTCCATACAGATAAGGTCTGAAATGATTAATTCCCCAATGAATACCAAGTAATTCTTTCTCTATTACTGATTTATTTAGTTCGTGTTTGTTCAATGCTTTACTTGCATATGCAATGGGCTTATCATTACCTACTTCTCCTTGAGATAAAATCGCTCCTAGTGCATAGTTTGATGCATCTGTTGTTATGAGTGGTTTTAAAAAATCTGGATAGGATAGGATTGGTGGGGACATTAGTTTTAATTTAAGTGTTTCAAATGCTGTTTGACAATTTTGTGTCCAGCTAAAAATATTATTTTTCTTTAATAATTGATTTAGTGGTTTTGCAATTTCTGCAAAATTTTGTATGAAACGTCTATAGTAATTACAGAAAGCTACGAATCTTCAAACTTCATCTACGTTATCCGATTTAGGATATTCTTTAATAACATTGTATTTATCTGGGTCTATAGTTACACCTTTTGCAGTTATTGAATGTCCAAGATAAACTACTTCTGGACGTAGAAAATTACATTTGCTTGGGTTTAGTTTTAAATTATATTTACGTAACCTTTAAAAAACTTCTGTTAGACTGTTGTTATGCTCTCTAAGATTTGATCCAAAAACGATTATATCATCTACGTATAGAAATGCAGATGCTTGCAGTCCACTAAGTGCAATTGATAACATTCTCTGAAAGCTGTTTGTTGAAATTTTTAATCCAAAAGGTAATCTTTTGAATTGAAAGTGACCAGTGTCCGTAGAAAATGCTGTCAGTGGTCTGGATTTCGGATGTAATGGAATTTGGTGAAATGAACTTGTCATATCTTAAGTTGAAAAATATTTCGCTTTTCCTAATTTATCTAATACGTCTTCCAAACGAGTTAGTGGGAATTTATCATCAACTACTTTTTTGTTCAAAGACCTAAAATCAACTACTAATCTCCATTTTTTGTTACCTTCTTTGTCCTTTTTTGGAACTATTAACAAAGGTGAATTATAAGGACTTATAGATGGTTCAACTATGTCTTCATCTATCAACTTTTCAACTTGGTTTTTGATTTCATTCAAATTAGCATGCGGAAGTCTGTAATTTTTTATGTATACTGGTGTTTTCTCTATAGTTATTATTTTCTGTTCATAAAAATTATTTTTTAAATAAATATAAAAATATTTTTTTATTATTATGTGTAAATAAACTAACTGATGGTCTGTGATCTGTGTACACATTAAATCTTCTTCCATACAGATAAGGTCTGAAATGATTAATTCCCCAATGAATACCAAGTAATTCTTTCTCTATTACTGATTTATTTAGTTCGTGTTTGTTTAATGCTTTACTGGCATATGCAATGGGCTTATCACCGCCTACTTCTCCTTGAGATAAAATCGCTCCTAGTGCATAGTTTGATGCATCTGTTGTTAGTATGAATGGTTTTGAAAAATTTGGGTAAGATAGGATTGGTGGTGACATTAGTTTTAATTTAAGTGTTTCAAAAGCAATTTGACAATTTTGTGTCCAGCTAAAAATTTGATTTTTCTTTAATAATTGGTTTAGTGGTTTTGCAATTTCTGCAAAATTTTGCATGAAACGTCTATAGTAATTACAGAAAGCAACGAATCTTCGAACTTCATCTACATTATCTGGTTTAGGATATTCTTTAATAACATTGTATTTATCTGGGTCTGTAGTTACACCTTTTGCAGTTATTAAATGTCCAAGATAAACTACTTCTGGACGTAGAAAATTACATTTGCTTGGGTTTAGTTTTAAATTATATTTACATAACCTTTTAAAAACTTCTGTTAGATTGTTATTATGCTCTCTAAGATTTGATCCAAAAACGATTATATCATCTACGTATAGAAATGCAGATGCTTGCAGTCCACTAAGTGCAATTGATTCTCTGAAAGCTGTTTGTTGAAATTTTTAATCCAAAAGGTAATCTTTTGAATTGAAAATGTCCAGTGCCCGTAGAAAAAGCTGTTAGTGGTCTGGATTTCGGATGTAATGGAAGTTGGTGAAATGAACTTGTCATATCCAAAGTTGAAAAATATTTAGCTTTTCCTAATTTATCTAATACGTCTTCCAAACGAGTTAGTGGGAATTTATCATCAACTACTTTTTTGTTTAAAGACCTAAAATCAACTACTAATCTCCATTTTTTGTTACCTTCTTTGTCCTTTTTTGGAACTATTAACAAAGGTGAATTATAAGGACTTATAGATGGTTCAACTATATCTTCATCTATCAACTTTTCAACCTGGTTTTTGATTTCATTCAAGTTAGCATGCGGAAGTCTGTAATTTTTTATGTATACTGGTGTTTTATCTATAGTTGTTATTTTCTGTTCATAAAAATTATTTTTGGTAAATATTTAGAAGTGGGGCTCCAGTCCCAATCGGTCCAAAAAAATTTTCTAACAATTCTGGATTATTTTATAGTATAAAAATAGATGTTTTGAAGTGGGGGAAGACATTTTGAATTTTCAATAAATGTTAAGAAATAGAGTAGTGAAAGTATGAAAATTCGTCAGGCAAGTGCTTATGTGCAATTAATTTCCGTATGCAACAGCTTTCCGCATGGCCCGCTTCGCGGGGCTCATTATTTATTTTTTCGCAGGGTTAAGCTGCTCATGCTAAATATGGAAATAGCAATTGTTTTCCGTAAGCAACAGCTTTCCGCATGGCCCGCTTCGCGGGGCTCATTATTTTAACCCTTTTTCCGCAGGGTTAAGCTGCTCATGCTAAACTAGTTATTCAAAATGTCTTCCCCCACTTCAAAACATCTATTTTTATACTATAAAATAATCCAGAATTGTTACAAAATTTTTTTGGACCGATTGGGACTGGAGCCCCACTTCTAAATAATTACCAAAACATTCAAAAGGTATTGCAGTGCGTTATTCGACTTTCCAATATTGTTAAGCCGCTGTTGTCTTCTTGTGCATCCAGCTCTTCAGATTCAGATACTGTAAAAGAAAATCCAAATCAACTGGAGCAACTTCCGTATATTTTTGTGAAATTTGGTACTTTCAAACGTCTCTAATTATGATATTTTGAACAAGTTAAATCAATTTCACCAACGAGCAATAAGCGACCTGATTGGCAATCATTACTTGAATCATTCCGAGATCCCAGAAACAATCCACAATTACGAAATGAAAATACGACTTAACTCCGAAACTCCGGTCTTTTCAACCCCGCGTCGTCTGTCATACGCTGACCGTTTGGAAGTAGACCAAATTGTCCAGGACCTGATTGAAAAGGGCAACGTCCGTCAGTCCGAGTCACCTTACGCCTCTCCTTTAGTGCTGTGCTAGTAACTAAAAAGAATAGTGAGCGAAGAATGTGTATCGACTACCGTGCGCTAAATAAAATTACGATCGGCGATAGTTTTCTGCTTCCTCTTATCGACGAATGTCTTGAACGTCTTGAAGGTAAGAAAATTTTATCGGTGCTAGATTTGAAAAGTGGCTTCCGTCGAATGCGAGTATCTTCCGAATCAATCCCTTACACCGCTTTCGTTACCCCTTCCGGACAGTATGAATATGTTCGAATGCCCTTCGGCCTCCGAAATGCGCCAGCTGTATTCCAGCGCTTTATAAATCACGTTTATTCTCCGTTTTTCAAAGAAGGCTCAATTGTCGTTTATTTAGATGACATTACGATAGCAACCGCGAATGTTCTCTATCACCTTTCTGTATTGCAACGAGTTCTACGACGTCTAGCCGTATATCGGTTAAAATCAAATTTCAAAAAATGACAATTAGGCTACGAGGAAATAGATTTATTCGGTTTTAATATCAGTAATAAGGAGATACGCCCCAACGATAGTCATATAGAAAATATTCGAGATCTTCCGCTGCCTGAAAACAAATAAGACGTGCAGAAATGTCTCGGTTTGTTTTCTTTTCATATTTTCGACGATTTATTCCTGGATGCTCCTCCATTGAACGGCCATTACGCCAATTACTCAAAGAAAATGTCACTTTTAACTTTGATGAAAGCTGCAAAGCCGCTTTCCAAACCCTATGAGACAAATTAACTTCCCTACCTATTTTGGTTCTGCACTCTCCCCATCGAGAAACCGAGCTGCACTGTGACGCCAGTGCTCTTGGCTTCGGCGCCATTCTCCTGCAGTGGCAGGATGACAAACGAATGCATCCCGCTGGTTATTTCTCGCGGCAAGCTACCGAAGCTGAATCCTGATATCACAGTTGCGAACTCGAAACACTCGCAATTGTCTACGCAATTGAAAAATTCCGAATATATTTAGATAGGATACCGTTCAAGATCATTACTGATTGTCAGGCCCTAACCCTAACTATTCAAAATAAACGTACTAACTCCCGAATAGCTCGGTGGGCACTCCTAGAAGAAAACTACACTTATTCGATACAGCACCGATGTGGTGCTCTTATGCCTCACGTTGACGCTTTAAGCAGATACTTTCCCGACCAGCCCGCGCTTGACAAAACTTTCGCGTATTCCGTCTCCGGCCTATCCGTTACCCCACTTGTAATCGCTCTTGTAGTACCTAAAGATGTAGATGCACAGCTCCTAATCACACAAAATAGTATAAGACCAAAAGATATTAAACATTCGTGAAACCCTAGAAAAGGCATTTTCCCTCCAATACGAATCACGCGACGGTCTTGTATTCCGGAAACATAACGATCGCTTACTTCTGTATGTTCCTTCCGAATTGGAATGCAATATAATTCGTGTCGCCCACGAAACTATCTGCCATTTGGGTGTGAACCGCCAAGAATAAAATATTGTAACTTTTGTTTTAAATAAAGTATAATTCAACAAAAAGTTTTCAGCTATAATATTACAGAAGTGGGATTCACCCAAATCAATCCAGTAAACACATTATAACTACATACATCTAACTGCAGTGATTTCTAAATAAGGTTAGAATCTTTAAAATCACATACTCCGTTGTATGTGCTTAGCACGTGTTTTTGGAATCCGCTCTCATCGGCTGAATCTAAAACCATCCGACATTTTTTTTTGGTGCCAAAGTCGAACGCATTATCGTCGAGGATTTCTCACAAATCTGCTTACACAAAATGCCTGACTCACGAGCACAATCAGTCCAAGAGTTGATGGCGTTCCTGTATGAATATCGAATTCCGTATACCGATGAAGACACAACAAGTACAACTAGATTAAAGAGGTTAGTTGCAGCGTATCGCACGCAGGCTGGAATAGCCGATGCTGCCCAATCTGTTCCGTACACTCCAGATCTAAGCGCATACATACCGCGAAGCTCTCACATCCGAGTGAAGAAAATGAGTTGGACACGGAGTAAAAATTACTTTTCAAACGAGTGGAAATAGCACACTTGAAAAGAATGCTCGAAACAGGTGACTTTGACGTAGCTCACCAGCCTAATCTCCAAGCAACAGACAGTCTGTTGCTTCCAACCACATCAGCAACATTATATTATATTATTATATTATTTGTATATTATTATATCAACCACATTAATTTGATTTGTTAAATTATAAAAAATGCTCAAAGACAGCTAGAGTAAAAAACATGAATTGTCAACTTAGAGTAAAAAACATGAATTGTCAACTAGCTGTCAAACATGCACCTTCTTTCCAATATGTGTACTAGTCTGCAAGTTGACACTATTGCCTTCTCATTTACACCTTAAAATTAAATTGCTGAATAATGTTAATAAAGAAGAAAGGAAATAAATATAAAAGGAAATCAGAAAACATAGAACTAATACAAACTAAAATATTTGAATACATGTAAATACAAAATAGCGATATCATTCCAATCTGTAATACATAAGAAAGGTTAACAAACTTCAAGTAACTAAAAGATGTACAGCTGATCTAAATATATAATTAATACACCGAGGTGTAAAGTTTTGCGACACTTAGAAAATTGTCACTTGATTTTATTGAGCAGAAGAATAAAGTGGTTAATTATAACGTGTGAATTGGGTGGTTTTATTTAGAAGCACTTAGCACATTATTTTGCACAACTTAAGCAAAAAAAATTCGTTCTCTATTTGAGCAAATATCTAGTATATTCCTTACACATCCTTGGCTAGGAACACAGTCAGTTAACTCAAACTACGTCGGGGCCGACGTTTAAGGACATCAAAAAGTCGATCTTACAATATTCATCAAGTGAGACTTATGATGCATACAAATGGATATCCGATTTTGAAAGAAGTTGTGATTCCGTCTGCAGTGATCCGTTTTCGTTCCGTTAAGCGGTTTATGAAACCCGGCTCCGAAGCTGAATGCTTTCTGCGTGTTGATACGTCCACCAATTACGATGAGTTCCGAACAAATTTCCTTATCAATTTTGGACACGCTTACTCCATTCCGGAAATTATAGAGAAAGTGAAAGAAACGCTGTACAAACCTGAAAAGACTGTTATGTCATACGTTCTTCAGATGCAAGAGTTAGCCTCTCGGTCAAAGTTGGATGAACAGCATACCATGCCAAAACATTAGATGAATTTAAAACTTTGATTCCGAGATACATCCAAATGCGCAAATCGTATGCTGCCCTCACTCATCGTTCCGACCAGCGCAGCGGCCCAAACTTGTTGTGGATACCTGCAAGAGTACCTGTAAGGGTATAGAGACAATAAACACAAAACGAAAACGGACTGAATTGTTTACCAAAGAACGAAAACAAATTCCAGGCAAGAATATGGAAGGGACGATTTTTTGTTGTTGTTGATGCAGTTAGGTAGAGTCCTAGCCTAAAATAAAGAGTAAAGGAAATAAAAATAAGGAAAAATAAAGGGGTTAATGATGGAAAATAAATTAGAAACTTAAAATTGAAAACTCATGTGTGTTGCGAGATGAATATGACGGCCATTGGAAATGTTTTTTTTTATGGACGTCAAAACGTAGAATTAGATGTCACAACATCGAATTCTAGTTGACGTAAGAGGTACCATCTAGGGGAAAATAAAGAAATAAAAACAAAAATAATACCAAAGAGGAAAGGGAAACCAAAAACAAAATTCAAAAGATTTTTCAAATACCACTGACTAACCAATGTGTGGACGGATTAGGGATCGCCTGTTCCGAAAGATGTGGGAGGAAGAATGGGATGATGGTGTGATTCCGGATTATGACCATAACCGCAAGCTCGAGACATAACAGTTGGAGCTAGTTGTTCAATATGACTGAGGGAGTAAAGATCGAATACTCTACTCCGCTTATAAAGCAAATCCGATAGGTCGTGTAAGATAATTATAAGATACACCGCCGCGCCTTGATAATAGTGTATAGTTTAGATTTAAAAGAAAGAAAAAAAAGTTTGAATCTAAAAATCATTTGTGTATTTGTGAAATAGATTTAAGGTAATTTTGAGCAATATAGTTTACTGAACAGAATCTTAAAGTTAGTGTTTATAGATATATACATTAGGGTGGTCTTTAGGAAAAAAAAAATTGGGGATGCCCCCCAGATTGGTTCTAAATCAGGAAAAAAATCCCTAATTTTTTCAAATTTTTATTCCTATCCCTTCCTGACCCTATTTCATTAAGAAGTTTTAGCTTTTGAAGGAAAAAAATTACAGTTTATAGCCTCTGAAAAAACAATGGCGCCCTCTTTGCTTTTATACTTCAATCAAGCGAAGTGCTTTATTTTTAATGGGTTTGGTCACATATCCGCCAAGTGTCCCGAGCCGAAGAGGCATCCTCAAATTGGGGATGCCCCCCAGATTGGTTCTAAATCAGGAAAAAAATCCCTAATTTTTTCAAATTTTTATTCCTATCCCTTCCTGACCCTATTTCATTAAGAAGTTTTAGCTTTTGAAGGAAAAAAATAACAGTTTATAGCCTCTGAAAAAACAATGGCACCCTCTTTGCTTTTATACTTTCATACGGTATCATACTCATAATACTATCGTACCAATTATACGTATGAATGATCTAATATCCGCCATTTACCCAACACTGGACACAGAATATGGCCCTTGTTCTAGTAACAACCAGTATCAAAATACGGCCAGGAAGGGTTAGATATAAAAATATGAAAAAATTAGGGAATTTTTTTTTAATTTTTTAGAATCGATTTAGGGGGCGTCGCGCTCAATTTTCGCAAAAAAGTAAAATAAGGACCACTCTAATATACATATATATGGCCCGGGAAAAATCTCATTTGTTCTTGGTGAGCAAAAAAATATTAAAGAAGACCTTTTAGTCAGAAAAGCAAAAGATAGTGGTGAGTTTGTGAGATCGAAGAAGATAAAATGAAAAAAAAATTAGAATGAAATATATGTGTTGAGTGAAATATATATGTTAATATGATTAGAGGGAAAGGTTGAATATTCTAATTTCTAAATTTAGGATATCCAGACTTCACCAGGATCGTGTATACTTGAAACTAGAACCAGATATGGAACCTTGCGACCATACGAAGTAATTCCCTGGGTAAGACCATCCGGACCCGGTCAACTGGTGGATGGTCGGAACAAGCACACCTCCAGGCCCCTCTTTCCAGTAGCAAAAAAAAAAAGGTCGTAGTGAGTCTGGGTATCCCCAAAAAAAAATAAAAAATAAATAAAAATTTTTTTTTGTATGTTGTACATTTGAAAAAAAAGAAAGATCGGTGCTAGTACCAAATGTTTGAACTAAGGGCACAAGTTACATAGAGCTACCGATTCCGATATACTTACTCAAACCTCCCCTAAGTTCTCGGAAGAAAGAACGTAGCTGGAGGAGGAAAAATTCATTCATTTTTATCTACCCATTGATAGAACGAATACTATCAAGGTTGAGATTCGTAAAGCCGAGTAGAGCAGAACATTTGTTTTTTTTTTTGTATCAAAAAGTGCTATATTTTATAATTACTTAATCGTTAAATTAATGACTCTGATTGTAAGTGATAGCTATTTTTTTTCCTTTTATTTATAGTTCCGCGTTAAGTGTTTAGTGTGGCTGATTAAGAATAAGCCTCCAATAACCAGGAACGTGCCTATACGAAGAGCTCTAGTAAGGTAGGATCCTAGGTGTAGTTTAGCGAATAAGGGTAGAAAACCAGATACGCGGAAAAAAAGGAAGAAAAATTGGCTGTCGCAATTTTTGTTTTGAAACTTAATTTTGTTTTTTTTTTTTGTTTGTTCTAAGCCTAATTAAATAAATTTTCGTTGTTTCATTAAATGAAATAATTTGCTTTTTACTGGCGCATGCTTGTACCATGTACTGTAGATAAATTTTGATATTTCAAGGGTGTGGAAGGTGAGTAGATTACTTTGGTGAAAATGGTGTGACGGATGGATGAAATCCATCAATAAGGGAAATTTATTGAGGCCGTAAAATTTTAGGTTGGGTGGGTACGGGCCTAGCTGCGTTCCATCTGTAGCGCTTTTAGTATGGTGAAAGTCCGTCCGATATTTCCTTAAGTGTTAATTTCTATGGCCTGATTTTTTTGTTGCTGGAGAGGTCGTTTCCTGAAGACAAGATCCCCCCCATTCCGACGAGTAAAGCCGCGCTTAGCAAGCAGGCCATGTTCTTCAGGAGCGACACATTCCCATACCTTTCTATCACAGATCCTTACCTAATCCTTCTTTGTCAGGTTACCTCGACATCTCCTCCTTATCCCCTCCACTCCTGCTAGCTAGCAATAAACTCGGTACCAATCCGACCTCTATCAATCAAGCGAAGTGCTTTATTTTTAATGGGTTTGGTCACATATCCGCCAAGTGTCCCGAGCCGAAGAGGCATCCTCAAAGTTGTTTCCGATGCGGTTCTACGCAACACACCATACGCCAGTTAACTGCCGAGCCGATTAAGGATCCGGATGAGACGACTGATGTTCTAGCTGGAATAAATGAGGTAGGTGTTACTTTTCCGAATATAAGGTTGAGTACCATATAGTAGTATGTTTTCGTCTCTCTTTGATACTGGTAGCCCAATTAGTATGATAGTATGATGATGATATGATGATATATTGGTAATGCACAACAATCAAGTCGTTTTCGTGGCCTAGGCATTTATCAACTAAACGTATATGGTCAAACCACCGCTTTTGAACGATTCCGGTATCTAAATAAACCTATGAGTTTGTACGTGGTCCCGGACAACTTCATACCCTATAGCCTTCTGCTAGGGCGTGATTTGCTTAAACTTTGTAACATTTCGACAAGTAATTGTAATGAATTCGACCGTATTCGTTTAAATAAAAATATTCAAAAGGTATTGCAGTTCGTTATTCGACTTTCCAATATTGTTAAGCCGCTGTTGTCTTCTTGTGCATCCAGCTCTTCTGATTCAGATACTATCAAAGAAAATCCAAATCAACTGGAGCAACTTCCGTATACTTTTGCGATATCTGAAGAACTTTCAAACGTCTCTGATTATGATATTTCGAAGAAGTTAAATCAATTTCACCAACGAGCAATAGGCGACCTGATTGTCAATCATTACTTCAATCATTCCGAGATCCCAGAAACAATCCACAATTACGAAATGAAAATACGACTTGTCTGCGAAGCTCCGGTATTTTCAACCCGGCGTCTGTCATACACTGACCGTTTGGAGGTAGACCAAATTGTCCAGGACCTGATTGAAAAGGGCCACGTCCGTCAGTCCGAGTCACCTAACACCTCTCCTTTAGTGCTAGTAACTAAAAAGAATAGTGGGCGAAGAATGTGTATCGACTACCGTGCGCTAAATAAAACTACGATCCGCAACAGTTTTCCGCTTCCTCTTATCGACGATTGTCTTGAACGTCTTGAAGGTAAGAAAATTTTCTCGGTGCTAGATTTGAATAGCGGCTTCCATCAAATCCGAGTATCTTCCGAATCAATCCCTTACACCGTTCTCGTTACCCTTTCCGGACAGTACGATTATGTTCGAATGCCCTTCGGCCTCCGAAATGCGCCAGCTGTATTCCAGCACTTTATAAATCATATTGTAACGTGCGCTTAGTTCGCAAAAATAAAACTCTACCTTTCAAATTAATTCTACCACTTTTATTCAGTATCTACTTTCGATATACACTTTATTCGAACTCAACTCGTTTATTCAATACTCACACTATCACTTTCTAATTAAAACTGACTTCTGGTTGCGTCAGCTCCCTCTTTATATAGAAGTGTGAAACATCGAGAGATTTCTAGTAGTTTTTCTATGAACCGTGATGTCTAGACAAGTTCCCCTCCCGGTATTTTTCTGCACACACACACACTCACTCACAAACAACGTCTGCCATTATAGCACTCCATTATAGCGTTGCCAGCACTTGTGTTTTCGGTTTAACGTTTTCAATTAGGAAATCAGCATGAAATGTTGGGTGCACATTACACTGCCCCCTCCTTAACATTGTTCGTCCCGAATAATTCCATTTGCACCCTCGCCACTATATCGATGCAGCCGGTCACAATGCACTACTTTTAACTTGCCTCTTAGTTCTCTTTGGATGCGGTAGACCACGTCGTTAATCCTCGTGACAACAGTATAAGGACCTTCCCAGTTCTGCTGAAGTTTCGGTGACAATCCCTTTTGACGATGAGGATTATAAAGCCACACACGATCACCTGCTTGGAATCCTGTCGTTGTCGCTTTTGTGTCGTATCGTGTCTTCATCCGGTCGCTGTAGGTTTTCATCCGTTCCCTTGTTCTTTTATGGATGTCAGCGAGTCTCTTCTTGAGGTCGTCCACATGCTCGTTTGTGTCCTGTGGCTCCTCTGTGGGGCATCCAAATTTAAGTTCGCTGGGCAGCCGCATGGTTTTCCCGAACAGGATGTCAGATGGTGTTTGTCCTGTCGAGCTATGTACTGCACTTCTATAGGCCATCAGGAATAGCGGTACGTGCCTATCCCAGTCTCTTTGGTAGTCGCCTACGACCTTGGTGAGGTGTTCTTTCAAGGTCCGGTTGAATCTTTCAACCATCCCATCAGATTGTGGATGAAGCGGTGTGGTTCTCGTTTTCTTAATGCCAAGTAGTCCGCACACTCCTTGGAAGATGTTTGACTCAAAGTTCCTCCCTTGGTCGGAATGGAGTTCCATAGGCACGACAAACCTACTCACCCAGTTAAACACAATCTGGTCGACCACCGTTTTGGCCTCTTGATTTGGGATGGCATACGCCTCAGGCCACTTGCTAAAGTAGTCCATTACAACCAGAATGTACTTGTTTCCAGTGTTGGTCTCTGGAAAAGGCCCAGCCACATCTACTGCAATCCTCTCAAAAGGCGATCCAACGTTGTAATGATGCATCTTACCTTGAATCTTCCTACCAGGTCCTTTGGTTGCAGCACACTTGTCACATGTTCGGCACCACTTCTCCACGTCATCTCTAGCATGTAACCAGTAGAACCGATGTCGCACCTTCTCCAGTGTTTTGTTTACTCCCAGGTGGCTTCCAGAAGGTCCGTCGTGCTTCTCCCGAAGAACTTCACTGACTTTCGATTGCGGTACGATCAGCTGCACCACATATGACTTTCCGTCAGCGGATTCCCATCTTCGCCTGAGGACACTTTCTTGCACATATAGTGAGTCCCACTGTGCCCAATAGGCTTTGAGAACTGGACTCCTGTCAGAAATGTCTCCCCATTCCGGTTCCTCTTCATTTTCTTTCCATGCGAGAATGGGTTCGATATCTGGATCCTCCTGTTGAGCAGTCCTCACTTCCTCATTGCTCCATCCGCTTATGGGGTCAGCTCTTAGTCGCTGAGCGGTAATGATTTCTTTGTCTTCTTGCCGCCTGCAATGCTTGCAATCCACTTTGCAAGGTCTTCGGGATAATGCATCGGCGTTTGAGTGCAGCTTTCTGCGGTGTTGGATCTGGTAGTCATAGGTCTGCAATCTTTCTATCCACCTTGCGACTTGACCTTCTGGATTTTTGAAGTTCAACAGCCAGTTCAGAGCACCATGGTCTGTCCGCAGGAGGAATTTCTGTCCATAGATGTACTTATGGAAGTGCTTTGTTGCCAAGATAAGAGCTAGCAGTTCCCTTCTGGTCACGCAGTAGTTTCTTTCGGGCTTCGAGAGGACCGTGCTGTAATATGCCACAACTTTCTCTTCGCCATCATGCACTTGGGATAGTACCACCCCGATTCCAACGTTGCTTGCATCAGCGTCGATGATGAACGTTTTGCCAGGTGTTGGATGTGCCAGCACTGGAGCGTTACAGAGGCGGTATTTGAGTTCCTGAAAAGATTTCTCGCACTCACCTGACCATTTAAACTGCTTCCCCTTTACGGTGAGCTGATGTAAACTCTTTGCAACTCCAGCAAAGTTCTTAACAAAACGTCGGTAATATGTGGCAAGACCAAGAAAGCTTTGGAGTTGATGTTTGTCCTGTGGTGTTGGCCAATTTTTGACTGATTCAACTTTTCAGGATCAGTCTTCACTCCTTGGGAAGAGATGATGTGTCCCAAATACTTGACTTCGGTTTTGAAAAGTGCACCTTTTTCAAGATTCAGTTTAAGGTTGGCCTCTCGAAGTCTCTGTGTTCCTAGCCAAGGATGTGAAAGGAATATACTAGATATTTGCTCAAATAGAGAACGAATTTTTTTTTGCTTAAGTTGTGCAAAATAATGTGCTAAGTGCTTCTAAATAAAACCACCCAATTCACACGTTATAATTAACCACTTTATTCTTCTGCTCAATAAAATCAAGTGACAATTTTCTAAGTGTCGCAAAACTTTACACCTCGGTGTATTAATTATATATTTAGATCAGCTGTACATCTTTTAGTTACTTGAAGTTTGTTAACCTTTCTTATGTATTACAGATTGGAATGATATCGCTATTTTGTATTTACATGTATTCAAATATTTTAGTTTGTATTAGTTCTATGTTTTCTGATTTCCTTTTATATTTATTTCCTTTCTTCTTTATTAACATTATTCAGCAATTTAATTTTAAGGTGTAAATGAGAAGGCAATAGTGTCAACTTGCAGACTAGTACACATATTGGAAAGAAGGTGCATGTTTGACAGCTAGTTGACAATTCATGTTTTTTACTCTAAGTTGACAATTCATGTTTTTTACTCTAGCTGTCTTTGAGCATTTTTTATAATTTAACAAATCAAATTAATGTGGTTGATATAATAATATACAAATAATATAATAATATAATATAATGTTGCTGATGTGGTTGGAAGCAACATGCTCCCCCCCCCCTTTTTGTTGGATTGTGCTGTGAGGAAACATCGCCATCGGTTGCATTGACTTGTCGGCGGTGTTCCATCTTTTACGTGTGAAGTTTCATCTTAAGTATCCTTGATTTTACGCTTTCCTCATAATGTTCATCATCGCAATTTTCGATCATGAAATTAAACAAAAGGGATTAGTGTTTTTCTCAAACTTAGAATAATTATAATTAAATATAGCTATCTGTTTGTGTAGGTTTTATTTGAAGGATCAACGATCAGATGGCGTAGGTATATTTTTTATTTCATTGATTTGGGGTGTTATGCTTAGGGAAATATCGATTAAGTCATTGTTTTAACGAGGTATGGGCATTAATCAATTGGTTGGGTTAAATTGAGTTCTTTTTTTTTATAGGTTTTCATTGAGTTTCATTTTTGTTATTGATAATAATGTTCGTGTTGTTTTCAGATAGAAGGATTCGTTACCGGCAAGGGGGATAGTTTCGTAATGGGTCGTTTGAATATAGATTTTTCGGTTTTAATAGTCACAACGCGAGTAAGACCATCTGGTCCAGGATGCAGTTCGAGCACCCGAGCGAGGAGCCAAAGTGCAGGTGGTAAATTGTCTTCTTTGACTATGACAATGTCACCTACATTTATGTTTGGCTGTTTGCGCAGCCATTTGGGTCTTTGTTGGAGCAAGTGCAGATAGTTTGTACTCCATTGCTTCCAAAAATCTTGAGTCCTTGCCTGTATGTATTTATACTTATCAAGACTATTTAGGTTTTTTTTCTGAGTGATTCCTATCAGGTAGAAGATTAAGTGGACTACCAATAAGAAAGTGTCCTGGGGTCAAGACGGACAGATCATTCGGATCAGAAGTCATCGGGCAAAGAGGTCGTGAGTTGAGACAAGCCTCAATTTGAGTTAATAGAGTAGCATATTCCTCAAATGTTAATTTTGCGATGCCAATAGTTCTTTTAAGGTGATGTTTGAGAGACTTCACTCCAGCCTCCCAGAGACCTCCAAAGTGAGGGGCTAATGGTGGATTGAAGTGCCATTTGGTATTTAGGGAGGTGAGTGTTCCTAAGACAGTAGATGACCATTCTGCTGTGATAAATTTACTGTCTCTGTTGAGATCATTGTTCGCGCCTTTGAAATTTGTTCCGCAATCACTAAACAAATTGGTGCACAAACCTCGTCTTCCCACAAATCTCCTAAAGGCTGCAATAAAGGCTGCGGAACTCAGATCACTTACCAGCTCTAAATGAATAGCCTTTGTAGATAGGCAGATAAAGATAGCAATATAACCTTTAGAAAATTTGTTGCATCTACCCTTCCACATTTTAATTTCCACCGGTCCGGCGTAATCCACTCCGGTATTCGCAAATGGTTTTGTGATGATCACTCTTTCCGTAGGCAGACTCCCCATCAGCTGCGTTTGTATTGTTGCATTGTGCCTATGACATCTAACGCATTGGTGAACTGTTGTCTTGACTAATCTTTTTACGTTGGTTATCCAATACATAGTTCGGATTTCAGCCATCATGAGTTGTTGTCCTCCATGTAGAGTGCGTTGATGAGCGTCACATGCTATTAATTTTGCGAAGTGGTGTTGATCCTTTAGTATTATTGGATGTTTTTGGTTGTATGGGAGAAATGAGTTGCTTAACCGCCCGCCTACTCGAAGAATGTCGTTTGAGTCGAGAAAGGGGTTTAAATTCAGTATTCCGCTTCCTTTCGGGAGTGAACAATGTTTTCTGAGTGCCTTTATTTCTTCAGAAAATAATTCGTTCTGCACTAGTTTTATAATTTTGGTAAGCGAAGATGACAATTCTTCGCATGTAAGGGGGTTTTCGTTTAATGTTAATTTTGTGTTGCTTTTCAGATTAGTGAAATATCGTCGCCATATTGAAACGCTGCGAATCAGACGTTTGAGGGTGGAAAAGTTTTTTAGAAACTCGTTTTCTATCGCAACGCAATATACAGCGACGTGAGAGAAATGAGTTACCATTGTCTTAAGCTCACTGA
The DNA here is from genome assembly GCA_914767635.1 of Melanostoma mellinum. Lineage (NCBI taxonomy): Eukaryota > Metazoa > Arthropoda > Insecta > Diptera > Syrphidae > Melanostoma > Melanostoma mellinum. The sequence goes on from OU612059.1 coordinate 109,479,118, forward strand.
AAATTGACGAACTTTCCTTTATATTTTCTTCTATTATCCTTTCCTTTTTCGTTTCTTGTTGTGTCTCCAATAAGTTGTTCGAGAGATGATCTTGCAAACAAAAATTTTTTAAAAATTGTGGTCCATGCCACCACATTTCATTGTTGATGATTTGTTCTGGTGTTGCTCCCCTTGACCCTAAATCTGCAGGGTTGTTTTTTGTGCCAACGTGTTTCCAAACATCTTTACTAATCAGATTTTGAATTTCAGTGACACGATTTGCAACGAATGTGGTACGTATTGATGGATTGCCCTTTATCCATGCTAAAGTGATCATCGAGTCTGTCCAAGCATGAATTTGCACAGTTTCAAGTTGCATCGCCTTGACGATTCGTCTTAACAGTTTTGCCAAGAGCAGTGCTGCACTGAGCTCTAAACGTGGCAACGAGACGCATTTGACTGGAGCCACCCTGGTTTTGGACGCTATCAGGTGAATGTGTTCCCTGTCATTCTTTTTGACTCTTGCATAAATGACAGCTGCGTAGGCCTTCTCTGAAGCATCACTAAAACCGTGTAACTCTATTTCGGATACCTCTTCAATGTTGATCCAACGTGGTATTTTTATTTCAGATAATTTTGTCAATTCATTACGAAGATATGTCCATTGTTTTTGTATTTCCTCTGGAATAGGTGTGTCCCAAGAAAGGTTTTTTGTCCATAGTTGCTGCAGAATCATTTTTGCCTTAACAATACATGGAGAAATCCATCCCAAAGGATCAAAAAGTCGAGCGATGTCTGCAAGAACCGAACGTTTTGTGTATTTGTTTGTATCAGGTATATTGATTTTGAAGCTGAAATGATCCCTGCCTGGGTGCCACTGAATTCCTAAAGTTTTGATTGCGTCTGCAGCAGACGCAAAGTTCAGTGGTGGATTCAATTCACGTTCGCCTTCTGGAATCATCTCAAGAAGTGTTCTGGAATTGCTTGCCCATTTTCTTAGCGGGAAACCAGCTGAATTTAATGTAGAGCAGATATCCTTTTGCAGCATTACTGCGTCTTTTTCGTTGTCTGCCCCATATATAAGGTCATCGACAAAGAAGCCTTCCATGATGGCCTTTGCAACGTGAGGGTGACTGTGTTCCACTTCTTCTGCTAGCCTTTGCAGGGTGCGTACTGCTAGAAAAGGAGCTGAAGCTGTTCCAAAAGTAACTCTGTTTAGTGCATAGGTTTTAATTGGTTCCTTTGTTGATGACCTCCACAAAATGAGTTGATATGACGTGTCTTCTTGTGCTATCCAAATTTGTCTATACATTTTTGTAATGTCCGCAACTAATGCTATTTTGAATTTTCTCCATTTGGCGACAAGATCGATGATGTCTAATTGCAGACGTGGACCTACCATGAGACATTCATTTAAGGAGGTTCCATTTGAAGTTTTACACGATCCATCAAATACCACACGTAATTTTGTGGTTGAACTTGACTCCTTTAGAACCGCATGATGAGGCAGGTAGTAACACTGTTCTGGAGGTAGTTGGTTTTCCATTCTTACTTCCTTCATGTGTCCCAAGGCGATGTACTCGTTCATGCATTCTGAGTAGAGCCTTTTAAAATTGGAATTTTGAGTAAAGCGTTTTTCAATTTGTAAAAATCTCGCCATTGCTGCTCGTTTAGAGTTTCCAAACGATGGTCTGTTGAGTTTTTTAAAGGGGAGGTGTACCTCATATCGTCCATCAGATTTTCGCTTGCAAGTACTCTTGAAATGTTGTTCACAGATTTTTTCTTCTTCAGTTTGTTTCCTTTCATCGAAGTTGTCTTCTATCTCCCAAAACCTGGTTAGTTGAAAGTCTATTTGGTTGTGGTGACTTTGCACTGTTATTGGATCGCGATTTGAATGAATGCTTCCTGTGAGAATCCAACCTAGTTCAGTTGATTGAGCTAACGGGGTGCCCTTTTCTCCCCTTACTACGCCTTCCAAGATGATAGATGAATATACATCGGCGCCTAACAATAAATCGATTTTTCCTGGGATGTTGTATGTTGGGTCTGCCAGTAAGAGCTTTGACATATACTTCCAGTTATTGCTGTCAATTTTCTGCGTCGGTAACATGGAAGTTAAATTGTTGAATACAATTGCCCTAACATCAATACTAAAGTCCGAGTTAGTTAGAGAGAAGAGTCTTATTTTGACTTCATAATCTGAAGAGCCTGTCTCTGTGTTTCCTAGTCCCTTTACAACAGAATGACTTCGATATTTCCTCAGCTTCAATATTTGCGTAGCGTTTCCAGTGATAAAGCTGGCTTGGGAACCTGGATCTATAAGAGCTCTGAGAGTGAGCTGGGTCCCGTTCGGCGTTAATACTTTGACCAACGCAGTAGCTAATAAAGTTATAGATTGTATTTGATTAAGGTGTGTGTTATACGTTGTTGGTGAAAAATCGGACGAAAGGACCTGAGATTCGTTATAGATTGAATTTTGAATGGGTTGATTTGTGTGTTGATTAAAATGATTATGTTTGGCTTGTTGATCATATTGTTTTGAGTGTTGTGTGTTAGATTGAGGGTTTGAACCTCTAGTGAATTGATATAAATTTTGTGAATCAATGTGTAATAAGGTGTGGTGCTTGAGACCACACTTGAAACAACGATTGCTGCTATTGCAATTCGAAGCATGATGGTCATATCCCAGACAATTTGAGCAGATGGAATTCTTTTTAGCGATTTCAGTTCGTGCTCTTACGTCCATTGCAAGGAATCTTTTGCATTGACGCGTGCTATGAGCCATGTTGCAAATTCGACACAGAAAATTTTTGTTGGAATTTTCGGCTTGTGAATGATGGGATAACTGATAGTTTTTTTCGGAACGAACTTGCCGGCCCGAATTGTTTTGTGCTTTCGTTCATAACAGAAATATTTTCTAAGGAATTAAAGCGCCCTTCCAAAAACGATAGAAAAAACTTCCAGTCCGGGAGAGATTTTGAAGCTCCTAATTTTTCTTCCCAATCTATTTGAGTTTGGAGTGGAAGTTTTTGAAATGTAATGTAAATAAGTATGCTATCCCACATATCTACTGCCTCTTCAAGGTTGTTAAGTGCGTGGACACATTCGACACTTGTATCGTGTAACGATTTAATGGCAGACGCAGACTCAGTATTTATCTTCTTTTGTTCTAAAAGATTTCTAAGTTGAGTGTTAACTAGTTTTCGTTTGTTTTGGAATCTGTCGGTAATTATTTCCCAGGCAGAATTATAACTTTTGCTCTCAATTGGTAGATGTTGTATAAGTCGAGCAGCATCATCTTTTAACAAGGTTTTTAAATAGTGTAATTTTTGAATATCTGCTAGCTCATCATTTTTGTTAATAAGGCTATCAAAGAGACTATAAAATTCACTCCAATCCTCAAAATTCCCCGAAAATGATTTCATTTGAATGCGCGACAGACGCACGTCTTTACCTGCGGAACTTGTCGTGTTCAGGATATTAGTACAGTTCAAGGCATTATCTTGCACAGTTTGCTTAGATTTCTCGTTATTAATGTTATCTAGATCATCGTGTATCGAACCGATAAATTTGAAGTAGATTAACTTTATTTTTGAAAATATTTCATCTGAATAGTATTTATCTTTTATTGGATCGGTAGTACTACTTGCGATGTCGGCGTGATCTTTTTTAGATCTTACATATGCTTCTTCTACCTCCTTTTCATACGCATTCACGAACCCTTTTGATTTACGCGACGCGAATTCTTTCAAATATTTATCATAGGACCCAGATAGTTCCGCTAAGGTTACGATCTGTCCATCTACAGATTTCTTAAGCGCTTTTGACATTTTGAACTGAAGTATTCTTACTACCACAATGTTAATATGAATATGTTTATTGTCTATAAGTCTATTTGATTTGATTGATTTCAAATTGCTTTACACTCAGTGTTAAAATAAAAATTAGTTTTTTAATTGGAAAAATCGAAGAAAAAGAAAAAAAAGTAAGGTTGTTTCCTACCTTATATTCCTTTATGGTAAATCTCCAGAAAAATGTTATTGCTGGGATACTTTACAGCTGGTACGGGACATTTGATTTGAAACAGTTTGATGCAGATCCACTGGATAAGGTGTTAACTCTTCTTTTGATCTTCTTTTTTTTTTTTTAATTGCACTTTGTGCCACTTTTATTGTCTCTCTATCTGTATATATTAGCTATTTGAATGTTTTTTTTTTATTACTTGAAAGTTATTCACTGGTTTCAATTAATTTAAGGCTACGAAGGACCATGTTCCTAGCCAAGGATGTGCAAGGAATATACTAGATATTTGCTCAAATAGAGAACGAATTTTTTTTTGCTTAAGTTGTGCAAAATAATGTGCTAAGTGCTTCTAAATAAAACCACCCAATTCACACGTTATAATTAACCACTTTATTCTTCTGCTCAATAAAATCAAGTGACAATTTTCTAAGTGTCGCAAAACTTTACACCTCGGTGTATTAATTATATATTTAGATCAGCTGTACATCTTTTAGTTACTTGAAGTTTGTTAACCTTTCTTATGTATTACAGATTGGAATGATATCGCTATTTTGTATTTACATGTATTCAAATATTTTAGTTTGTATTAGTTCTATGTTTTCTGATTTCCTTTTATATTTATTTCCTTTCTTCTTTATTAACATTATTCAGCAATTTAATTTTAAGGTGTAAATGAGAAGGCAATAGTGTCAACTTGCAGACTAGTACACATATTGGAAAGAAGGTGCATGTTTGACAGCTAGTTGACAATTCATGTTTTTTACTCTAAGTTGACAATTCATGTTTTTTACTCTAGCTGTCTTTGAGCATTTTTTATAATTTAGCAAATCAAATTAATGTGGTTGATATAATAATATACAAATAATATAATAATATAATATAATGTTGCTGATGTGGTTGGAAGCAACACTCTGAAACACGGCTTTAAGATTCTTGCAATGTTGGTCAAATGTTTTCCCGTAAACAATGACATCGTCCAAGTAGACTAGGCAAGCTTTCCACGTAAGTCCTTGAAGAACGCACTCCATCAACCGCTCGAATGTTGCCGGAGCGTTGCATAGCCCAAACGGCATAACTTTGAACTGCCAGAGCCCATTACGTGTAGAAAACGCCGTCTTTTCCCGATCATTAGGGTGGATGTCAACTTGCCAATATCCACTCTTCAAGTCCAGCGTCGAGAACCACTGGGCTCCCTCCATGGCATCCAGGGTATCACTGATTCTGGGCAGGGGATAGCTGTCCTTCTTAGTCACATCATTCAGCCTTCGGTAGTCTACACAAAAGCGAGTGCTTCCGTCTTTCTTTTTCACTAGCACCACTGGTAATGCCCAAGGACTTTTGGAGTTTTTGATAAGACCGTCTTTCTTCATTGCTGTTATCATTTCCTCAACCTCACCTTGTTTGGCCAATGGAAGACGTCTTGCGGGTTGACGAATCGGTCTTGCATCTCCTGTATTGATGCGATGCTGCACCAACTGTGTCCTACCATATTGTCCCTTTTGCGATGCGAAGATGTCAGTGTACTCTTGTAGGAGATTTTCAGCCATCCTTGTTTGTTGGTGGTCAAGGTTGGATGAATTCAGTATTTTAGCTCTGATGGTTTTGAGCTCCTCCGGAGTTATAGTTTTTCTCGGGGCTTCGTCTGTGATCTTGGTAATTGCTGCAACCGATTCGCAACGTCCAACGACTTCTCCTTTCTTCAACCTTGCATCGTACGGTCTGGTGTTAAGTAATCGTACGGGGACCATTTTGTTTTTCGGTGCTACCAGTTTTTTCCCAATGATGACGCTTTGGGAGGAACACTCTGGGTCTGGTTCCACCACAAGGTACCAAAGGCTTCCAAACTCACCTTTTAGTTTTGTCCAAACGAACACTTCAGAAGAAGGAGGCAGAATCAGATCTTCCATGATGACAGTTCTCAGTGTCGACGTACTTTCGTTCGAATAGGTCATTGGAAGTTCATTATTTTGGTACTTCAAAACCTGATTACCGATGTCTAAAATAACTCCGTGCTGTTTCATAAAGTCGATGCCAATGATGCACTCGTCACATATATCTGCCACCAGGAATTGATGAGTAAACACTAGATCGGCCAGTTGGATCTTAAGACACACTTCTCCATATACTCTTGCCGCTTCTCCCGTTGCGGTTCTTAGACGGTAGCTATTGGTGTTATGAAGCCACGTCGTCTTTTCCAGGTCTCGACGTACTATGGAGGCTGTTGCACCGGTGTCGATGGTAGCCACATGTTTGTTCCCGTTAATAGCAGTCTCCACAGTCAGACTTTTGTTGTCTCGCTTGGTCTGAGAAACCTGGATGGTGGTTCTGGGGCCATCGATACAAGAAACCAGCCTCTGCCCCTCGAAGTTGGTTCTTACTCGTTTCCCTGATGGGAAACGGGCTGATAGGCAACGCTGGTGTTGCTGTTACCTTGCTCTGGGTTGGATCTCTTGCTAGTCCGCTCCGCTGGTTCTTTTGTATTTCAGCTCTTTGGTACAAGCATTCTTCGACTACGGCTTCTCTAAGTCGATGTACTCCATGAGAAGCCTGTTCTGCTGCTTCAATTGTCAATGCGAATGCTAAGGTTTCAGAAAGAGTACGTGTTCTAGCAGTTCGCACAGACCTCTGAAGATGTATATCGGAAATGGCACGAACGAAGGACTCAACAGAAAGCTGGTTGATGATTTCTTCTCCAGCATCCGGGTATGCCAGGTGAACCAGTCTTTCGACGTCTGCTTGGAGCTGCTGTAGACTTTCACCCCTTTTCTGGACTCTGTTATTGAGTTGGACTCGGAAAACTTCTTTCAAGTGGCTATCTCCAAAGCGTTTATCTATAGCTGCCACGAGAGAACCGAAATCGCCGCTCTTACCAGCTGGAACTGTTTGAAGTAATTCAGCTGCTGGTCCTCTAAGAGCAAGAGTCAGTGCTATGTACTTGTCTTCGTCATCCCAGCCATTTGTTGTCGCGGCTGCCTCAAATTGTCTCTTGTAGACTGGCCAAGAAGACTGTCCATCAAATGTTGGGGTTTTCATCTCCTTTTTCCTTGCAAATTCTCCAGCAGATTCTCGAATTTTGATTTTCCGGATCTGGTCTAATTCCTTGGACAGAACAGAGAACTGTTTATCGCATCGGCTTTCCAAACGATTCTCTACAACAGAAAGCTGTTTTTCCAAACCTTCAACGCGTTCGTCTAGGGCACATACATTTTTCTCAATGTTACCCAATTTACCTTCTAGAATGTTTTTCTGACCTTCTAAACTATTCTGTTGCGCCTCAAGTCTTTCGAGAATATTCTGTTGTTCCTTCTTTTGTTCACTTCGTTGTTCTTCAATCAGCTTCTTTTGCTCGTTTCGTTGTTCTTCAATCAGTTCTTTTGTTCGTTTCGCTGTGTTTCAAGTTGTTCGAGAACATTCTGTTGTTCCTTCTTTTGATCGTTTCGTTGCTCTTCCAGACGTCCGAGAACCTTCTGCTGTTCCGTCTTTTGTTCTAATAAAAGCTTCATTATACTAGAAAAATCTACACTTTCACTTGCTTCCTCTTCCTCCACTTCTGTTTCAAAAACAAAAGTGTTTACGTCTTCCCCTTGCTGTTCCAAGTAGTTACGCAAGCGCAGGACGAGCTCATTTTTCGATCCCACTCTAGAAAGATTTCGCTTACCTAACTCAATTTTAAGCTCAATGCAGTTGAGCTCTTCTAACAGCTTACCCATTTTCGCTGTATATAATTATAATTTTTCCTTTCACTTTTTTTTTTTACACTTTTCTAGTCAAATAAGTTTTATTTCCACTTCTGATACCAATGTAACGTGCGCTTAGTTCGCAAAAATAAAACTCTACCTTTCAAATTAATTCTACCACTTTTATTCAGTATCTACTTTCGATATACACTTTATTCGAACACAACTCAATTTCGTTTATTCAATATTCACACTATCACTTTCTAAATAAAACTGACTTCTGGTTGCGTCAGCTCCCTCTTTATATAGAAGTGTGAAACATCGAGAGATTTCTAGTAGTTTTTCTATGAACCATGATGTCTAGACAAGTTCCCCTCCCGGTATTTTTCTGCACAACACACACACTCACTCACAAACAACGTCTGCCATTATAGCACTCCATTATAGCGTTGCCAGCACTTGTGTTTTCGGTTTAACGTTTTCAATTAAGAAATCAGCATGAAATGTTGGGTGCATATTACAATATTTAATCTCCGTTTATCAAAGAAGGCTCAGTGGTCGTTTATTTAGACGACATTACGATAGCAACCGCGAATGTTATCTATCACCTTTCTGTATTGCAACGAGTTCTACGACGTCTAGCCGTATATCGGCTAGAATTAAATTTCAAAAAATGACAATTCGGCTACGAGGAAATAGATTTATTGGGTTTTAATATCAGTAATAAGGAGATAAGCCCCAACGATAGTCATATAGGAAATATCCGTTATCTTCCGCTGCCTAAAAACAAACAAGCCGTGCAGAAATGTCTCGGTTTGTTTTCATATTTTCGACGATTTATTCCTGTACGCTCCGCCATTGAACGGCCACTACGCCAATTACTCAAAGAAAATGTCACTTTTAACTTTGATGAAAGCTGCAAAGCCGCTTTCCAAACTTTTGGTTCTGTACTCTCCCCATCGAGAAACCGAGGTGCACTGTGAGGCCAGTGCTCTTGGCTTCGGTGCACTTCTCCTGCAGTGGCAGGATGACAAACGAATGCATCCCATCGGTTGTTTCTCGCGGCGAGCTACCGAAGCTGAATCGAGATATCACAGTTACGAGCTCGAAACACTCTCAATTGTCTACGTAATTGAAAAATTCCTGATATATTTATATAGGATACTGTTCAAGATCATAACTGATTGTCAGGCCCTAACCCTAACTCTTCAAAATAAACGTACTAACTCCCGAATAGCTCGGTGGGCACTCCTAGAAGAAAACTACACTTATTCGATACAGCACCGATGTGGTGCTCTTATGCCTCACGTTGACGCTTTAAGCAGATACTTTCCCGACCAGCCCGCGCTTGACAAAACTTTCGCGTATTCCGTCTCCGGCCTATCCGTTACCCCACTTGTAATCGCTCTTGTAGTACCCAAAGATGTAGATGCACAGCTCCTAATCACACAAAATAATATAAGACCAAAAGATATTAAACATTCGTGAAACCCTAGAAAAGGAATTTTCCCTCCAATACGAATTACGCGACGGTCTTGTGTTCCGGAAATATAACGATCGCTTACTTCTGTATGTTCCTTCCGAATTTGAATGCAATATAATTCGTGTCGCCCACGAAACTATTTGGGTGTGACCAAAACAATGGATCAAATCCGATTAAGCTATCAACCATTTGGGTGTGACCAAAGCAATGGATCAAATCCGATTAAGTTATTGGTTTCCACGAATGCAAGAAAAAGTGGATGCATTTATCAAAAACTGTTTACAGTGCATTGTGCACTCCGTTCCTCTTCAAAGCCGCGCTAGAACGCTCCATCCGATTCCCAAAGCCCCGGTGCCTTTCGATACAATACATGTTGATCACTTCGGTCCACTTCCGTCTATTCTTTCGGAACGAAAATACTTGTTTGTTGTGGTCGACGCCTTCACCAAGTTTGTCAAGCTATATCCCGTCAATACAACCAGCTACAAAGAGTTTTGCTCTTCGCTTGAACATTACTTTGAGCACTTTAGTCTCCCGAGTTACATAACTGAACGCTAACATAACTATCAACATGAGATTTTGCTAATTTGATCTTCGAATTGATCTCTTTCGAAGATTCTTGCTCGATCTCTTGCTAAAGATCAAATAATGCAGCAGATAGTAAATGAGACGATTTGTGTGAGCATATTATTTACATAATGTATTGATGACTTATTATATAAAATGTAATAGATAAGATATAGAGGTATGCTGATCAAATGTCAAGAGAAAGTGTTCAAGCAGTTGGTACGAAGCAGACTAATAAAGAGGTTATACCAAATAAAAAGTTGTCTTTTACATTAAGATAAAAGGTTTTTGCTGAAGTCAAGTAAGCACATGAAACTCCCGCGAGGGCTCATCAGCGACCGCAGATCATGTTTTAACCACCTTGACTTTAAAGAATTTTTATCCGATAAGAATATTGAACATATACGTGTGGCCACATCCGCTCCGCAGGCTAATGGCCAAGTAGAAAGGGTGAATCGCGTCTTGAAGTCCATGCTCTCTAAACTCTCTAAACAATTATCGCGTGTCGAATATGCTTGGTGTTTAAATGGTAGACACGTGCACCCAAGAGGACCCTAGCGTTCATAGGTTTTTCTTAAAACCCACCTCTGTCTATCAACTCCTACTCTCACCTCCACGTGGTGAACATCGGGTGCCTAGTACCTCAACTGGAGATTGGGTCTCAACCCTAGTGGAAGGTTGTTGGTGGCAGCAAACGAGAGAGGGGGGGAGAGGTGTTCCCACTAAGGCACCTCTTCTTTCATCCAGACGGCAGCGGAGGAATTCCCTAGATGGAATCAACGGTGGCGTCTACAGTTCCAGTCAGGTTGAACTACTTAGTGAACACCTTATAGGGCTACTACAGCATATTTGGAGCCCAGGCCTATAAGGAGCGGTTTATCCGGCTTCCCATCCTTGGAGCTATACAAGGATCTGGTCCTCCAGGTTGGGGGTCGTGCTGTCGGGGTGACTTCCCGGCCACGTAAAGCAATTGTTAGTTGCGAAGCACCAACAAGCCTCGGATACGGACGGATTTACTGATGACGAACCTAGCAAACGAAAAACGGAAAACGAGCTTCGGATCTGTACGTGGAATGTTAGGTCCCTTAATAGACCACGTGCAGCTGAACAATTAGCGGAAGCCCTAAACTGCTACAAAGCAGATATTACCGCTATCCAAGAAATGCGATGGGATGGGCCAGGTAGACGCAGACTAAAAGACTGCGATATCTACTACGGCGATTGCTACCGGGAACAGAAGCAGCGACTGTTTGGATGTGGATTCGTTGTTGGAACTAGACTTAGGCAAAAAGTCTTGAGTTTCAACTATGTGAACGAGCGCATAGCAACAATCCGCATCAAGGCTAAATTCGTCAACATAAGCCTCATTTGCGCACACGCCCCCACAGAGGAAAAGGATGAAGACACCAAAGACGTATTCTACGAGCTCCTGGACAAAACATATGAGCAGTGCCCTGGCTATGACATTAAGATTGTTCTAGGAGATTTTAATGCCAAGCTAGGAAGAGAGGATATCTTTGGTGGAATAATCGGAAGATACAGCCTGCACGACAACACCTCCGATAACGGATTCAGGCTGATCGATTTCGCTGCGGGGCGAGATGTTCTGGTAGCTAGTACGCGGTTCCAGCACCTCAATATCCACAAAGGGACATGGAAATCTCCTGATCAATCAACCGTCAACCAGATTGACCACATTGCGATCGACGCACGGCACTTCTCCAGTATAGAGGATGTCCAAACTTTCCGAGGGGCCAACATTGACTCGGACCACTACCTTGTTGTAGCCAAGGTACGACTGCGGATATCCCGATCCAAGCCAACACAAGGAAATACTGTGAGACAATTCGACGTTGGACGACTACAATCGCAAGAGATCGCCAAGTCTTTTTCCGATCGAGTCTCTTACAACCTCTCAAGGAGTCCTATGCCGCCAGCATCAAGTATTGAGAACCAGTGGCAGCACTGCCAATCAGCCATCAGAGATGCCGCCTCTGAAGTGCTGGGTTTCACACGGCCACCACAACGAAACCCCTGGTTTGACGACGAATGCCGGCAGGCACATGCAGCTAAACAGGAAGCATACAAAGCGGCGCTGCACAAAAAGACTAGAACTGCTTATGAGCTCTACAAGCAGAAGAGGAAAGACGAACACCGGCTTCTCAGACGGAAAAAGAGAGAGCATGAGAGGCGCGCGATCGAGGAGATAGAAGGGTGCCACAACAGGAATGAGGTTCGGAAGTTTTACCAGAAGGTAAGAACAACAGCCTCAGGCTACAAGCCCCGAGCCGAAGCCTGCAAAGACGATCAAGGGAACATCGTGGTGGAACCGCAGTCTATGCTGAGGATATGGAAAGACCACTTTTCCAAGCTCTATAACGGCGATGATGGACCCAATTCCGCTGTTAGAGAGATAGAACCATTCGATTTAGGCGACGTAGACCAAGAATTCCGCCAACCCGACCTGAACGAAGTGAAGACTGCAGTGTCCAAGCTAAAGTCCAACAAAGCTGCTGGAGCTGATGGCCTCACTGCCGAATTGTTTAAATCGGCCGGCGATGACCTGGTCAGGAGTATGCACCAGCTCATTTGCAAAATATGGTCGGAAGAAAGCATGCCCGATGAATGGAACCTCAGCATCGTTTCCCCGGTCCTCAAGAAAGGAGACCCTCTGAACTGCGCCAACTACAGAGGTATCAGTCTTCTTAACATCGCGTACAAGATCCTCTCTGCCGTATTGTGTGAGCGTCTGAAGCCATTCGTCAACAACCTGATAGGTCCTTATCAGTGCGGCTTTAGACCAGGAAAGTCCACCATAGACCAAATCTTCACACTACGGCAGATCTTGGAAAAAACCCAGGAGCTTCAAATCGATACCCACCACCTTTTTATCGATTTTAAGGCCGCATATGGCCATTCCATCAGGGTCGGAAAAGATCTCACCGATACATTCGATGTCAAAAAAGGTTTTAGGCAAGGCGATGCACTGTCATGCGACTTCTTCAACATCGTTCTTGAAAGAATAGTGCAAAACTCCTACGTCAACACAAGAGGCACAATCTTTCAAAGGTCCGTTCAATTGTTCGGATATGCCGACGATATTGACATAATTGGAAGAACGCAGCGTGATGTCAATGGCGCGTTTATGAGCATTGAGACGGAAGCGAAGAAGATGGGTTTAGTGGTAAATGAGGGCAAGACCAAGTATATGCTGTCATCAAGAAAGGACACCCAACACCGACGTCTTGGACAGAACGTCACGATTGACAGCTATAACTTTGAGGTAGTTAAGGACTTTGTCTACCTAGGCGCCGCTATTAATTCAGACAACGACACCAGCGCTGAAATCAAACTAAGAATAACTCTTGCCAATCGCTGTTTCTTCGGACTAAGAAGGCAATTGAGTAGTAAAGTCCTCTCTCGAGCAACTAAAGTGTCCTTGTATAAGACACTTATCATCCCGGTTCTTATATATGGCGCAGAGGCATGGACCTTGTCAAAGGCAGACGAGAACGCTTTAGGATGCTTCGAGAGAAAAATTCTTCGGGTGATATTTGGTCCCGTCTGCATAGATGGAGAATGGAGAAGAAGATTCAACGACGAATTGTACGGGCTGTACAGCGACACTGACCTTGTCAAACGAGTCAAGGTCCAGCGGCTTAGATGGCTGGGTCATGTAGAGCGAATGGACACCACCGCTCCGGCCCGGAAAGTCTTCGAATCCAATCCCAAGGGACGGCGCAGTAGAGGAAGACCGCGACTCAGGTGGCGCACGCAAGTAGGAGAGGACCTCAACCAACTTGGCGTGCAAAACTGGAGGCAGCTAGCTAGGGACCGAGTTGGCTGGAGAAGCATGTTGGTTGAGGCCCTAGTCCGACCCGGACTGTAGCGCCACCTTAAGTAAGTAAGTAAGAATATGCTATAAGCAACTCCGTTCATTCCGTTACACGTTATACCCCCAGCTCGCTGCTGTTTGGTGTAAGCCAGCGTGGTCCCATTGTTGATACTGTAACGCGAACCCAACACTAGTGTAAGTGTAGAAATATACCAAGAGGAAAAATGTTTGACATTAGTGGAGAGTGGAGACCATGTAGAAATTACTGGAGAGTTCTAGATGAAATGTCATTCGATAAAAATAGGCCGCCCGAGACAACCAGAAGTCAGTCTCTTTATAGAGTGATAAAGTTAAGAGTAAATTGTTGTATACAAGTGATAGTCCAAAAGTCGAGTTGAGATCGAATAAAGTATAGATACTGAATAAAAGTGGTAAAAATAAATTGAAAAGTGAAGTTTTATTTTGCGAACTAAGCACACGTTACATTGGTGTCAAAAGTGTAAATAAAACTTATTTGATAAAAAAAAAAAAAAAAATAGTTAAGTGCAAAAACAAAAAAAAAAAGAAGTTAAGAACAGTGAAAATGGGTAAGTTGTTGGAAGAGCTTACCTGCACTGAGCTTAAAAGTGAGTTAGGTAAGCGAAATCTTTCTAGAGCGGGATCGAAAAATGAGCTCGTCCTGCGCTTGCGCAACTATTTGCAACAGCAAAGGGGAAGACGTAAACACTTTTGTTTTTGAAACAGAAGTGGAGGACGAGGAAATAAGTGAAAGTGTAGATTTTTCTAGTGTGATGAAGCTTTTATTAGAACAAAAGAAAGAACAGCAGAATGTTCTCGAAAGGCTCGAAGTACAACAAAAGAAGCTGATTGACGAGCAGCAGCAGAATATTCTCGGGCATCTGGAAGAGCAACGAAACGAACAAAAGAGGGAACAGCAGAATGTTCTCGAAAAACTTGAAGCACAATGAAACCAGCAAAAGAAGGAACAGCAGAATGTTCTCGAACAACTTGAAGCACAACGAAACGAGCAAAAGAAGCTGGTTGAAGAACAACGAAGTGAACAGAAGAAGGAACAACGGTATATTCTCGAAAGACTTGAAGCGCAACAGAATGTTTTGGATGGTCAGAAAAACATTCTAGAAGGTAAATTTGGTAACATTGAGAAAAATGTATGTGCCCTAGACGAACGCGTTGAAGGTGTAGAAAAACAGCTTTCTGTTGTAGAGAATCGTTTGGAAAGCCGATGCGATAAACAGTTCTCTGTTCTGTCCAAGAAATTAGACCAGATTCGCAAAATCAAAATTCGAGAATCTGCTGGAGAATTTGCAAGGAAAAAGGAGATGAAACCCCCAACATTTGATGGACAGTCTTCTTGGCCAGTCTACAAGAGACAATTTGAGGCAGCCGCGACAACAAATGGCTGGGATGACGAAGACAAGTACATAGCACTGACCCTTGCTCTTAGAGGACCAGCAGCTGAATTACTTCAAACTGTTCCATTTGGTAAGAGCGGTGATTTCAGTTCTCTCGTGGCAGCTATAGATAAACGCTTTGGAGATAGCCACTTGAAAGAAGTTTTCCGAGTCCAACTCAATAACAGAGTCCAGAAAAGGGGTGAAAGTCTACAGCAGCTCCAAGCAGACGTCGAAAGACTGGTTCACCTGGCATACCCGGATGCTGGAGAAGAAATCATCAACCAGCTAGCTGTTGAGTCCTTTGTTCGTGTCATTTCCGATATGCATCTTCAGAGGTCTGTGCAAACTGCAAGAACACGTACTCTTTCTGAAACTTAAGCATTTGCATTGACAATTGAAGCAGCAGAACAGGCTTCTCATGGAGTACATCGACTTAGAGAAGCCATAGTCGAAGAGTGCTCGTGCCAAAGAGCTGAAATACAAAAGAACCAGCGGAGCGGACTAGCAAGATATTGGAACTGCAACAAGACCGGGCACTTACAGCGTCAATGCCGACTACCATCAAATAAAGCAGGTTGTCAACATTGTGGAAGCAAGAGATCCAACCCAGAGCAAGGTAACAACAACACCAGCGTTGCCTATCAGCCCGTTTCCCATCAAGGGGGAGGCTGGTTTCTTGTATCGATGGCCCCAGAACCACCATCCAGGTCTCAGACCAAACGAGACAACAAAAGTCTGGCTGTGGAGACTACTATTAACGGCAACAAACATGTGGCTACCATCGACACCGGTGCCACAGCCTCCATAGTACGTCGAGACCTGGTTAAAATGGCGTGGCTTCATAGCACCAATAGCTACCGTCTTAGAACCGCAACGGGAGAAGCAGCGAGAGTAAAGAAGTGTATCTTAAGATCCGACTGGCCGATCTAGTGTTTACTCATCAATTCCTGGTGGCAGATATATGTGACGAGTGCATCATTGGAATCGACTTTATGAAACAGCACGGAGTTATTTTGGATATCGGTAATCAAGTTTTGAAGTACCAAAATACAGAAATTTCAATGACCTATTCGAATGAAAATACGTCAACACTGAGGACTGTCATCAAGGAAGATCTGATTCTGCCTCCTTCTTCTGAAGTGTTCGTTTGGACAAAACTGGAAGGTGAGTTTGGAAGCCTTCGGTACCTTGTGGTGGAACCAGGCCCAGAGTCTTCCTCCCAAAGCGTCATTATTGGGAAAGCACTGGTAGCACCGAAAAACAAAATGGTCCCCGTACGATTACTTAACACCAGACCGTACAATGTAAGGTTGAAGAAAGGAGAAGTCGTTGGACGCTGCGAATCGGTTGCAGCAATTACGAAGATCACTGATGAAGCCCCGAGAAAAACTATAACTCCGGAGGAGCTCAAGACCATCAAAGCTAGAATATTGAATTCATCCAACCTTGATCACCAACAAACAAAGATGACTGAAAGTCTCCTACAGTAGTACACTGACATCTTCGTAACGTCATAAGGGCAATATGGTAGGACACAGTTGGTTCAGCATCGCATCAACACAGGAGATGCAAGACTGATTCGTCAAACCGCAAGACGCCTTCCACTGGCCAAACAAGGTGAGGTTAAGGAAATGATAACAACAATGAAGAAGGACGGTCTTATCGAAAACTCCAAAAGTTCTTGGGCGCCACCAGTGGTGCTAGTGAAAAAGAAAGATGGAAGCACTCGGAACACGACGGAGCCCAGTGGTTCTCGACGCTGGACTTGAAGAGTGGATATTGGCAAGTTGATATCCACCCTGATGATCGGGAAAAGACGGCATTTTCTACAGGTAATTGGCTCTGGCAGTTCATAGTTATGCCGTTTGGGCTATGCAACGCTCCGGCAACATTCCAGCGTTTGATGGAGTGCGTTCTTCAAGAACTGACGTGGAAAGCTTGCCTAGTCTACTTGGACGATGTCATTGTTTACGGGAAAACATTTGACCAACATTGCAAGAACCTAAAAGCCGTGTTTCAGAGACTTCGAGAGGCTAAGCTTAAATTGAATCCGGAAAAATGTGCACTTTTCAAAACCGAAGTTAAGTATTTGGGACAAATCATCTCTTCCCAAGGAGTGAAAACTGATCCTGAAAAAGTTGACTCCGTCAAAAATTGGCCAACACCTCAGGACAAACATCAACTCCAAAGCTTTCTTGGTCTTGCCACATATTACCGACGTTCTGTTAAGAACTTTGCTGGAGTTGCAAAGAGTTGGCATCAGCTCACCGTGAAAGGGAAGCAGTTTAAATGGTCAGGTGGGTGTGAGAAACCTTTCCAGGAACTCAAATACCGCCTCTGTAACGCTCCAGTGCTGGCACATCCAACACCTGGCAAAACATTCATCATCGACGCAGATGCAAGCAACGTTGGAATCGGGGCTGTACTATCCCAAGTGCATGATGGCGAGGAGGAAGTGGTGGCATATTACAGCAAGGTCCTCTCAAAGCCCGAAAGAAACTACTGCGTGACCAGAAGGGAACTGCTAGCTCTTATCTTGGCAATAAAGCACTTCCATAAGTACATCTATGTACAGAAATTCCTTCTGCGGACAGACCATGGTGCTCTGAAATGGCTGTTGAAATTCAAAAATCCAGAAGGTCAAGTCGCAAGGTGGATAGAAAGATTGCAGACTTATGACTACCAGATTGAACACCGCAGAGGAAAATTGCACTCAAACGCTGACGCATTATCCCGAAGACCTTGCAAAGTGGATTGCAAGCATTGTAGGCGGCAAGAAGACAAAGAAAATAATACCGCTCAGCGATTAAGACCTGACCCAATATGCGGATGGAGCAATGAGGAAGTGAGGACTGCTCAACAGGAGGATCCAGATATCGAACCCATTCTCGCATGGAAAGAAATTGAAGAGAAACCTGAATGGGGAGACATTTCTGACAGGAGTCCAGTTCTCAAAGACTATTGGGCATAGTGGAACTCACTATATGTGCAAGAAAGCGTCCTCAGGCGAAGATGGGAATCTGCTGACGGTAAGTCATATGTGATGCAGTTGATCCGCAATCGAAAGTCAGTGAAGTTCTTCGGGAGATGCACGACGGACGGACCTTCAAGAGGCCACCAGGGAGTAAACAAAACACTGGAGAAGGTGCGACATCGCTTCTACTGGTTACATGCTAGAGATGACGTGGAGAAGTGGTGCCAAACATGTGACAAGTGTGCTGCAACCAAAGGACCTGGTAGGAAGATTCAAGTTAAGATGCATCAGTACAACGTTGGATCGCCTTTTAAGAGGATTGCAGTAGATGTGGCTGGGCCTTTTCCAGAGACCAACACTGGAAACAAGTACATTCTGGTTGTAATGGACTATTTTAGCAAGTGGCCTGAGGCGTATGCCATCCCAAATCAAGAGGCCAAAACGGTGGTCGACCAGATTGTGTTTAACTGGGTGAGTAGGTTTGGCGTGCCTATGGAACTCCATTCCGACCAAGGGAGGAACTTTGAGTCAAACATCTTCCAAGGAGTGTGCGGACTACTTGGCATTAAGAAGACGAAAACCACACCGCTTCATCCACAATCTGATGGGATGGTTGAAAGATTCAACCGGACCTTGAAAGAACACCTCTCCAAGGTCGTAGGCGACTACCAAAGAAACAGGGATAGGCACGTACCGCTATTCCTGATGGCCTATAGAAGTGCAGTACATAGCTCGATAGGACAAATACTATCTGACATCCTGTTCGGAAAAACCATGCAGCTGCCCAGCGAATTTAAATTTGGATGACCCGCAGAGGAGCCACAGGACACGAACGAGTATGTGGACGAGCTCAAGGAGAGACTCGCTGACATCCATAAAAGAACAAGGGAACGGATGAAAACCTACAGGGCCATATGAAGACACGGTACGACACGAAAGCGACAACGGCAGGATTCCAAGCAGGAGATCGTGTGTGGCTTTATAATCCTCATCGTCAAAAGAGATTGTCACCGAAACTTCAGCAGAACTGGGAAGGTCCTTATACTGTTGTCACGAGGATTAACGACGTTGTTTACCGCATCCAAAGAGGACTAAGAGGCAAGTTAAAAGTAGTTCATTGTGACCGGCTGCATCGATATAGTGGCGAGGCTGAAGATGGAATTATTCGGGACGAACGATCTTAAGGAGGGGGCAGTGTAACGCGAACCCAACATTTAATACCAATTTCCTAATCGAAAACGTTCAACCGAAAACACAAGCGGCAACACTAGTGTAAGTGTAGAAATATACCAGTAGTAGTAGTAGTAGTAAACTTTATTGAGATTTTTTCTTTTCTTACACTGTTATGTTCTAAAGTTCTATGTATCACATAAATGTATCTGTACTTTTTTTGTGTATATTGGATTTGCCGACTTAGAATTGGTCTGGCCATACTGATTTGTGTTTAAATTCTCTAAAGTTTTTTATAAAATGCACTGAGTGTTTAAAGACTGTCGTCCACTTTTTTTTTTTATTTATTATTAAATATGTCCACTCAAAAAGAGGATGGCTATGAAAATGACTTAACCTATGAAAAAGACTTAACCTAAAGAAAACGAAAATGGAGAGAAGGGAAAATATAAAAACGAGAAAGAAACGACAATAGTTCGCTTGGTAGTGTTCCTGTCTCTACATTACAGAGCAAGCTATTTGATTTCAATCGATAGATAAAGTTATGTGTGTTTCATAGATTTTGTGAAGGCAACAGTTTGTTTGTCTACAAAATGATAATGAAATGGATTCATAGTTAAGGTATTGTAACGTGAACCCAACATTTTATACCAATTCCCTAATCGAAAAACGTTCAACCGAAAACACAACTGGCAACACTTTAATGGAATGGTATAAATGACAGGCGTTGCTTGTAAGCCAGTGTGTGTGAGTGTAGAGAGACAGACAGACAGAGAGTAGACAGCAAATGTGGCGACAATGTAGAAGTTACTGGAGAATTCTAGATGGCGTGTCATTCGATATAAATAGCCCGCCCGAGGCAACCAGAAGTCAGTTTTGTTTATAGAGTGATAAAGTTAAGAGTAAATACAAGTGATAGTCCAAAAGTCGAGTTGAGTTCAAATAAAGTGTATATCGAAAGTAGATACTGAATAAAGTGGTAGAATAAAATTGAAAGGTAGAGTTTTATTTTTGCGAACTAAGCGCACGTTACATTGGTGTCAGAAGTGTAAATAAAACTTATTTGACTAGTAAAGTGTAAAAAAAAAAAAAAAAAAGTAAAAAGAAAATAATAATTATATACAGTGAAAATGGGTAAGTTGTTAGAAGAGCTCAACTGCATTGAGCTTAAAAGTGAGTTAGGTAAGCGAAATCTTTCTAGAGCGGGATCGAAAAATGAGCTCGTCCTGCGCTTGCGTAACTATTTGGAACAGCAAGGGAAAGACGTAAACACTTTTGTTTTTGAAACAGAAGTGGAAGAAGAGGAAGCAAGTGAAAGTGTAGATTTTTCTAGTATAATGAAGCTTTTATTAGAACAAAAGACAGAACAGCAGAAGGTTCTCGGACGTCTGGAAGAACAACGAAACGATCAAAAGAAGGAACAACAGAATGTTCTCGAACAACTTGAAGCACAACGAAACGAGCAAAAGAAGCTGATTGAAGAGCAACGAAGCGAGCAAAAGAAAGAACAGCAGAATGTTCTCGAACAACTTGAAGCACAACGAAACGAGCAAAAGAAGCTGATTGAAGAGCAACGAAGCGAGCAAAAGAAAGAACAGCAGAATGTTCTCGAACAACTGGAAGCACAACGAAACGAACAAAAGAAGGAACAACAGAATATTCTCGAAAGACTTGAGGCGCAGCAGAATGTTTTGGAAGGTCAGAAAAACATTCTAGAAAGCAAATTGGGTAACATTGAGAAAAATGTTTGTGGCCTAGAAAAACGCATTGAATGTGTTGAGAAACGATTTTCCAAGCTTGAGAGTCAATGCGAAAGTCAGCTTGCCACTTTGGAGAAACGAATCGAAAACATGGCTAAAGAACTAGACCAGATGCGGAAAATTGAGCTACGGAAAACTTGTGGAGATTGTCTAAAGCAAAGAGAAGTACAACCACCAACATTCGACGGACAGTCGTCTTGGTCTGTTTACAAGAGACAATTCGAGGCAGCTGCGACAGCAAATGGCTGGGTTGACGAAGACAAATACATAGCACTGACTCTTGCTCTTAGAGGACCAGCAGCTGATTTACTTCAAACTGTTCCAGCTGGTAAGAGCAACGATTTCAGTTCTCTCGTGGCAGCTATAGATAAACGCTTTGGTGATAGCCACTTGAAAGAGGTCTTCCGAGTCCAACTCAATAGCAGAGTCCAGAAAAGGGGTGAAAGTCTACAGCAGCTCCAAGCAGACGTCGAAAGACTGGCTCACCTGGCATACCCGGATGCTGGGGAAGAAATCATCAACCATCTGGCTGTTGAGTCCTTCGTTCGTGCCATTTCTGACAAACATCTTCAGAGATCTGTGCGAACTGCTAGAACACGAACTCTTTCCGAAACTCTAGAGTTTGCATTAATGATGGAAGCATCTGAGCAAGCTTCTCAAATGGTACATTGTCAAAGAGAAGCCATATTCGAAGCTAGATCATGCCCAGGAATTAAGCTACAAAGGAACCAGCGGCACGGACTTGCCAGATGTTGGAATTGTAATAAGACGGGGCACTTACAGCGACAATGCCGGTTGCCACCAATCAAAACTGAAACTGCTTGTCGACGTTGTGAAGTCCAAGAAAATCAATCCGCGAGCTGTAGAGTAAGACCGCAGACTTATCAATACCGAATTGGACATCAGGTAGAAAACCCCCAATGGAATTGCTGGCGGAAAGTAGAGACCAAGACTCAGCGGATGAGAGTGGAACCCATATTCGGATGGAACAAGGAAGAATTGAGGTCTGCTCAAAAGAAGGATCCAGACATCGGACCGATTCTCAAATGGAAAGAGAACAACACGAAACCTGACTGGAACGACATTTCGGACCAAAGCTCTGTTGTCAAAGCTTATTGGGCACAGTGGGACTCGCTTCGCGTGCAAGAAGGCGTACTCCAGCGCAAATGGGAATCTCCTGACGGTAAATCCTTTGTAATGCAGCTTATTGTTCCTCAATCGAAAATCAAAGAGGTTTTACAAAAGATGCATAGAAGCCCTACAGGAAGCCACCTGGGAGTCAACAAGACGCTGGAGAATGTGCGAAAACGCTTTTACTGGCTGCATGTTAGAGGTGACGTGGAGAAGTGGTTCCGAAATTGTTATGTCTGTGATTCAAACATAGCGGTGAGTAGGCTAGATAGATTTAATAGAACAGGGCCATGGGCCACAGTGTATGGCGACCGAATGAAGACACGGTACGACACAAAAGCGACAACGTCAGGATTCCAAGCAGGAGATCGTGTGTGGCTTTATAATCCTCATCGTCAAAAGGGATTGTCACCGAAACTTCAGCAAAACTGGGAAGGTCCTTATACTGTAGTCACGAGGATTAACGACGTGGTTTACCGCATCCAAAGAGGACTAAGAGGCAAGTTAAAAGTAGTTCATTGTGACAGGCTGCATCGATATAGTTGCGAGGCTGCAGATGGAATTATTCGGGACGAACAATCCTAAGGAGGGGGCAGTGTAACGTGAACCCAACATTTTATACCAATTCCCTAATCGAAAAACGTTCAACCGAAAACACAACTGGCAACACTTTAATGGAATGGTATAAATGACAGGCGTTGCTTGTAAGCCAGTGTGTGTGAGTGTAGAGAGACAGACAGACAGAGAGTAGACAGCAAATGTGGCGACAATGTAGAAGTTACTGGAGAATTCTAGATGGCGTGTCATTCGATATAAATAGCCCGCCCGAGGCAACCAGAAGTCAGTTTTGTTTATAGAGTGATAAAGTTAAGAGTAAATACAAGTGATAGTCCAAAAGTCGAGTTGAGTTCAAATAAAGTGTATATCGAAAGTAGATACTGAATAAAGTGGTAGAATAAAATTGAAAGGTAGAGTTTTATTTTTGCGAACTAAGCGCACGTTACAGTATTTTTGCTTGATTTTTGCTTACATTTAGAATAAATTATCTTAAAGGTTCTCTTAGTTTAGTTGTAAATATATTATTTGTTCACAGCGCAAGTTACTAAACCTAAACTTATTAAGGTCAGTCCAAACATAACTAGATGATATATTTTGTTTTTTTAAATGTTTTTTTTTTTTGCTATTATTAAAGCGTTTGCAAATTGGTGGTTCTTTTTGACTCCGTTGGAATGAGCAATTTTCTTTTCGAGGAGTGTCAAGCTGCTTATGCTCTGTAGCTGTTATTAAGTTGTTTTTTATAGAATGGTTGGGTGAATAGGTTGTCCTCTTCGAGGATGAACTCTGGATTTGATCCTTCATTGAGGATGCTTACTGGCGAAGTGTAATATCTTTCATAAACTGACCAGTTGATATTGGTTTCGTAAATGTTTTGAGGTATGGGGTTTTCGTGGTTTTCTAATGCTTTTTATCTTTTTTTCGACAGGCCTATTAAATAGTACAGCAGGGGAACTACTTTTGAATCATTGTAAATTGACTTATTTATACCATGTTCCTCCAGGCCTACGGAATTTGTTTAAGCATTTGCGTATTACGTAGCGTTCAAATCTTTGTAGCTCCAGAACCACGTTTGGCGTTATTTGTAACCAAATAGTAAAACCATATGATATAAGAGGGCGTATCAGCGTTTTATACATTAGGAGTTTGGTTTTGGTTTCAACAGCAGTAGAATTCAGTTAGAGTTTTAGCTTTGATGCCGCAGCTTTGCTTTTGTTAAGAGCTTTTCTAGCATGAGGGTTCATTTTTAACCTCTCATGAAGACTAATTCCCAGAAATTTAATAGACTTTTTTATGGGAATCAAGTTCCCATCTATGAAAAGCCTGAGAAATCTTCTTTCTCGAACTGCGAGGTGGTGCCCCCTACCAAAGGCATTTCGAAAGCAAATGAGCTCGCATTTGTTGAAATTTATATCAATTCCCCATTTTTTATGATAGGGTATTACTGTATTTAGATGTTCTATCACCACTTTCAAGGCTTCGTGGGATCTCTCATCGGCACTGAATATTAAAGTATCGTCAGCGTATAGGATTGTTTCAGAACTTAGGTGATGTGTTGGAAAATCAAATAAGAATATATTGAAAAAGAGGGGCCCAAGGATAGAACCTTGGGGCACTCCTGCATGAATGGGGACGAGGGATGAAGAGGCCCCTTCAAAGTTTACTGTTAGGTAGCGATTGGAAAGAAAGCTAGTCAAGACTTTTATGAGTGTGGGGGGGAAGTTCAGTTGGGTAAGTTTATAAGTCACTCCTTCATGCCAGACTGAATCAAACGCCTTTTTTAAATCAATCGTACAAGCGGTTGTACATTTTCCTAATCTTAGGTTGATTAATATTCTATTTTGAAAGTGAAGAAGGGTGTTTTGACGAGTCAAGTCAACATAATTTAAATTCAAAATTAACTATTGTGAACCACTCTTATTAGTTCTAAAATTCAAATTTCGCGCCCTTCCGGCCATATTTTCTGAAATTAAAAGAATGTAAATGAGAAAGGAGATCGAATTAAATGAAATTACATTCCATTGTTAAACTATATTGAAGGAAGACGTGTTTTTTCTCTTTGACTGATTTATTAATTTGTTCACCCGAGTATTTCAGAATTTTCCAAGTTTTCCATAAACTAATTTGAAAACCAAACTTCAATTCGTGAAAACGATCACGATTTTTCATGGCGCCCGAGCAGGGACAAATTAAAATAAATAAATAAACTAAATCTAATAGTTAGAGAAACGTATTAAACGTTAATACACATATATATATATATATATATATATACGCTCCGCGAAACATATATACGCTCCGCGAAACTTAGTATTCGTGTCAGTGACTATAAATCGATATTGATTAACAATTGATTAAATATTTGTTACGCCGCGTAAATTGTGTTTTCAATTCAGTGGAATCAGAATTGCAAAATTATCAAAGACAGTTGAGTGTTGAGTAAAAACTTAAAACTATTGGACCAACGTCGCCGTCACTGCAGCCACCAATCCTGATTGGACTATCAAGAATATAAGAATACCAGTCCAATGCACAAACACTGCATTTGTAAAGAGTGCCAGAGGGAAGTGGAGTCTCAAGAAACTGAGGTATTAACAAAAATTGAAAGTGAATAGATTAATTGCCAACTGTTGTGGCATTTTACATAAAAACGAACACTTTCAATTTTTGTACAATTCTTTGCATATTAATCAAGTATTCACAAACCACAAATATATTGGTGAAACAAAGTGCATGTTTTATTGGTTTGAAGTTTATTTATTTCATAAATATAATATACGAAACAGGGTTAAAGCCGATCCCACCGCCTTTATCGTCTCAGTTTTTAATTGAAGGTTTATTTATCGCGCTGATTATTGTTTAATTAGCTTAAAAGTAATAATAAAGTTCATTAGAATTAAAATTAAATACTAATCAAAAGAAAAATAGGAAATTGAAAATCGAAGAAAAGTAAAGTGAAACTATTGTCTACATTGACATTTGACAACACAGAACACAAGTCATTGGGTGACATTTCACTTGTCACTTGACAGTTCGTTGAGTTTCCTTCGTTAAGTTCAAATAGTCGTATTCAGTTAGTGAATTTGAATTTTACTGTCGAACGAGTTCAGCCAAATAAAATTTTAATAAATTGTTTGAAAAAATATTTTCGGTTTGAAATTATTTGCTTCGACTAGTTGCAAAGCGAGGTTAGTTCAATTTTAGTGGAATTTATTGGTAATAAACTAATTTTCCAAATATTCCATTGCTAACTTCTTGCAATTCGACAAGTTGGTGGATAAATTAATTCTGATTTATTCTTTCCGTTCGAAATTATTTTGATTAGTAAAAGTTAGAGACAACAAGGAAAATGAGCAAAAAACGGCAAACATCTCCAAGTCCAAAGGCAGAACTCGAGCATCTGCGGCGTAAACGGCAAAGCATTAAAAATAATATCCTTAGAATTAAAACAGGTTTAGAAGAAAAAACATTATCGTTTAATCCAATTGAACTAGAATGTCGTTTAGACATTCTCAATTCGTACATTGATCAGCTTATGACTTGTCAGTCAGAAATAGAATCAGATGATCATACCGACAGCTCTCGTGGGGAATTGGAAGACATTTGCGTAGGTGCAAAAGCACTGCTTATTTCATTGGTGAATAAAAGACGCAAGTCTAGTGCTGCTGACTTTTCCTTTAGTAATCCTCACCATTCGCGAC
Source organism: Melanostoma mellinum (assembly GCA_914767635.1). NCBI lineage: Eukaryota > Metazoa > Arthropoda > Insecta > Diptera > Syrphidae > Melanostoma > Melanostoma mellinum. The sequence continues at coordinate 109,505,388 of OU612059.1, forward strand.
TTCCAAAAATGTCTCTTCCTAAATTCAACGGAAAATATTCCGAATATAAAAACTTCATGAGTCTTTTCGAAAGTCTAGTCGATAATGATCCTACACTGCCGGATATTGAAAAATTCAACCATTTAATTTCTTGTTTATCTGGTGAAGCATTAGGAACAGTTAAGGCCTTCCAAATAACGGAACAAAACTATCCAAAAGCATTAGCGAGCTTAAAGAAAGTTTATGACAATAACTGTTTGATCTTTTTCGACAATGTGTCTACTCTATTTGAATTGAAAGAGATTGCGAAACCATCCGCTTCTGCATTGCGCACCATGATAGACACTGTTTCTGCGATTTTTGATTCGCTTCTTTCATTAGGTGATGAAAAGAACATAACCAACGCGATCATAATTCACTTGGTGATGTCAAAGGTTGATTCTGTTACAAGATCTAAGTGGGAAGAACAACTTGATTTTAATACGCTGCCCTTGTGGAGTGAATGTGAAACCGCTCTCAACAAAAGATACCAGCATCTCTCCGCTGAAGAAGCGTCATCCTCCAAAGTTAAAGCAGCTGATAGGCATTTCAAATCAAGATATGATTCAACGAATAATAAAAATCAAAGATCTTCACTTACTTGTACTAGTGTTCAACCAAATAAAGCTAAATGTTTATATTGCAAGTCAAATGATCATTTTATTACAACATGTCAAACTTTTGCTTCCATACCAGTCATGCAGAGATTTGAATTTACAAAAAGTGTACCTGCTTGCATTAACTGCCTTCGAAAGGGACACACAGTCTCAAAATGCAAACTCAGTCGGTGTACTGTTTGTAACAAATCACATCATACGTTGTTACACCAATACGAAACAACGTTTAACAGCACACAAGGATTTTCAACGAGTAGACAATCCATGCATGCTTTCGTATCGACTGATCAAGTAATTCTCGCCACTGCTATTGTACAAATCAAAGGCAGCTCTGGAGAATATTCGTTAGCTCGAGCATTACTTGATTCTGGCTCTCAAGTGAACCTTATGACTGAAGAACTTGCACAAAGGTTGAAGCTTCGTAAAGAAGATAAAGCAATAAGTTTGTTGGGCATAGGTAAAGCAAGTGCCACAGTAAATAAAAAAGTTCATGCGGAAGTAAAATCAAGATTCAATGATCATTTCTTCCAAGCAGATTATTGGGTAATGAATGCAATATCTTCTTACCAACCGGATCAAGCAATTAATACTGCGAATTGGAAGATTCCCACAAATATTCAGTTAGCTGATCCGTACTTCCATAAACCACAAAGAATTGACTTGCTCATAGGTGCAGAAACATTCTTTGAATTATTGTCAGTAGGTCAAATTAAGCAAGGTTCAGAATATCCAACGATTCAAAAAACGCTTCTTGGTTGGATAATATCTGGAAAATGTCCAGGAGGTACAAATCTAAGTACCAAACTTTGCAATGTTGTTTGTCAGGCTGAGGAATTACCAGCTTTAGACAAAGTTGTTCAAAAGTTTTGGATGTTGGAAGAAATTCCCGAAGGAACAAAAAAGTTCCTTACTCCAGAACAACAATTATGTGAAAATCACTTTGTTGAAAATACCAAACTTTTGCAGTGTGGAAGGTTTGAGGTTAAACTACCATTTAAAGCGTCTCCAACTTCGCTCGGATCATCATTTGAAACGGCCAAACGTCGATTTCTCGCATTAGAAAGAAAATTATCCAAAGATAGCGAGTTAAGAATCATGTACATGGATTTTATGAAAGAGTATCTCGCTTTGGGACATATGTCACCAACAAATAATGAAATCCCGCAAGGCCCACACTATTTCATTCCTCATCAATGTGTTTTGCGACCGCAAAGCACAAGTACGAAGCTGCGAACTGTGTTTGACGCTTCAAGTCGAACATCAACGCAATTATCACTAAATGACATCTTGATGGTTGGGCCAACCATTCAAGAGGAGCTGTTTTCGACCTTGCTCCGTTTTCGTACACATAAATATGCCATCACCGCCGATATTACGAAAATGTACCGACAAGTTCTAGTTGCCGAAGAGCATTCGATTTACCAGCTCATAGTGTGGAGGCAGCATCCGTCACAACCATTACAACAGTATCGTTTAAACACTGTTACGTACGGTACTTCTCCAGCACCCTTCTTAGCGATACGCTGTCTGAAGATGTTAGGTGATGCTAACGAAGATTTATACCCTACGGGTTCTAGAATAATACGTGAAGATTTCTATGTTGATGATCTTTTGACCGGTGCCAATGAACTAGAAACCCTTCAAATTATAAAATCTGAGATACAAAAAGTTCTCAAAAAGGGTGGGTTTCAGTTGGCCAAATGGTATTCTAACCATCCAGAGCTATACAACACTGAGAGTTCTGAGAAATCCGTTACATTTAACGATTCAGACTCAACCAAAACTCTTGGAATTTGTTGGCACCCAAAAGAAGATACGTTCAGTTTCAGTTTAGAAAAAAATTTCCATGATCTACGAGCTACCAAGCGAAACATTTTATCGGTTTCAGCTCGTCTTTTCGATCCTCTTGGATTGTTATGCCCCATAGTAACCAAAGCAAAAATCTTATTGCAAGAGCTTTGGATTGCAAAAATTGATTGGGATGAGTCGATTCCGTTGCATCTTGATACAAGTTGGAACAGTTTCAAAACCAATTTATCTCAACTTGGCGAGATAAAAATACCAAGGTTTATCGAAACCCATTCGAATGCAAAAATACAAATTCATGGGTTTGCCGACGCATCGATAAGGGCTTACGGATGTTGCATATACATTCGAAGTGAAAGCGCGGCAGGTATCAAGATAACGCTCTTAACAGCAAAGTCCAAGGTGGCCCCCTTGAAAACCAAGTCGCTTCCGCGATTAGAACTTTGTGCAGCGCATACTCTGTCTAAGCTATGGACAAGAGTAAAGGCAATGTTGAATATCGACATTGAGCGAGTCGTCTTTTGGACGGACTCTGAAATAACTCTGCATTGGATAAAAACACATCCAATTTCTCTCACAACGTTTGTTGCGAATAGAGTGTCAGACATCCAAGAGTGGACACACGAAATATCATGGAAACATGTCCCAACAAAGCAAAATCCAGCCGATATTGTATCAAGAGGCTGTGATGTCAATGATCTTAATGAATCAATTTGGTTTACTGGACCTCAGTTTTTATTAGAAAACAAGTCATTGTGGCCAAAAAATGAGCATTTTGAGTTATCTCCAGAGAATCAAGTCTTAGAAAAAAGAAAAACAAAAATGGCTTTATTAGCAGTAGAAAGACCGCGAAGTATACTTCTAGAGTATATAGAAGAAGAATCCTCATATCCTGACTTAGCGACTACATTCGTGTATGTTATGCGTTTTTTCAAAAAACGTAAAAACGAAACAGAAGATTTCGAAGAATCACCAACGGCAAAGGAACTGCATTTAGCGTTTCTTAAAGTAGTTGAAATAGTTCAAAATAACGAGTTTTTCGAAGAGAAAAACAAACTTAAAAAGAAGGCAGCATTGCCGAACCATATTCAAAAACTCAATCCCTTTATTCACGAATTTAACAAAGACAGTTTCTCATTTTCAGTAATTCGTGTGGGTGGTCGTCTCTTAAACGCCCCGATTGAGTACGATGCAAAATTTCCCTTGCTACTGACTAAAAATTCCAATTTTATAAAAACATACTTGAGGTATTTACACAGAAAAAATTATCATTCTGGGCCTCAAGCTATGGTAGCATTGCTACGTGAAAAGATTTGGCTTATAAACGCCAAAGAAGCATGTCAAAGAGTTGTGCGTCAATGTATAAACTGTTTCAAATACAGACCAAAACTGCTTACTCAAATAATGGGTAATCTCCCAGCGGATCGATTGCAAGCGCAACGTCCGTTTCTAATCTGTGGTGTAGATTTCTGTGGCCCAGTGCAGACCACTCTTAAAATACGTGGCCGACCACCGAACAAAACTTATATTGTCGTATTTGTTTGTTTCACCTCAAAAGCCGTACATTTTGAATTGGCAACTAATCTGACTTCTGATTGTTTTATTCTCGCCCTTAAAAGGTTTATCTCTCGCCGAGGAGTTCCGAAGACGATACACTGCGACAACGGAACGAACTTCGTAGGAGCTCAGAGGATTCTGAAGGAGGTACAGGAGCAGTTCGAGAGAAGCAGAGAGGCAGTACACCGATACGCGGCCGAGGAAGGATTTCACTTCGTCTTCATCCCTCCAAGAGCCCCACATTTCGGAGGCCTGTGGGAAGCCGCAGTGAAGTCGGCGAAAACGCTGTTGCAGCGTACAGTGGGCAACGCTCTCCTCACAATAGAAGAGCTAAATACGGTGGTCGTAGAGGTCGAGGGAATCCTCAATTCAAGGCCAATCGCTCCTCTAAGCGCCGACCCCAACGACGGCGAAGCACTCACACCAGCGCACTTGCTAATAGGCAGTTCACTGAAGTCGCTACCACCAGAACAAGTTCCGGAACGGCAGATGGCCTGCTTGAAAAGATGGCAGCTTCAATGTTGGCTCAAGCAGCAGTTTTGGCAGAAGTGGTCCAAGGAGTATCTGCTTGGCCTTCAAGTGCGATCCAAATGGTTCCAGGATCAGCCCAATCTCGCCGTTGGAAAACTGGTGCTAATTCACGAGGACAACGCTCCACCCCAACAGTGGACCATGGGACGAGTCGTAGAGGTCGTAGAAGGGCAGGACGGAAAGGTCAGGGTCGCCAACATAAAAACTCGAACCGGAATTCTGAAACGACCAATCGTGAAGCTAGCCGTGCTTCCTGATGAGGAATGTTGAAGCCTTTAGCCATTCAAGGTGGCCGGTGTTTTGACGAGTCAAGTCAACATAATTTAAATTCAAAATTAACTATTGTGAACCACTCTTATTAGTTCTAAAATTCAAATTTCGCGCCCTTCCGGCCATATTTTCTGAAATTAAAAGAATGTAAATGAGAAAGGAGATCGAATTAAATGAAATTACATTCCATTGTTAAACTATATTGAAGGAAGACGTGTTTTTTCTCTTTGACTGATTTATTAATTTGTTCACCCGAGTATTTCAGAATTTTCCAAGTTTTCCATAAACTAATTTGAAAACCAAACTTCAATTCGTGAAAACGATCACGATTTTTCAAAGGGCATGTTCGGTAGAGTGATTCCTTTTAAAACCAAACTGCTCATGTTGTATAGGGTTATTGTTGTCAAAGAAGTCAAAAATTAGTTTTTGAATTATTTTTTCAAGAATTTTTCCTAAGTTTGATAGAAGGGAAATTGGCCGGAAGTCTTCAATGCTATTGCTGGAACTTTTTTTTATTGGAATTAGTTTGGCTATTTTGCAAGCTGTCGGAAAATAACAGTTATTGAGGCAATTGTTAAAAATTGGGGTCAGGAAGGATGCTAAAGTTTTCTTGGCTTTATGAAGTACGAAATTAGGGATCTGGTCAGGCCCAGCAGACTTTTTATGGTTTAGGGAGGAGATAATATTTTCAACCACGTTCTCTTGGATTAATGCAGCGTTGTTACTATCGAGGGAAGTATTAAATTGAGAGAATTCTGTTAACTGTAAATTTTCATTCCAAACTGAAAAGGATGAGTTAAAAGTTTTGACTTCCAAAGTGTTAATCGGGTCATAGGATGGGGTTTTTTTGAACGAATAAATTTTGGTAATAGGATGCAAATGCTCCAACTTTTTCTGAGGGGGAGGACATTCTAGAATCTTGATATAATAAAAATTGGTCATCAGGTTGATTATTTGATGCTTTACGGCCTGTAATTTGGTCACTGACCTTAAAAACATATGAATTAGGCTTTAGGTTTGCCAGTTTCTTTCAGAATTGGATATTGAGCTCATTTTCATTCATTTCATTGAGCTCTATTTTTACCTTTTCACTGATTATTTTTGATAGGCAGCTGATTTGGGAGGAAAGCTCCGAGTAGCTTTGGCTAGTTCGATCGCCAAAACGGTGAAAAATTTTTTTAAGTTTTTGCTTCCATGCCTTTATAATTTTAAAAAGTTTTAACGTTGATGGAGTGATGTTGTGCCAATTTTTCCTTAGATTAATCTTCTTGCCGTATCTATCTATGCAGACTGAGAGAACTGACGATATTGCATCGATAAAGCCATCAATTTCAAGATTTGATAAATTTCTATTGGTTAGAATTTTTAACTGAAAAAGCTTGGAGTTAAGTATCCTGTTGAAGGACGTCCAATTTGCATTTTTGAAGCTGAGATAGCTTTTAGGTAATTCTGGGAAAAATGAGTTATTGTCAAGTATAATTGAGGAAAAAACTGATAAGTGGTCAGAAATAAGGTCGAGTGTAGTGCATGAGATGTTATCCACTGACCTGAGATTTGAAGACATCATAAAGAAGTCGATATGGGATCCTGAGGACGGACGGGTGGGGCCCTGAGGTACCACTATGTCTACATCAAGAAAACGGGTCTCCTGGAATCAGCGGGCCAGTTACAAACCGTTCTGATTTATTTTAGGGTCTCCCCAAAGTGGGTGCCTGGAGTTAAAATCGCCACCAATAATGACGTAGTCGAATGAAGCTTAAGAAGACATAAGGTCGTCTAGTGCCGTTGGTAGGGATGCACCGCTATTACAGGCCACATATACTGAAACAAAAGCTAGTGTTTTTGAGGTTTGAAGGGATGTTAGAGGGATAACAGCGATAATTGCTGAAATAATGTTTTTCGAAAAATGCTTTTGTGAGGGGCGAATTGTGTTTTTCAGAAGTATCGCAGTACCTCTACCGTCATTGTTTCTTATTATGTCGCAATGATCATTATATCGACACTTATTTGGAAATTTTTTAAAGCAAGTTTCTTGAAGGAAGACTGCGGTTGGATTGATCTCTTCAATGAGTAGATCAAGTTCGATTTCTTTTTCTTTGGTAAGGGAGTTGATATTGGACGAAACTAGTTTTAAAATCATGGTAAGGCCGGGGAGAGGCTGGCAATGAAGCCGAGGTATTCACCAGGTTTTTGGCTTTCATTTAAGTTAGTATACATAGGCCAAAAGCCTCTAATTTTTGAAATAAGAGTTGTTATGGGACACCAAAAAGTCTTTCGGACTCATTTAAAAAGTCGGACATATCATTGCTGTTGTGTATGGCTGTGTTAGGTCCCGGTAAGCTAACTGGGGCCGAGGGCCTTATATTTCCTCTTAGTTGGTCGGCATAAGAAATGCCATTTCGTGAGGGAAATATTGGAAAGCTATTGTTCACTTTAATTGTATTTTTTGGATTAGAGATTGAGGCTTCCTCTTTCTTTCTTTTTAAAAAGGCAACGCGGTTAGGACATCCTCTATAACTTGCAGGGTGGCCTATCTCTTTGCAGTAAACACAAGGCACGACCGAAGTCTCTGTTTTTTGCCCTATTTCACATTGCCCGGTTTCGTGTTCTTTAAGGCATTTAACGCATCTTATTGCAAAACTGCAGTAAGTTGTCACATGTCCGAAACGTTGACACCCAGGGCCGGATTTGAACATTTTCCGCCCTGGGGCACTGAAGAAAATGCCGCCCTATGACTTAAATTTTGTTATTTTATTTTTTAAGACTAAGAATAAATAATTCATTGCAGGAAATTTATAATGTATTATGTATACCATTTATTATACATTATGTTTCATTTATATTTATTCTTTATATACTCATATATTGTATATTATTTATGATACGCTGTTGTAATATAAAAAAATATTTGTATTTTCCTTAGAATTAAGAACGACTTATATTAGTATTGCATTATTTTTTTCACAGGCAAACTCGCCTAACTTTTTGAATTGCAAACTGGTCAATTAAATCTTTACAATCTAAACGTTGAGGCACATCTGATTCTATGCATAGAAAAGCTAAGCTATTGAGTCTATTTGCACCCATTGTAGAACGTGAGTAATTTTTAACTCGTTTTAAACAAGAAAACGACCGTTCTGTGCTACAGTTTATTACGGCCAAAGTTATAAATATTCGATAAGCGATTTCTACGTTAGGAAACTCAGTGTAGAGGTCTTTTGAATGCAGAAGTTTCAGAAGATCAGAAGGTGAAGATTTTTCCATCTTTTTTTCGGTGCAATAAGTATGAAAGTGAACAAATTCGTCTTCTAGTGAGGACTCTAGATCTGAACAATATATTTCTCTTAAACGTTTAGCTCGTTTACGAATTTCCCTATTATCTAAATCACCAAATTCAATGATAACCGAGAATTTTCCTAAAATTTTTTCAAACGCTGCACATCTTTTACGCAATTCAGATCCGAGATAGTCAAGAATGACATTAAAAGTATTTACTCTAAACTGGTCTCGACCTGACAGCTGCAAATCTCCATCTCGTGTTTCGTCAGCATGTAATTTTCTCTTTCTTTGTCTGGAAACTGTTGTTTTGTAATCTTGAATTTCTGAAATTTTTATAGCATTTTTTTCATATATTTCAAATTCATTTCGCGTATCAGCATCGACTTTGATCAAAGTATGATAATCATCGATTACATCAGCTTTGCTACAATTAATTTTTTGCAATCTTTGGCTTACAGCATTAAATCTTGAGAGTGGAAATGCCAAAGTATCTGCATTAATGCTGTTTCAAGTCGCTCCAACTGAATTCTAATACCTTTAGCTTCTTGCCACGTAATTGCATTCAAGTTTCAATTATTTCAACAAAATGTTGATTTAGTGCTTGAACCGCTTCATAACGAGCTGACCATCTGGTTGCAGATAAAGATTTTAACGCAATTCTTTTTTCAGTATGAGACTGTAAGACATCCCAGCGATGCGTCGATGCAGTAAAGAAGTTGTATAAAGTTTGTACTGTATTAAAGAATGACGCAGCTTCTGGGGCGCATTCTACTGCGTGAACTCCAACTAAATTCAAAGAATGAGCAGCACAAGGAGCATGTTCTGCAAGATGATTAATTTCATGAATTCTTTCCTGTAAGCCCGAATACATCCCTGATACATTATTCGCGTTATCATATGACTGACTCCAACAATCTGCGAGATTAAGATCAAAAAGCTGAAGAACAGATAATACAGCAACTAGCAAATCTTCCGCTTTATGTCCAGAGTTCTCAATAAACATGAGAAAACGTTCAACAGGGGTTCCATCTTTTTTCACATATCTGATAACAAAAGAAAGTTGGTCAACGTGAGATATATCCGGTGTGGAATCTACTATAATTGCGTAATATTTCGCTGATTTGACATTTGACTTCTTGAACAATGATAGCGGATACCTTTAATGCTAAAAGCTCGATAAATCCTTCAGAAACAGTTTTGGATAAGTAACTTGTACTGCCATATCCTTTATTTCCAAATTTTGTAATATGTTCTTCGAGAAATGGATCAAAAGAAGAAAGAAATTCCATCAGCATCAAAAAGTTGCCATTGTTTGGTGAGCCAAATTTCTCATTACTACTTAGGAATGGAAGTCCTCGAGAAGCTAGGGCTTTAGTGGCAGCCACTACTCTTCTTAAAGCATTTCTCCAGTACGAGATTTCTGTCTGTGTTTGAATGATTAAGTCATAGTCTATTCTATTCTTAGTATCTGACCTTTGCTTAAGTGTTAACATGCATTTTTTATGATTTTTAGAGTTTTCATGCTCATTAACACGAACGCCTGCATGTTTCCAATCATTAAATCCGGTTTCACCATTAAATGAACAGTCAACATCAAAAAGAAGACATGCTGCACAGAATACCGATCCTTTACTAACTAAGTAAACAAGCCATGGACGTGGAACTTTTTCACCGTTAATAAGTCGTCTAACAAATAGTGATTCTGAAAGCCGTCGTGAAATCCCGTCGTTGTAATCACGTTTTGTACCGGAGAAATTAAAATTTTTATTTTGTTAAGTAATCTATAGTACTTTCGAAAACAAAAACAGTCGCTGAAAGCCATCTATGTATCCGCTGGCGCTCTAAAAATTGCGGGGCAATGTTAGTACGCTGGCGGATAAATAGATGGCTTTCAGCGACTGTTTTTGTTTTCGAAAGTACTATAGATTCCATATACAATGGTTAGAACTCTGAGCGAATTACAGCTAGCAAACGATTACATCATTTGACAAGTAATGTACAGTAGAAGAAATATAGAACAAAATATAGGGTGATTTATGTTGTGATTGTCAAATGCGCACACCAAATAAATATTAAATTTGGAATTGCAAATAATTTGTATGCTGCGAGAAAATACTGGATACGTTCTCAAACAATATTTCTTGAAAGATAAAATGTTTATTTAAAAGAAATAATTAATTATATGTTGTATAGAAATTTTTTTTAATTTTGCCGCCCTAGAAAATTTGACGCCCCAGAAAATTTGCCGCCCTGGGCACTAGCCCCGACTGCCCCTAGTGTAAATCCACCACTGTTGACATCGGAAACATTGTTTCGTGTCCGAGTTTCTTACCGAGTCCCAAGTAATCTTGTGCCTGAGGATATACTTAATTTTTTTAATTTTTTGGAGGCTTTCCCTGTCCTCAAGTGAGCACAGGAAGAGATCCAGCGGAATGCTATTCACTTAAGACCATTTAGTCTCAAACACTTTTACAGTAACCCTCAATGAAGGATCCAATCTGTTTAATTCATTTTTTATTTCCTCTGGGGAGAATTTGAATGAATGAATGAAAATTTGGGATTTTGTAATGTACCTCGACCTGTTTAGATCTATTGTACCCCCTACTTCTTAAGTGATATTCCTTAATTAAAGTACTTCATCCAGACTAGTTCCTTTGATGAAACTTAGTATCTGGGTTACGCTTAGGAGTTTTAGCTCCCTCTCCTCTACATAGTAGGATCCTAGGTACTTCTTTCTTTGGTGTATTAGAGCTTCGCAGTCACCTAGGAGGTGATCAGGAGATTCTTCCTGTTCATTGCAATATCTGCATTGGTCGTCGCTCTCTATGCCTAGTACTTTTAGATGTTTTCTTAGCCTGCAGTGTCCGGTTAAAAACCCGGCTAGCATTCTAACATTGTTTCTATTCAGTTTTATTACGTCTTTGTAACGTTTTTTGTTGAAAGTGCCAAGTAGAAGTTTGGCTTGGCGCATCTTTGGGAGGTCATTCCAGTGTTTAGCTCTGTTGTCTTCCTCCAACTTTTTGATTTCATTCTTAATGTGGCTTTCTGTTATTCCACAAAAAGGTTCCGGTCCATTGAGTGGTAATCCGGCTCCTGTCTTTGCCAGTTCGTCTGCCTGTTCATTGCCTATGATTCCTACATGTCCTGGTACCCAGTAGATTGTAACCTTGTTATTACTGCCCAGTTTGTTCAATTTGTCAATGCATTCGCTGACAAGTTTTGAGGAGATTGTGTAGGATCGTAGGGCCTTAATTGCAGCTTGACTGTCCGTCATTATTGCAATATGTTTGTTATTATATTTCCTGTCAATGTTTACTTCCGCGCATTTGCCTATTGCATAGACTTCTGCTTGGAATATGCTTGACATTCTTCCCATAGGTACTGAAATTTTTGCTCTTGGCCCAAAAATTCCTGCTCCAGTTCCCTCAGTTGTTTTTGAGCCATCTGTGTACCATTTTATTGCATGGGTCTTCATTGAGTAGGTCTCTTTCTCACCTAGCCATGCCTTTTTGTTACTTAGCTCAACGCTGAAGAGTTTATCGAATTTGAATTCCTTGGTTTTGCTATCCCGAGGAAAGTCAATGAGTGCTAACTCTTTCGATATTATGCTCTTTTCGCTAGATTTCAGGACACACTCAGTTTCTTTGGCAAATCTAGCTATCGTTGCATTTGAGATGCTTCTTATTGCCAGGTGCAAAGGTGTCAGGTTAAGCAATACTTCCAAAGCTGCAGTTGGACAGCTTCTCATTGCTCCTGATATGCATATGCACGCAAGTCTTTGTACTTTTTCTAATGTTTTTCTGGTGGTCACCTGGTCCGCTCTCTTGTTCCAGACTACCGCTCCATAGGTAAGGATAGGTCTTACCATCATTAGGTACATCCACCAAATAATGCTCGGTTTACAACCCCATGATCTTCCTGCTATACTTTTGCATATCATTAAGGTTTTCTTAGCTTTTTCAGTAGCTGCTTCAACTTGTTTTTTCCACAGGAGTTTACTATCTAGAATCACGCCTAGATACTTGACCTCTGTTGTGGGTACTATGGTTACTCCATCCAGTGTAATGTCTTTCATGTGTGGTAGGAGTCTTCTTCTGGTGAATGGTATAATTGTAGTTTTTGTGGGGTTGATATTCAGTCCTACAGTTGTACACCATTTTTTCGTGATTGCCAGACCCCTCTGTATTATATCGCAAAGGGTTTCTTCATATTTCCCACAGGCTAATAATGTGATGTCATCAGCATAGCCAATACATCTTATGCCTTGCGTGGTTAGTTTTTCTAATAATTCATCTACTACTAGACTCCAAAGTAGAGGTGACAAGACCCCTCCTTGTGGGCAGCCTCTCGTAGTGATTATTCTCTGAATCGTTTGGCTAGAGTGGGTTTCTGCCGTTCTTGTACTAAGCATTGCACTAACCCACTTTATTATTGTAATCGGAGTGTCCTTCCTCTGAAGTGCTTTGTTAACAGCCTCGTGTGAGGTATTATCAAAGGCACCCTCAATATCCAAGAAACAGCCGATCGCTGTTTCCTTTGAGTCGATTACTTTTTGGATAGTGGTTGAGAGATGGTATAGGGCAGTTTCTGTAGATCTACCTGCTCTGTATGCATGCTGTCTAGTGTTTAGTGGATTACTCACTAGAATTTCTGATCTTAAGAAGTTATCGATCACCTTCTCCATGGTTTTCAGTACGAAGGATGTTAAGCTTATTGGCCCGAAAGATTTAGGATGAGTTGTGTCTTTCTTACCTATTTTTGGTATAAAGATAATCTTTGCTCGTGTCCATGGACTAGGTATGTACCCTAGAGCCAGACTACTTCTGATAATTTTGAGTAAGTGTAGTAGAATCACTTCTTTTCCCATTTGTAATAATGCGGGAAAGATTCCATCTACCCCTGGAGTTTTGAAGGGTTGAAAGGTACTTAATGCCCATTCTAGCCTCTTCTTCGAGCAAACTATCGTTGCTGTCTTCCAGTCTTGCTTATCAGTACTGTGCACAGGCATAGGTCTATCATATCATGTTGTTAGTATGCTTCCAGAGAAGTGAGTGTTAAGCAGGAGAAGCGATCTTTGCTCTTCATTTTCTGTGAAACTGCCGTCAGCGTATTTCAAGGTGGTTTGTGACTTTTCCCTTGAAAGGGCTTTATGAAGTCTGCCTGCTGCCGGGGTTGTTGTTATGCTTTCACAGAAGTCTACGAAGCTTCTTCTTTTTGCTTTCCTCACTTCCTTACTATAGGCTGTAAGTTCCGCATGGTAAGCATGCCAGTTGCTGTTACTTTTTGCACTGTTGAAGAGTTTCCTTACCCTTGGGGAGAATTTGCTTGACATACCTTTTAAGATGGTATTATATTTTTTTAAGCTTTTAGGGATAAAGGAATAGGCATCAACCTTACATTCCATGAAAATTTGCATAAAATAGGAGTGCATCTCAACATTCCTGACTGTGATTTTAAGTTTACCAAACCCATTTGCAACGAATTTAATATCATCTAAATTATGTTCAGACTTACCCACATATTCCAAAATTGACTTTGAAGATATTACCTGGGCAAAAATGGGGTGCACCATGGCTAAGGTTTTCGAAATTGTTCTCCATTCTTGTTCTGAAAGACCATTCCTGTAGATTCACTTCTATTGAAGCTGGTGTTATTGCTGTTGCCTCTGATGTTGCGCACTTCCGATGAATTGGCTCTTCCCGCGTAGTCATGTTCAGTATTGCTGTCCTCTTGGGTGGCGTCTTGGGACTGACGCACATGATCTTCCATTTCGTTTTCGAAAATTTTAAAACGATTAGAGTTGTTGATTATTTCCTTTGGTTTTTTAGAACTTGAAGGATTAACTTGTTGTCTTCTTTTCCCAGCTATGACTGCTTGGAAGGTTCCTGTTTCGTCAACAAGGATCTTTTTTAAAGAGTCCTCTGTTTGCTTTGCCACATCCAAATGATTGGCGGGATTACTTTTGAAGTTGTGACCAATAATCACACAGCTGCTAGTTGGTTGCAATGGCTGCCTGGCGCCATAGATGGTGTTCATTATTTCATCTTGGGTTATCTCCATCTCGTTTTGTCAACCAGTTGCGTTGGTATTGGTAGCGTCATTTTCGTCTCCTCCATTCCAATCTTCCGAGACTGCTTTTACTATTTTTATCTTTTCTTCTTCACTAATGATTTTTGAAGGCAGTTTTATTCTTTCGTAAAACGAATTTTTATCTGGCGGTGTTTTATTTTGCCTACTAGGCCCGATACTACTCTTTTCCATGTCGAAAAAACAATTTTTTTTTGTGCACTCTTATCACTATATGTATTTAGTTAACACTCACAGTTCGCAAAATACGTCCGCACTCAACGGCTTGCTACCGAGCCAAAAGTAGAAATATACCAAGAGGAAAAATGTTTGACATTAGTGGAGAGTGGAGACCATGTTGAAACTACTGGAGAGTTCTAGATGAAATATCATTCGATATAAATGGGCCGCCCGAGGCAACCAGAACTCAGTTTTTTTATAGAGTGATAAAGTTAAAAGTAAATTGTTGTATACAAGTGATAGTCCAAAAGTCGAGTTGAGATCGAATAAAGTATAGATACTGAATAAAAGTGGTAGAAATAAATTGAAAGGTGAAGTTTTATTTTGCGAACTAAGCGCACGTTACAATATTATGGCTGAATACCTCGAAGGCAAGCAACCGGCACCTTCCATAGACCGTTCTGAACAACGCCAACAAGCCCATGCGCAAATTGAATCAAGAAAAAACTCTTGCTTTCCACTCTAGCAAATTCAAAACTCATTCCTCGTTTAAAATTGGAGATTTCGTTATGATTTGTAATGTTGACACAACGGAAGGCACAAATAAAAAATTAATTCCAAAATATCGTGTGCCATACCCAATCCATCAAATCCTTCCGAATGACAGATACGTAATCAGGGATATTGAGAACTATCAGGTGACTCAAATACCATACTGTAACGTGCGCTTAGTTCGAAAAATAAAACTTCACTTTTCAATTTATTTCAACCACTTTTATTCAGTATTTATACTTTATTCGATCTCAACACGACTTTTGGACTATCACTTGTAGACAATTTACTCTTCATTTTATCACTCTATAATCAAAACTGCTCTCTGGTTGCCTCGGGCGGCCTATTTATATCGAATGACATTTCATCTAGAGCTCTCCAGTAGTTTCCACATTGTCTCCACTCTCCACTGTCAAACACACTTCCTTCTGGTATATTTCTACACTTACACTAGTGTTGCCACTTGTGCTTTCATTTGAACGTTATCGATTGGGAAATTGGTATTAAATGTTGGGTTCACGTTACACTGCCCCCTCCTTAAGATTGTTCGTCCCGAATAATTCCATCTGCAGCCTCGCCACTATATCGATGCAGCCGGTCACAATGAACTACTTTTAACTTGCCTCTTAGTCCTCTTTGGATGCGGTAAACCACGTCATTAATCCTCGTGACAACAGTATAAGGACCTTCCCAGTTCTACTGAAGTTTCGGTGACAATCCCTTTTGACGATGAGGATTATAAAGCCACACACGATCTCCTGCTTGAAATCCTGACGTTGTCGCTTTTGTGTCATACCGTGTCTTCATCCGGTCGCCATACACTGTTGCCCATGTCCCTGTTCTATTAAATCTATCTGTAAGCCTACCCACCGCTATGTTTGAATCACAGACATAACAATTTTGGAACCACTTCTCCACGTCACCTCTAACATGCAGCCAGTAAAAGCGTTTTCGCACGTTCTCCAGCGTCTTGTTGACTCCCAGGTGGCTTCCTGTAGGGCTTCTATGCATCTTTTGTAAAACCTCTTTGATTTTCGATTGAGGAACAATGAGCTGCATTACAAAAGATTTACCGTCAGGAGATTCCCATTTGCGCTGGAGTACGCCTTCTTGCACGCGAAGCGAGTCCCACTGTGCCCAATAGGCTTTGACAACAGGGCTTTGGTCAGAAATGTCGTTCCAGTCAGGTTTCGTGTTGTTCTCTTTCCAATTGAGAATCGGTCCGATGTCCTTCTTTTGAGCAAACCTCAATTCTTCCTTGTTCCATCCGAATATGGGTTCCATTCTCATCCGCTGGGTCTTGGTTTCTACTTTCCGCCAGCAATTCCATTGGGGGTTTTCTACCTGATGTCCAATTCGGTATTGATAAGTCTGCGGTCTTACTCTACAGCTCGCGGATTGATTTTCTTGAAATTCACAACGTCGACAAGCAGTTTCAGTTTTAATTGGTGGCAACCGGCATTGTTGCTGTAAGTGCCCCGTCTTATTACAATTCCAACATCTGGCAAGTCCGTTCCGCTGGTTCCTTTGCAGCTTAACTCCTGGGCATGATCCAGCCTTGAATATGGCTTCTCTCTGACAATGTACCATTTGAGAAGCTTGCTCAGATGCTTCTATCATTAATGCATACTCTAGAGTTTCAGAAAGAGTTCGTTTTCTAGCAGTTCGCATAGATCTCTGAAGATGTTTGTCAGAAATGGCACGAACGAAGGACTCAACAGCCAGATGGTTGATAATTTCTTCTCCAGCAGCCGGGTATGCCAGGTGTACCAGTCTTTCGACGTCTGCTTGGAGCTGCTGTAGACTTTCACCCCTTTTGTGGACTCTGTTATTGAGTTGGACTCGGAAGACTTCTTTCAAGTGGCTATCACCAAAGCGTTTATCTATAGCTGCCACGAGAGAACTGAAATCGTAGCTCTAACCAGCTGGAACAGTTTGAAGTAATTCAGCTGCTGGCCCTCTAAGAGCAAGAGTCAGTGCTATGTATTTGTCTTCGTCATCCCAGTCATTTGCTGTCGCAGCTGCCTCGAATTGTCTCCTGTAAACTAACCAACACGACTGTCCGTCGAATGTTGGTGGTCGTACTTCTCTTTGCTTTAGACAATCTCCACAAGTTTTCCGTAGCTCCATTTTCCGCATCTGGTCTAGTTGCTTAGCCATGTTTTCGATTCGTTTCTCCAAAGTGGCAAGCTGACTTTCGCATTGACTCTCAAGCTTGGAAAATCGTTTCTCAACATATTCAATGCGTTTTTCTAGGCCACAAACATTTTTCTCAATGTTACCCAATTTGCTTTCTAGAATGTTTTTCTGGCCTTCCAAAACATTCTGTTGCGCCTCAAGTCTTTCCAGAATATTCTGTTGTTTTTTCTTTTGTTCTTTTCGTTGTTCTTCAATCAGCTTCTTTTTTTCGTTTCGTTGTTCTTCAATCAGCTTCTTTTGCTCGTTTCGTTGCTCTTCCAGATTCTTTTGTTGTACTTCGAGTCGTTAGAGAACATTCTGCTGTTCTTTCTTTTGCTCGTTTCGTTGTTCTAACAAAAGTCTTATCATACTAGAAAAATCTACACTTTCACTTACTTCCTCTTCTTCCACTTCTGTTTCAAAAACAAAAGTGTTTACGTCTTCCCCTTGTTGTTCCAAATAGTTGCGCAACAGCAGGACGAGCTCATTTTTCGATCCCGCTCTAGAAAGATTTCGCTTACCTAACTCACTTTTAAGCTCAATGCAGTTGAGCTCTTCTAACAACTTACCCATTTTCACTGTATATAATTATTATTTTTCCTTTCCCTTTTGTTTTTTTTTACACTTTACTAGTCAAATAAGTTTTATTTCCACTTCTGACACCAATGTAACGTGCGCTTAGTTCGAAAAATAAAACTTCACTTTTCAATTTATTTCAACCACTTTTATTCAGTATTTATACTTTATTCGATCTCAACTCGACTTTTGGACTATCACTTGTAGACAATTTACTCTTCAATTTATCACTCTATAATCAATACTGCTCTCTGGTTGCCTCGGGCGGCCTATTTATATCGAATGACATTTCATCTAGAACTCTCCAGTAGTTTCCACATTGTCTCCACTCTCCACTGTCAAACACACTTCCTTCTGGTATATTTCTACACTTACACTAGTGTTGCCACTTGTGTTTTCATTTGAACGTTTTCGATTGGGAAATTGGTATTAAATGTTGGGTTCACGTTACAATACGATGGATTTTTAGAGGCTTCACGAATACGGCCTTGGGCTGACTGGAGGACGGATGCACGGGAGGACCCCAGTGGTGGTTGGCCCGATTCGTCCGATGTACCCATTAGAACCATTCTTTCGCATATGGTAAAAATTATCATTTTGCCTTCTGCCACTTGCACATTTGTACAAGTAAACTTTCACATAAATTATTATCAGTAAATGATTGAGGTCAATCATTATGTCAGGATTGGCCGAGCTTTTATAATTTTTTTTTGTTCTTAAATGTAGGCAAACCCTCAATGTTCCAAACGTCAAACATCATCGACTCATGTTCGAATTGCGAAACGTCAGCGACGAGTATTCGATGCTGTTTGACGTTTGGCACAGAGAGTTTTTTTCGATTATTTCATCATTCCTTGAGCGAGAAAAGAACCGCCAAGAATAAAATATTGTATTTTTTGTTTTAAATAAAGTATCAAGTAAGTTAGTAAGTAAGTAAATTCATTTATTTTTCGTTTTCTTATTTCACAATGAGTTTAACAATGACATTAGAGCTATGGCATTGCTGTCAGCTCGGTTAGCAGTGCTTGTAAATGTATTTTATTAATGTTTATGGTTTCTTTTGTTTAATTTTTACACGAGAATTCATTATGCAAATTCACTGATCAATAGTGCTCTATATGTATAGGATTCCGATAGGTAATTGCATAGGTTTTTCCAGTTGAGTCCGTTCAATATTTCAATTGCCTCTTTCATTTACAGTGTCTTTTTTCCGAAGTATATCAGGCGTTGTGAAGGAAAAGCTGGGCATATAGGTACTTAAAAAGTGAAAAGAGTCTTCTTTAGCTTTAAGATTGCATTTTGAACAAAATTGATTAAGACTTCCATTGTATGGGCTTCGATTTAAAAAGAGTATTTCACACCTTATTTTGAAAATGAAGGATATTTCTCTGTAACTGTACACGTCACGAAAATAGGTTATCTCTAGCAAATAAGTGTTAAGCTGTGAATATAATATTCTACTCTCCGAGTTACGAGCTCTTACTGAAAAATCATCACGTACTGAATCTAACTACTTTTGCATTATTCTGTAGAGCCAGTTTTTTACAAGATTTAAGTTGTCCACACTTATTATGATTTCTTCATCGCAGATAGTTCCCAAATGCTTTCATTTGGACAGCCACCAATCTCCATTCCTCAGCTCCTACATCAGCATCTTTTTGGTTAGGCGCATATCTGCCTGGGAAAGAACTTTCAAAATGTAGTCGGCTTGCAATTTTAGGGTGTAGGTAAACAGATAAGGGAGTGCAGATTCGAGATGAATGGCGTAATTTGGAGTATTAAGTGGTAACTTGAACAGTTTCATTAGAAAATTTCTTTGTAGTTTTTCGATGGTTTCGTATTCATCAATACCCCAGATCCGCGCCGCATAACACAAAGTTGACTTAACTACAGCATCGAAAACTTTGTACTTAGCTGATAGACTGATTCGGCTATTCAGGAAGATGTTTTTCCATGTTACATTCAAAAGGCATTGAGATGTCTTCGATTTATCTTGAAGGCTGAAATCTATGTTACGAGTTAGTTTCACTCCCAAATACTTATACTCGCCTACAATATCCAAAGTAGTGCCTTTTTAGGTCCAATTGTTTCGGGTTTGGGTTCTGGTGGAGCGGTCTAATACCATAACTTTAGATTATTTAATGTTAATAACAAGACCCCATTCTTGACAATAGTCTGACAGACGATTGATCATGAGTTGAAGATTTTCTGGAGACTCTGACAGTATGACCAGATCATCAACATACATTAGAACATTAATTCTTGAACCGGCTATATTAATTCCTCCAGGTAGACCGGTAACCACATCGTTTATAAAAATTGAAAACAATAGCGCACTTTGGGGACAACCTGGTTTTACTCCATAATTTGTTTCGAACCAGTCAGATAGTGTAGATCCGTCCCACACAGCTGCTTTTGACTCCGCATAAAGTCGCTCGATAACGTTGATGAATTTCGTTGATATATCAATTCTTGAAAGTTTATAAATGAGGGCATTTCTGTTGATAAGATCAAAGGCTGCTTTGATGTCGACAAAGAAGGTATACACCTTTTTATTTCTTGCTTCGAAAGCTTTAACAATAGAAGTTAATGTGAATAAATGGTCAATCGTCAAGTAATCCTTTCTAAAGCCAGCTTGAGATTCAGATAGTATATTGTTAACTTCTACCCATGTTTCAAGTCTTTTTACTAGAACACAACAGAATAATTTTGCTAGTAAATTCATGAAAGAAATTCTACGGTAGTTTTCATAGTTGTTTAAATCACCTTTTTTGTGAATTGGGAAAATAACGGATCTCATAAACGATGAAGGTATTGTAACGTGCGCTTAGTTCGCAAAATAAAACTTCACCTTTCACTTTATTTCTACCACTTTTACTCAGTATATATGTTTATTTGATCTCAACTAGACTTTTGGACTATCACTTGTATACAACAATTTACTCTTAACTTTATCACTCTATAATCAAAACTGCTCTCTGGTTGCCTCGGGCGGGCTATTTATATCGAATGACATTTCATCTAGAACTCTCCAGTAATTTCCACATAGTCTCCACTCTCCACTATTTTGGCTGTCAAACATTTTCTCTCCTAGAATATTTCTACACTTACACTAGTGTTGCCGCTTGTGTTTTCGGTTGAACGTTTTCGATTAGGAAATTGGTATTAAATGTTGGGTTCACGTTACACTGCCCCCTCCTTAAGATTGTTCGTCCCGAATAATTCCATCAGCAGCCTCGCCACTATATCGATGCAGCCGGTCACAATGAACTACTTTTAACTTGCCTCTTAGGCCTCTTTGGATGCGGTAAACAACGTCTTTAATCCTCGTGACAAGTATAAGGACCTTCCCAGTTTTTCTGAAGTTTCGGTGACAATCCCTTTTGACGATGAGGATTATAAAGCCACACACGATCTCCTGCTTGAAATCCTGACGTTGTCGCTTCTGTGTCATACCGTGTCTTCATCCGGTCGCCATACACTGTTGCCCATGTCCCTGTTCTATAAGGTCTATCTGTAAGCCTACCCACCGCTATGTTTGAATCGCAGACATAACAATTTCGGAACCACTTCTCCACGTCACCTCTAACATGCAGCCAGTAAAAGCGTTTTTGCACGTTCTCCAGCGTCTTGTTGACTCCCAGGTGGCTTCCTGTAGGGCTTCTATGCATCTTTTGTAAAACCTCTTTGATTTTCGATTGAGGAACAATGAGCTGCATTACAAAAGATTTACCGTCAGGAGATTCCCATTTGCGCTGGAGTACGCCTTCTTGCATGCGAAGCGAGTCCCACTGTGCCCAATAGGCTTTGACAACAGGGCTTTGGTCAGAAATGTCGTTCCAGTCAGGTTTCGTGTTGTTCTCTTTCCATTTGAGAATCGGTCCGATGTCTGGGTCCTTCTTTTGAGCAGACCTCAATTCTTTCTTGTTCCATCCGAATATGGGTTCCATTCTCATCCGCTGAGTCTTGGTCTCTACTTTCCGCCAGCAATTCCATTGGGGGTTTTCTACCTGATGTCCAATTCGGTATTGATAAGTCTGCGGTCTTACTCTACAGCTCGCGGATTGATTTTCTTGAAATTCACAACGTCGACAAGCAGTTTCAGTTTTAATTGGTGGCAACCGGCATTGGCGCTGTAAGTGCCCCGTCTTATTACAATTCCAACATCTGGCAAGTCCGTTCCGCTGGTTCCTTTGTAGCTTAACTCCTGGGCATGATCCAGCCTCGACTATGGCTTCTCTTTGACAACGTACCATTTGAGAAGCTTGCTCAGATGCTTCCATCATTATTGCAAATTCTAGAGTTTCAGAAAGATTTCGTGTTCAAGCAGTTCGCTTAGATCTCTGAAGATGTTTGTCAGAAATAGCACGAACGATGGACCCAACAGCAAGCTGGTTAATGATTTCTTCTCCAGCATCCGGGTATGCCAGGTGAACCAGTCTTTCGACGTCTGCTTGGAGCTGCTGTAGACTTTCACCCCTTTTGTGGACTCTGTTATTGAGTTGGACTCGGAAGACTTCTTTCAAGTGGCTATCACCAAAGCGTTTATCTATAGCTGCCACGAGAGATCTGAAATCGTCACTCCTACCAGCTGGAACTGTTTGAAGTAATTCAGCTGCTGGCCCTCTAAGAGCAAGAGTCAGTGCTATGTATTTGTCTTCGTCATCCCAGCCATTTGCTGTCGCAGCTGCCTCGAATTGTCTCCTGTAAACTGACCAAGACGACTGTCCATCGAATGTTGGTGGTTGTACTTCTTTTTGTTTTAGACAATCTCCACAAGTTCTCCGTAGCTCCATTTTCCGCATCTGGTCTAGTTCCTTAGCCATGTTTTCGATTCGTTTCTCCAAAGTGGCAAGCTGACTTTCGCATTGACTTTCAAGCTTGGAAAATTCTCAACACATTCAAAGCGTTTTTCTAGGCCACAAACATTTTTCTCAATGTTACCCAATTTGCTTTCTAGAATGCTTTTCTGGCCCTCCAAAGCATTCTGTTGCAATTCAAGTCTTTCGAGAATATTCTGTTGTTTCTTTTTTTGCTCGTTTCGTTGCTCTTCAACCAGCTTCTTTTGCTCGTTTCGTTGTGCTCCAAGTTGTTCGAGAACATTCTGCTGTTCCTTCTTTTGCTCGTTTCGTTGTGCTTCAAGTTGTTCGAGAACATTCTGCTGTTCCTTCTTTTGTTCGTTTCGAAGCTCTTCCAGACGCCCGAGAATATTATGCTGTTGCTCGTCAATCAGCTTCTTTTGTTGTACTTCGAGTCTTTCGAGAACATTCTGCTGTTCTTTCTTTTGTTCTAATAAAAGCTTCATCATACTAGAAAAATCTACACTTTCACTTACTTCCTCTTTTTCCACTTCTGTTTCAAAAACAAAAATGTTTACGTCTTCCCCTTGCTGTTCCAAATAGTTGCGCAAGCGCAGGACGAGCTCATTTTTCGATCCCGCTCTAGAAAGATTTCGCTTACCTAACTCACTTTTAAGCTCAGTGCAATGGAGCTCTTCCAACAACTTACCCATTTTCACTGTATTTAACTTTTTTTTTTTTTTGCACTTAACTAGTTTTTTTTTTTATCAAATAAGATTTATTTACACTTCTGACACCAATGTAACGTGCACTTAGCTCGCAAAATAAAACTTCACCTTTCACTTTATTTCTACCACTTTTATTCAGTATCTATCTTTATTTGATCTCAACTCGACTTTTGGACTATCACTTGTATACAACAATTTACTCTTAATTTTATCACTCTATAATAAAAACTGCCCTCTGGTTGCCTCGGGCGGGCTATTTATATCGAGTGACATTTCATCTAGAACTCTCTAGTAATTTCCACATAGTCTCCACTCTCCACTATTTTGGCTGTCAAACATTTTCTCTCCTAGAATATTTCTACACTAACACTAGTATTGCCGCTTGTGTTTTCGGTTGAACGTTTTCGATTAGGAAATTGGTATTAAATGTTGGGTTCACGTTACCGTATATTTTCAGACATGTAGATTTTGTTGAAGAGAGGGTTGAGTTTTTCGTGAAAGGTTTCTGTAGCGTTTTTGAAGAATTCGTATGGAACTCCATCTTCTCCGGAGGCTTTTCCATTTTTTCCTTTGAGAAATACAGACTTCAACTCATTTATTGTTATTTCACAGTCTAAAATGTTATCAGATAATAAAGGTTGAGCAAACGAGAATCTTATTTCCGATTGGCCATACAGGAGAGATCTGAAGTGGATAGGTAGATCACAAGCATACACTCCTATTCCAATCCTTAAATTAGTACCATTAATTTCTCTGGCGGTTTTCCAAAATTCTTTTGTACATTTGATTCGACCAAGATTGTAAGCTTGATTGTCTTCAAAAACAGATTTCTTATTCAAACACAGTTTTTTGTAGAAGTTGTTAGCTTCATGACTTAAGCTTTCAACAATTCAAACGATTTTTTACAAGCGGTCATGCAATCTTTGTCAAACCATTTCTGTTTGAATTCGTTTGGGCTACCAATGGTGTTCTTCATCCAGTTGATTAGCTTATTTGCGCTTATTTCAGTTGACTCCATCTCTACGTCCATGAAAGGTTGGTTTTTGTCTAACTTTTGCTGGTAAATAGTAACATCTTTTTCATTTCATTTCAGCCTGGGCAAGAGTTCAAGGGTTCTTTCGTTTGTAGCACATTCATCACTCCATTCTACTGTGATTGGCATATGGTCGGAGAATGGTTTACTCTGAACTTCGAAATTCTTCACTAAGCCTTTCCAGTCATTATTTACCATACAGTAGTCAATAACTGATTTGCTTTGCCGTCCAAGAAAAGTTAACTGTCCTTCGATGTCTCCATTAGTGCATCCATTTAAAACTGTGCAATCATACTGTAATGTGCACCCAACATTTCATGCTAATTTCCTAATTGAAAACGTTAAACCGAAAACAAAAGTGCTGGCAGCGCTATAATGGAAGACGATGTTTGTGAGTGAGTGTGTGTGTGTGCAGAAAAATACCGGGAGGGGAACTTGTCTAGACATCATGGTTCATAGAAAAACTACTAGAAATCTCTCGATGTTTCACACTTCTATATAAAGAGGGAGCTGACGCAACCAGAAGTCAGTTTTATTTAGAAAGTGATAGTGTGAATATTGAATAAACGAAATTGAGTTGTGTTCGAATAAAGTGTATATCGAAAGTAGATACTGAATAAAAGTGGTAGAATTAATTTGAAAGGTAGAGTTTTATTTTTGCGAACTAAGCGCACGTTACATTGGTGTGAGAAGTGGAAATAAAACTTATTTGACTAGTAAAGTGAAAAAAAAAAGTGAAAGGAAAAATAATAATAATATACAGTGAAAATGGGTAAGTTGTTAGAAGAGCTCAACTGCATTGAGCTTAAAAGTGAGTTAGGTAAGCGAAATCTTTCTAGAGCGGGATCGAAAAATGAGCTCGTCCTGCGCTTGCGTAACTATTTGGAACAGCAAGGGGATGACGTAAACACTTTTGTTTTTGAAACAGAAGTGGAAGAAGAGGAAGTAAGACAGAGTGTAGATTTTTCTAGTATGATGAAACTTTTGTTAGAGCAACAAAAAAAGCTGATTGAAGAGCAACAGCAGAATATTCTCGGACGTCTGGAAGAGCAACGAAACGATCAAAAGAAGGAACAGCAGAATGTTCTCGAACAACTTGAAGAACAACGAAGTGAACAAAAGAAGGAACAACAGAATATTCTCGAAAGACTTGAGGCGCAACAGAATGTTTTAGAAGGTCAGAAAAACATTCTAGAAGGTAAATTGGGTAACATTGAGAAAAATGTATGTGCCCTAGACGAACGCGTTGAAGGTGTGGAAAAACAGCTTTCTGTTGTAGAGAATCGTTTGGAAAGCCGATGCGATAAACAGTTCTCTGTTCTGTCCAAGGAATTACACCAGATCCGGAAAATCAAAATTCGAGAATCTGCTGGAGAATTTGCAAGGAAAAAGGAGATGAAACCCCCAACATTTGATGGACAGTCTTCTTGGCCAGTCTACAAGAGACAGTTTGAGGCAGCCGCGACAACAAATGGCTGGGATGACGAAGACAAGTACATAGCACTGACTCTTGCTCTTAGAGGACCAGCAGCTGAATTACTTCAAACAGTTCCAGCTGGTAAGAGCGGCGATTTCGGTTCTCTCATGGCAGCTATAGATAAACGCTTTGGAGATAGCCACTTGAAAGAAGTCTTCCGAGTCCAACTCAATAACAGAGTCCAGAAAAGAGGTGAAAGTCTACAGCAGCTCCAAGCAGACGTCGAAAGACTGGTTCACCTGGCATACCCGGATGCTGGAGAAGAAATCATCAACCAGCTTGCTTTTGAGTCCTTCGTTCGTGCCATTTCGGATATACATCTTCAGAGGTCTGTGCGAACTGCTAGAACACGTACTCTTTCTGAAACCTTAGCATTCGCATTGACAATTGAAGCAGCAGAACAGGCTTCTCATGGAGTGCATCGACTTAAAGAAGCCAAAGTCGAAGAATGCTCGTGCCAAAGAGCTGAAATACAAAAGATCCAGCGGAGCGGACTAGCAAGATGTTGGAACTGCAACAAGACCGGGCACTTACAGCGTCAATACCGACTACCACCAAATAAAGCCGGTTGTCAACATTGTGGAAGCAAGAGATCCTCCAAAAGCGTCATCATTGGGAAAACACTGGTAGCACCGAAAAACAAAATGGTCCTCGTACGATTACTAAACACCAGACCGTACGATTTAAGGTTGAAGAAGGGAGAAGTCGTTGGACGTTGCGAATCGGTTGCAGCAATTACGAAGATCACAGACGAAGCCCCGAGAAAAACTATAACTCCGGAGGAGCTCAAAACTATCAGAGCTAAAATACTGAATTCATCCAACCTTGATCACCAACAAACAAGGATGGCTGAAAATCTCCTACAAGAGTACACTGACATCTTCGCATCGCAAAAGGGACAATATGGTAGGACACAGTTGGTGCAGCATCGCATCAACACAGGAGATGCAAGACCGATTCGTCAGCCCGCAAGACGTCTTCCACTGACCAAACAAGGTGAGGTTGAGGAAATGATAACAGCAATGAAGAAAGACGGTCTTATCGAAAACTCCAAAAGTCCTTGGGCATCACCAGTGGTGCTAGTGAAAAAGAAAGACGGAAGCACTCGCTTTTGTGTAGACTACCGAAGGCTGAATGATGTGACTAAGAAGGACAGCTATATTCTGCCCAGAATCAGTGATACCCTGGATGCCATGGAGGGAGCCCAGTGGTTCTCGACGCTGGACTTGAAGAGTGGATATTGGCAAGTTGACATCCACCCTGATGATCGGGAAAAGACGGCGTTTTCTACAGGTAATGGGCTCTGGCAGTTCAAAGTTATGCCGTTTGGGCTATGCAACGCTCCGGCAACATTCGAGCGTTTGATGGAGTGCGTTCTTCAAGGACTGACGTGGAAAGCTTGCCTAGTCTACTTGGACGATGTCATTGTTTACGGGAAAACATTTGACCAACATTGCAAGAACCTAAAAGCCGTGTTTCAGAGACTTCGAGAGGCCAACCTTAAACTGAATCCGGAAAAATGTGCACTTTTCAAAACCGAAGTCAAGTATTTGGGACACATCATCTCTTCCCAAGGAGTGAAGACTGATCCTGAAAAAGTTGACTCCGTCAAAAATTGGCCAACACCACAGGACAAACATCAACTCCGAAGCTTTCTTGGTCTTGCCACATATTACCGACGTTTTGTTAAGAACTTTGCTGGAGTTGCAAAGAGTTTACATCAGCTCACCGAAAAGGGGAAGCAGTTTAAATGGTCAGGTGAGTGCGAGAAATCTTTTCAGGAACTCAAATACCGCCTCTGTAACGCTCCAGTGCTGGCACATCCAACACCTGGCAAAACGTTCATCATCGACGCTGATGCAAGCAACGTTGGAATCGGGGCGGTACTATCCCAAGTGCATGATGGCGAAGAGAATGTGGTGGCATATTACAGCAAGGTCCTCTCGAAGCCCGAAAGAAACTACTGTGTGACCAGAAGGGAACTGCTAGCTCTTATCTTGGCAACAAAGCACTTCCATAAGTACATCTATGGACAGAAATTCCTCCTGCGGACAGACCATGGTGCTCTGAACTGGCTGTTGAACTTCAAAAATCCAGAAGGTCAAGTCGCAAGGTGGATAGAAAGATTGCAGACCTATGACTACCAGATTGAACACCGCAGAGGAAAGCTGCACTCAAACGCCGATGCATTATCCCGAAGACCTTGCAAAGTGGATTGCAAGCATTGCAGGCGGCAAGAAGACAAAGAAATCATTACCGCTCAGCGACTAAGAGCTGACCCCATAAGCGGATGGAGCAAGGAGGAAGTGAGGACTGCTCAACAGGAGGATCCAGATATCGAACCCATTCTCGCATGGAAAGAAAATGAAGAGAAACCGGAATGGGGAGACATTTCTGACAGGAGTCCAGTTCTCAAAGCCTATTGGGCACAGTGGGACTCACTATATGTGCAAGAAGGTGTCCTCAGGCGAAGATGGGAATCCGCTGACGGTAAGTCATATGTGATGCAGCTGATCGTACCGCAATCGAAAGTCAGTGAAGTTCTTCGGGAGATGCACGACGGACCTTCTGGAGGTCACCTGGGAGTAAACAAAACACTGGAGAAGGTGCGACATCGGTTCTACTGGTTACATGCTAGAGATGACGTGGAGAAGTGGTGCCGAACATGTGACAAGTGTGCTGCAACCAAAGGACCTGGTAGGAAGATTTAAGGTAAGATGCATCAGTACAACGTTGGATCGCCTTTTGAGAGGATTGCAGTAGATGTGGCTGGGCCTTTTCCAGAGACCAACGCTGGAAACAAGTACATTCTGGTTGTAATGGACTACTTTAGCAAGTGGCCTGAGGCGTATGCCATCCCAAATCAAGAGGCCAAAACGGTGGTCGACCAGATTGTGTTTAACTGGGTGAGTAGGTTTGGCGTGCCTATGGAACTCCATTCCGACCAAGGGAGGAACTTTGAGTCAAACATCTTCCAAGGAGTGTGCGGACTACTTGGCATTAAGAAAACGAGAACCACACCGCTTCATCCACAATCTGATGGGATGGTTGAAAGATTCAACCGGACCTTGAAAGAACACCTCACCAAGGTCGTAGGCGACTACCAAAGAGACTGGGATAGGCACGTACCGCTATTCCTGATGGCCTATAGAAGTGCAGTACAT
This sequence comes from Melanostoma mellinum, assembly GCA_914767635.1. NCBI lineage: Eukaryota > Metazoa > Arthropoda > Insecta > Diptera > Syrphidae > Melanostoma > Melanostoma mellinum. The sequence continues at coordinate 109,534,219 of OU612059.1, forward strand.
AGCTCGACAGGACAAACACCATCTGACATCCTGTTCGGGAAAACCATGCGGCTGCCCAGCGAACTTAAATTTGGATGCCCCACAGAGGAGCCACAGGACACGAACGAGTATGTGGACGACCAGAAGGAGAGACTCGCTGACATCCATAAAAGAACAAGGGAACGGATGAAAACCTACAGCGACCGGATGAAGACACGGTACGACACAAAAGCGACAACGTCAGGATTCCAAGCAGGAGATCGTGTGTGGCTTTATAATCCTCATCGTCAAAAGGGATTGTCACCGAAACTTCAGCAGAACTGGGAAGGTCCTTATACTGTTGTCACGAGGATTAACGACGTGGTCTACCGCATCCAAAGAGGACTAAGAGGCAAGTTAAAAGTAGTGCATTGTGACCGGCTGCATCGATATAGAGATGAGGCTGCAAATGGAATTATTCGGGACGAACAATCTTAAGGAGGGGGCAGTGTAATGTGCACCCAACATTTCATGCTAATTTCCTAATTGAAAACGTTGAACCGAAAATACAAGTGCTGGCAACGCTATAATTGAGTGCTATAATGGAAGACGTTGCTTGTGAGTGAGTGTGTGTGTGTGCAGAAAAATACCGGGAGGGGAACTTGTCTAGACATCATGGTTCATAGAAAAACTACTAGAAATCTCTCGATGTTTCACACTTCTATATAAAGAGGGAGCTGACGCAACCAGAAGTCAGTTTTATTTAGAAAGTGATAGTGTGAGTATTGAATAAACGAGTTGAGTTCGAATAAAGTGTATATCGAAAGTAGATACTGAATAAAAGTGGTAGAATTAATTTGAAAGGTAGAGTTTTATTTTTGCGAACTAAGCGCACGTAACAATACATTTGTAGTAGTTCTAGCAAATTTGAGCCATTTTGGTTGTGGGTTACATCCTTTGAATTTCGATGAAACTCGTTGATTGACGTATTAGGTGTATAACGTACCATTTTTAATAAAAAAAATATCAAAATTTTTAACATATTCAAAAAAATCGGCAAAAAGTAATTTATTATTTAATCCTGACACATTAGGTGCGTTTTTTTGCACGCGTATATACGTTTGTTAAAATTTTTGCATGCTAAAAACAACAATAAAATAAGCGAATAGCGAGGATAAACATCTACGTTTATTTCTGAAGCGAATATAAACTGCAAGTGCTACCAAGATGGTGTAGATAAATTTTTGGAAATTTCAAAAAATTCATTCAAAATTCATCCGTTTGACAAAGCAAATAAAAACAAATTCGGATTTTTTTTTTCTCATTTGTCAATGCCTGAATCCTGAAATGCTGAGACTTAAGGACTACATCAGCGGTGTTGGAGACTCCCTGGACGTGGTGGTAGTTGGCGGCTAAATTGGCAAAGGAAAGCGAACTGGGACAGCTCCCACGAGCCGGACGAGTGGTTTGACGCCGTTCAAGAGTGGGAAATAAAATGTGCCGATCTCTCGCTTAGCCCTCTCAGCTCACAAGGCAACCATCGGCTTTGTGGAAATTCATGCTGTTGATTTCGACATTAAGTTTAGGCAAATCATCTTTTGTGGCAAGATTAGCGGTCGCTGACATGAGTTCTTTCTGCAGTGACGATTCTATGATTTGTTTGATTTTCTTCAAGTCTTGCTCAGAGATGGACATTGTTGAGTGGAGGTTTTGTGTTCTTTTCGATTAACTGGCGAATTTGGACTCAGGAGTAAAGGAGTCTTCAGGGGAAGTTTGGTCAATTTTTCTTTTGTTTTCGGTCATATGACAACGGTAATAGCACATTGGAGTTGTTTTTAGCTTACTGACTAGTATTACCTTTTTAATCGGAATATTTAAGGTTCCTTGGCTTGAAACTGACTTGCCAAATCTAATCTAAGTTGTTTTTAGGTTTGTTTGTTATGTAAAACTATTAAAATCAGCAAAAAAAATCACAGAGCGTAATTAAAACTGAACCAATCACTTTCCAAGCAGAGTTGACAACCCATTCAGTATCCTTTTGGTTGATTGGTGGAAATCAGCATAGCTTTAATTTCAGATTAAGTTTTTCATCATTCAGATAAATAAAGTATTATTAAACAAAAAGTTTCCAGCTATAATAAGTTTGCAATTAATATCTAAGGTTCGTCCAAATAATCGACCGATATAAGCTGCTGTTGGCGGAATAGTTGATCATTGGAAGCTCTTACAGCCTCATGTACCTCGCGCAAGCCTGGTGGAGCACGAAACTGCTGAATTTGCTGCTGCAGTTGTTGTTTACTCTGTTTCTGTTGATTGAATGTTGATTGACTGAAGTTTTCATGCAGTGTTGGCGGCGTTGTGAATTCGATTTGCTTGCAGTTGGTTTTGATGATTATGAATTAGATGAGGATACTTGAAAATCAGTTTTACAACACATGTGTGACCACCCCTTGCAGCCTTCTTCAACCGACGTGACTTTGGCATGATTGTCCAAATGACACAACCAGTAATGGTGAACTTGGTCCATGATATATGAGATTTCAAACAGAACAATCTTAGTAGATGACCAGTGCCCCTGTTCTGTAACTTTCGCCTCAACGATAAACGGTGGAAAATGGAACGATTTTCTATGAATTTAGTAGGATTTCGTTCCATTTCCCACCGTTTATCGCCGAGGCAAAAGTTACAGAACAATGCTTTTATCGAGGCGATAGTTACAGAACAGGGGCACAGGTGTTGAAAATACGAAATCTACTATTGAGTAGTATTTTTGCTAGCAGAACTCAATTAATTTCTGTTCTTCTGCAGCAAAAGGGCAAACCATGCCTTAAATTTCAAATAAAAATGCACAGAAACATTTTTTGCAGTAGCTTTCTGAAAATAATTTTTATCAACAAAACTTAACAGTGACAACTGTCAAACAAAATCTACTCTAGTACTTCTCCGCAGTTTAAATCATTGTATAAATATTTAAAAGTAAACTCCATTTTCTTTTTAACCGGTGGCGCACCAAGCGTCTTCGACCAAAGCTCGTATGTTCCACATGATTTTTTGTTTTTTATGATGAGAGCGTTTGTGGATGCTATTAAGTTGAAAGAGAAATTCAGTTTGTAAACAATGAATTTTTCTGGTCAGCTGAGTGAGCAACGACCAAAGAGCAAATCTTAAAGGACTATTCACATGAGCACGACCAACGAACGACGAATATATCAAGAAATGAGATTTTAAGTACCTTACTAGCATAAATTCCTCGCGAATTTTTTTGGAAACGATGGAAAAATAGTTCATACTTATTTTTAGGTGGATAAACTTTTATTTTTGTACCTAAAATTAAAAAAAATGAGAAAAAAAGTTTATTTGTTACGAATAAATATCTAGTGAGTACGAACTGTCAGACTTTATTCTCGTTCCACATACAATCCACACTCCAACGAATAAATTTTTCGCGCGTGCTTAACCTCAAAATCATTCCCCATTTTTGTTTTGCATGTAAATTGTGTTCGTTATTCGTGACGAATGTAAAACACTCATGTGAATGAAATGTCAAAATTAACGAATATTCGTACATTCGTCGTTCGTTGTTCGTTCTCATGTGAATAATACTTAATTACTATTCACAAGAGAACGACCAACGAACAACGAATGAACGAATATTCGTTGATTTTGATATTTCATTCACATTTGTGTTTTACATTCGTCACGAATAAAGAACACAATTTAGAGGCAAAACAAAAATTGAGAATGATTTTGAGGTAAAGCACGCGCGAAAAATTCATTTGTTGGAGTGTGAATTGTATATGGAACGAGAATAAAGTCTGACAGTTCATACCTACTAGATTTTTATTCGTAACGAATAAGGCCTTGCGCAAACCAACGCGGTGAGTGCGTGCGATGCGATTGCGATAAGTCAAATCCCTATGCATTGAGTCAAACGTCCATAACATTACATAGAGATTTGACTTAACGCAATCGCATCGCACTCACCGCGTTGGTTTGCGGAAGGCTTAAACTTTTTTCTCTATTTTTCTAATTTGAAGTAAAAAAATAAGAGTTTATCCACCTAAATATAAGTATGAACTATATTTCCATCGCTTCCTAAACAATTCGTGAGGAATTTTTGATAGTAACGTACTTAAAATCTCATTTCTTGATTTATTCGTCGTTCGTTGGTCGTGCTCATATGAATAGTCCTTTAGATCGGATGGATGTTATTGGTACATGTATACGTATAGTTCAAAGGAGATAAAGAAGCAAAAGCGATATGGGCAGGATAATATTCTCAAGGATAAAAATAGATATTCGGGTAAGATGTAAGAAAATGAAAAATGATCTTGATTTTGCATGTGAATATTTTGCTTATGGGTTAGCGAGGTAGGTTGGAGTCTTACTCAATGTTGGTAAGTACATCGATGTAAGTTTTTTGTATTGTAACGCGAACCCAACATTTGATACCAATTTCCCGATCGAAAACGTTCAAATGAAAACACAAGTGGCAGCACTAGTGTAAGTGTAGAAATATACCAGAAGGAAAAATGTTTGACAGTGGAGAGTGGAGACAATGTGGAAGTTACTGGAGAGTTCTAGATGAAATGTCATTCGATATAAATAGCCCGCCCGAGGCAACCAGAGGGCAGTTTTGATTATAGAGTGATAAAGTGAAGAGTAAATTGTTGTGTACAAGTGATAGTCCAAAAGTCGAGTTGAGATCGAATAAAGATAGACACTGAATAAAAGTGGTAGAAAATAAATTGAAAGGTGAAGTTTTATTTTGCGAACAAGGCGCACGTTACATTGGTGTCAGAAGTGGAAATAAAACTTATTTGACTAGTAAAGTGTAAGAAAAAAAAAAAAGTGAAAGGAAAAATAATAATTATATACAGTGAAAATGGGTAAGTTGTTAGAAGAGCTCAACTGCATTGAGCTTAAAAGTGAGTTAGGTAAGTGCTGTGTATAAAATAAGACAAAAGAGAAGGCAATTAGGCTATCAGATATATATATTTATTTGCCAATGTGCTTTTTATAAGATTGTGATGCAAACGTGCTGGAAGTCGGAAATAAATGGCGAATAGACGAATCAATTCCAAAATGATGATGATGATGACAGATGACAAGTTGGCAAGGTGGTATGACTGTTATCACTGTTCACATGTGGCACTGGTCTAATTCTTGTTCACATGTGGCACAGATGGAATGGAATATACAACACTCTCCGCCAGGCAAAAAAAAAATTTTTCTGTGTAGTCGCCAATCAATGTCGAGACAATAGTCTCTAAACCTAATCGGTTGTCTGGCTTGTCGGCGTGGACGTGTGGTTGCTTCAATATGTGGAGGTATAGGTGCAGGCACTGGTGCCATTATAGGTTCTGATGGAATTACAGGTGTTGATGGAATTATAGGTGCTGATGGAATTATAGGTGCTGATGGAATTATAGGTTCTCGAGTTGAAGGTTCATTGCTTGGTCGGCTCACGATCACGTCGTAGTTCGCGAATGTCACCTTCTGACGTTTGTTGACAACTGGCTTTGGGGCTGGAACCGTGCTTTTCATTGACTCCGGGGCTGGAACAGTGTTGCTTCTTAGCTGATTGATGTGTCGTCTGAATATATATCCGCTATCTAACTTGACAGTGTAATGCATTGAACCCAATTTGTCGATGACTGAGCCAAGTTCCCACGACGGCTTGTTATTTCGGTAGACTCTGGCCGTTACGCGTTCACCCACTTTAAGTTTAAGTAAGACACCAGGTTGTGGAACAGTTTGTGGAGCTTCCTTGATGGGTCGGATTGCATCCAACCGAATGCGTATCGTACGATGCAAGTACAACTCTGCTGAACTCTTTCCACAAGCCAACGGTGTTGCTCTGAATAATTGTAAAATCTGCTGCACTTGTTTTTCGATATGAGATGCGTCTTTGTAAATTTTTGCTAGTTTTAGTTTCAGGATTTGTACATACCGTTCAGCAAGGCCATTAGTTGCAGGATGTCCTGGAGCAGTGAATATTTGAAAGATTCCTCGCATCTTGCAGTAGTTTCCGAATTCTGGATTCTTGAAAATCGTTGCGTTGTCAGACACTAAGAACTGTGGATAGCCGTGAAAAGAAAATATGTCTTCTAACAGTCTCAGAGTGGTTGACGTGTCTGGAGCCTGTGAGATGATCTTAATTTCAGGCCACTTCGATTTTGCGTCTACCAACACGAGATAGTATTTTCCATTTTTGGGGCCAGCATAATCTATATGTACTCTTGAAAAGTTTTCTTTGGGCTCCTCCCAGTGATGTGCGGGTGCTTTCGCTGAAGATTTCTGGTTCAGTGCACATGCTTCACAAGAACGTACGAATCGCTCGATATCCCGATCGATGTTTGGCCAGTAACAGTATCGTCTTGCTAATTGCTTCATGCGCACGATGCCTGGGTGCGTAATGTGAAGTTCTACTAGTATATTTTGCTGTAAGGTTCTGGGAATGCATACTCTGAAATTTGTGCCGGTTTTGATGTCTTTGATGATTTGTGACAGGACTGGATCTTGAGGTGTTGGTTGTTTGGTACGGTGATGGTGGATGATGGATGCTGGATGTTGAGTGTCTAGCGTTGGTTTGTTGATGATGGATGCTGGATGCTGGATGCTGGATGCTGGATGCTGGATACTGGATGATCGGTGCTGGATGCTGGATACTGGATGATCGGTGCTGGGTGTTGGTTGTTTGGTGCTGGATGCGATGCTGGATGCTAGATGATGGGTGCTAGCTGCTGGGTTTTCGATGCTGGATGCTGAATGCTGGATGCTGGATGCTGGATGCTGGATGCTGGATGCTGGATGCTGGATGGTGGATGAATGGGTCGTTGGCGTTGCCTCTTAATTGTAGTGAGCATTTGACACCTGGAATTTTCCCAACCGACTGTTCGAATATTGAAGGAAATAATTGCTCGTAATGATCAATTGATTTGACTTGGAGCACCTCTTGGCCGTCGTACTTGACTTGCTGGATTGTTTTATCGATTTCTTGAAGACTGATGTTCAACTTGCGAATCCACGTTCTACCCAATAAAGGTGAAAATTTATCTGGAACAATAAACAGCTGTTGAGTAGATTCTATATTTTTGTATCTTACCGGTACGTCAACGACTCCCAGTGGTGTTACAAATCCTGCATCGTAAGTCTTAAACTTCACCATGGATGTTTTAAGTTTTGTTCTTAAATTCAAGCGTTCGAACACGTTTTTTGGAAGTAAAGTATAGCCAGATCCTGAATCTACTTCAAATTTGACTTTCTTGTTTGCAATGAAAATTTCAACTTCATATTTTCGAGTTGTTGGTTCTGTAGCGAATAATTAAACTATTTCCACGTTATTTATACCGTTTTGAACATAACTGGAATGAAAATCTTCAAATTCCGTTAGATTTGCGACGTTTCTCGCCAATGGCTTGTTTGTGGATGTAGATGCATTCTTGTTTTTTACAAGTGTTGAAATGCACACCCTTGACACGTGCCCCTGTCTATGACATGACGAGCACTTAAGCTTATTTGACGCGACTTTGCACTCTAGTGACTTGTGGTTATTTCTTCCACATTTTATGCACAGGTCGCCAAGCCCAAACTCCTTAAAATCTACACGATAATTTGACCTTCTACCTGTTATATAGTATCGTATCCTAAGTAATATTTAGTAGTAAGGATTTGGCAGCACTATTTATATTGCTGCATCTTCGAACACTGTTCTCTGTGAGATTCAGCTGTCAGGGTTTATCTAAGTAACCAGATCTTTTCTTTTCATTCTAGACCTGTCAGACACTCGAACCACATGTCGCGCCTTTAACCTAGATTAAGTAAAACCTATGTGCAGAAATAAAGTATACTTAATTATTTGATTGTCTATTACTTATATAATAAGAATATAACATTGGCGACGAGGATAATTGTGAAACAATCAGAGACAGGAACGCATTCGTCATGTGTCGGAGTCAGAAGAGGAGGCAAAAGTATTACCAGCAATAAAACCGCCCAACAGAGTAGCACAGTCAGTTCCACCAGTCAGTACCACGTCAAATATGAGCCAACTGCTTGGGTGTATGGAAACTTTTTCACCTGGGGATGATTTTGAGGAATACATCGATAGGTTAGGAGAATACCTCAAATGCAATGAAGTCCCCGAAACAAAAAAGACGTCCGTTTTCATAACCTTAATCGGTTCGGAAGCCTATAAAACTCTTAAAACAGTTTTGGCTCCAGTCAATCCAAATACGAAGTCATACGACGAGCTCGTGTCAGTGTTGCGAAAATTGTATGCGCCGGAAAAATTTGCAATTGCTGAAAGATTTAAGTTCTACCAACGTAGTCAAAAGGAGGGCGAGTCCATTAAAGACTTTATCGTCGCCCTTAAACTTTTATCTCGGGACTGCAAGTTTGGGGAGTTTCTTGATCAAGCTCTCAGGGATAAATTTATTTTCGGGCTATATAACCCCAAAATCCAAGAGAAATTGCTTGACAAAGACGACGAAAATTTTGAAAGTGTCTGAGAAAAAGCCATCAAGCTAGAGCTCATCGCTGAGGATCAACAATTATTAAAGCCTAACCACGTGAACATCATAAAAAGCAAATATAATCAGCAGAATTTCAAAACGTCAAATCACAGTCAAATGTCCCAGCAGCAAGGTGCACAGAACAAGTTTCGTCAAGCAGTCGACAAGTGTCAGCAATGTGGAAATCTCCACCGTTACAAGTGTCCAGCAAAAGAGATAACCTGCTATCTTTGCAAGTCTCGTGGTCATTTTGCTAAATTTTGCAAAAAGGCTGGCGGAAACAAACAAATAAGGAGTATCAACGACGTGTTCGATGCCGACAGGGTCACGAATATATTCAACTTGTCTGGGAGCAAGAGTGGCCGTCTTATCACATCACTCATGATAGAAGGCAAGGAGTTGCAGATGGAAGTGGACACAGGAGCATGTCAATCTATTATAAGTTACGTAGATTATTCTAAGTTATTTAGTCATATACTTCTGAAATCTTGTTTTACTAATTTACAGGCAGTCACAGGGCATAGGTTGGAGTGCGTAGGAGTTTGTGAAGTCATAGTGGAGTGGCCGGGTGTTGGAGTGTCGGAGAGCAAACGGTTAGAATTGTCAGTGGTCAAGTGTCTTGACAACTTCATACCCATTTTGGGACGTCCGTGGTTGGATGAATTCAAACGAAATTGGAGAAGCAGTTTTGTTTGTGGTAAAGCGTCGGTCGCACAAAATGGTCAAGTAAGTCATTTAAAGAATGTTCAAATTAGTAATTTCAAGTCACAAGGAGAGTTCCTCGAAAGTAGTGGTAATTCGTTTACGTCCCCACAAGTCAATTTTGGAAGTGAGTATATTTCTAGTGTCGAGTCAGTTAAGATTATCTCAGATTTAAAGTTAAAATATCCGCGGGTTTTCGAAAACAATCTAGCCAAGCCCATCGAAGGGTTTACCGCCGATATGAGAGTCAATTCGCAATTTATGCCACTTTTTCACAAAGCCTACACGGTTCCCTTCCAGTTAAGGTCAAAAGTCGAAGAAGAGCTGGAAAGATTATGTCAATTAAAGATTATTTCGCCGTATGCAGAAACTGCCAGTCCGATAGTCGTGGTTCCGAAACCAGATGGGTCCATAAGGATTTGTGTGGATTTCAAGAGAACCATAAACAAGTTTGTTCAGATGGAACATTACCCTCTAACTATGTGTGAAGACATTTTTGCCCAGCTGGCAAATGCCAGGTACTTTTGTGTCATAGACCTTACAGGAGCTTTCCAACAGTAAGAGGTTTCAACGGGTTCAAAAAAGTATTTAGTAATAAATACCATAAAAGGCCTATTTGTATGGAATCGGTTACCATTGGGTGTTTCTGCTGCACCAGCTATTTTTCAGAGCGTCATTGACCGTGTTATTAAAAATATAAAAAATGCTTTTGGTTATATTGACGATATAATCGTCGCTGGTGCCACAAAAGAAGATTGTGAAGCGAAATTATGCGAAGTCTTAAGTCGTTTAAACGATCATAATATTCAGGTCAATCTCAAAAAGGGTGTATTTTTTGCAGAAGAAGTAGAATATTTAGGCCACTGTATTTCATACAATCGGATTAGTCCTAGTAAGCGGAAGATTGACGCCGTAGTCAATGCGCCCAGTCCAAAGAATTTGACCGAACTCCAGTCCTATCTAGGTCTTTTAAATTACTACGGAAAATTCATACCTAATTTGTCAAGTAAATTAGAAGTCTTATATAACCTTTTAAAAAAGAATACCAATTTTGAGTGGTCAACCAGTTGTGAGAAAATTTTCCAAGAAAGTAAGCATTGGTTATTGGAAAATAGTATTCTCGAATTGTACGATCCTAAGAAAACTATTGTGGTCTCTGGAGATGCGTCTCCTTACGGTCTTGGAGCAGTCATGTCGCATCTCGTTAATGGAGTTGAACGTCCAATTATGTTTGCTTCTTGTACTTTGAGTACATCGGAATGTAATTATTCGCAATTACACCGAGAAGCTCTTGCGATTATCTTTGCCTTACGTAAGTTCCACAAATACATTTATGGTAACAAATTTACTATCCATAGCGATCATCAACCGCTACGAGAAATTTTCAACCCCAATAAAAGTACACCCGCAGTGGCTGCAGCCAGGTTACAACGCTGGGCTGTAATTTTGTCAATGTACGACTACCAGATAATTTACAAAAAAGCTCAACAAATGTCACATGCGGATGCACTGTCGAGATTACCTCTCAAAGAATCTTCTAATATAGAAGATACTTTAATAAATGCATTTAACATGTCTGATAAGGCTCCCCTAAATATAGATCGCATTCGAAGTCAGACACATATTTGTCCTGTTCTACATACGGTCTTGGAATATGTGACGCATGGTTGGCCTTCGAGGTCAAAAATTAGGTGTCCGGATGTAAATTTTTTTTATGACAAACAAAATTGTCTTTCAACTGAAAATCGTTGTCTTTACTATGGTAATAAATTAGTTGTACCAAAAGCGTGTCAAATGGAAGTTCTTCAACTGATCCACGGTGATCATGTAGGTATGACTCGAATGAAACAAGTGGCTCGAAGTCAATTTTATTTCAAAAGACTGGATAAGGAAATCGAGGACTTTGTGAACAAGTGTGTTATCTGTCAACAATCTCAGAAAGCAAAAAAACCGGAGACCTTACCGTGGCCGAAAACAACATTTATGTTTGAGCGCATACATATAGATTTGTTTTATTTTAGTAAATTTGAATATATGATTTTAGTAGACTCGTTCAGTAAATGGATGGATGTATATTTACTTACAAGATCAACTGCTGATTGTGTCATTGAAAAATTAAAAACAAGTTTTTCTTATTTTGGACTTCCAAAGGAGATTTGTAGTGACAACGGACCACCATTTTCTTCCAGTAAATTTTTAGAATTTTGCAAACTTAATGGTATTTTAGTAAGCAAATCGCCGCCTTACCACCCACAAAGCAACGGCTTAGCAGAAAGAGGAGTAGCGGAGGTAAAAAGAGTTTTCAAAAAGTTTTTGTTAGATAGCAATTATAAAAAACTATCGACAGCAGAAAAAGTGCTACACTTTTTATCATCCTATAGACACACTCCAACAACGGTAACAAAGCTATCGCCTTCAGGAAATATTTTTATTTTTAAACCTAGAGGTATTATAAACATGTTAACAGATTAAAACCCGAAAAATTCAAAAAACAAAAATATTAAACAAAAAGAAATGAAAAAGTTAAAAAGCTTAAATCTAAATCAGTGTTAAATATACCGACATTTACAAAAGGACAAAAAGTTATGTATTGCCATTCAAATAAGTTAGTAGCAAAATGGATTCCTGCTATTATATTTAAAGTAATTAGTCCTTGTGTTTACGAAATAATTTTTAATAACAATTGCAGGCGTATTGTTCAGTTTTCAGAGCTTAGAAAATCTTGTTTAGAAGATAATTACCATCCTTCTATAACTTTAACTAATGATTATATGGAGAACAAGGGATACGGAAAAACTCTGAACAATAACGAATCTCAGCCAATAGGAACCAAAACTTGTAATGCTCCTAATGACTTAGCTAACCGCCCGAGGAGGAAAATTTATGAGAAGGTTAGAAGTTCCGCTAGATTAGCTTTCAAAAATTTTAATTATAAATTTTGAAAAAATTATAATTACAAATTTTGTATTAAGTAACGTTCATAATTGATTTCTTGAATTAAGTATTGAATTAATTGAATTACTAATGTGATTGTATTTGGGTTACAAGAATTGTAAAAAGGGAGAAATGTTATATAGTATCGTATCCTAAGTAATATTTAGTAGTAAGGATTTGGCAGCACTATTTATATTGCTGCATCTTCGAACACTGTTCTCTGTGAGATTCAGCTGTCAGGGTTTATCTTAGTAATCAGATCCTTTCTTTTCATTCTAGACCTGTCAGACACTCGAACCACATGTCGCGCCTTTCACCTAGATTAAGTAAAACCTATGTGCAGAAATAAAGTATACTTAATTATTTGATTGTCAATTACTTATATAATAAGAATATAACACTACCTTGCGAAACACTTCTACCTCTTGAATAAACTTGACCTCTGAATGACCTATTGCTGTTGTCCTCATGGTTTATGGACCTGGATATGCGGTTTATTGACGTCTGTAACGGATTGTCTGAACTTCGAGCAACTTCATTAGCATTGAGTTTGGCTGCTTCCGATGCTAATGCTTTCCGTACTATTGCTTCAAAATCTAATTCGTCTCGCAATAACAATTCCCTGATGCTGTTGTCTCTGAGACCTCTAATAAAGTGTGCCCTTAAAAACAATTCAACTGTGCTTTTACCGCATGCACAATTCAGTTTGCAATCTTCTGCAAGTTTTTGCAATGCAGCCAGGTATTCCGAACAACTTTCGCCGGGCTGTTGTACCCTCGTGAGAAGACGATGCTGCCCTACCAGCTGGTTTACTGGAGGCGCGATGTGAACCTGCAACGCTTTCACGATGTCCTTGTACGTTGACTCCTCAATCGACTTTGGTGCCAGTAAGCATTTGCACTTATCATAAAGGTTAGGACCAATTGCATTCAGGAATCTCCTCTTTCGAAGGGACTCCTCGGTGATGTTTTTTAATAAGCAGTAATTATCGAACCTTTCGACGTACTGCTGAAAATTTTCCAGCTCCCCGTTGAAAACTTCGAAGTTTGCAGCAAAAATTGTTGTCAACGTGGTGGCAGTAGTAGCAGGAGGTTGTGGAACTAACAATTCCCTCATCGTTTGGAGAAGCTCTGTTAATTGTGCGGCATTCATGCTGTGATTCGGAGATGCTTTTCCGTTTTCCTTTGCTTTATCCTCGTCGCCAAATTGCTGTGTATAAAATAAGACAAAAGAGAAGGCTATTAGGCTATCAGATATATATATTTATTACACAATGTGCTTTTTAAAAGATTGTGATGCAAACTTGCTGGAAGTCGGAAATAGAATGGCGAATAGACGAATCAATTCCAAAATGATGATGATGATGACAGATGACAAGTTGGCAAGGTGGTATGACTGTTATCACTGTTCACATGTGGCACTGGTCTAATTCTTGTTCACATGTGGCACAGATGGAATGGAATATACAACAGTAAGCGAAATCTTTCTAGAGCGGGATCGAAAAATGAGCTCGTCCTGCGCTTGCGTAACTATTTGGAACAGCAAAGGGAAGACGTAAACACTTTTGTTTTTGAAACAGAAGTGGAAGAAGAGGAAGTAAGTGAAAGTGTAGATTTTTCTAGTATAATGAAACTTTTGCTAGAACAACGAAACGAGCAAAAGAAAGAACAGCAGAATGTTCTCGAACGACTCGAAGTACAACAAAAGAAGCACAACAAAACGAGCAAAAGAAGCTGATTGAAGAACAACGAAACGAACAAAAGAAAGAACAACAGAATATTCTGGAAAGACTTGAGGCGCAACAGAATGTTTTGGAAGGCCAGAAAAACATTCTAGAAAGCAAATTGGGTAACATTGAGAAAAATGTTTGTGGCCTAGAAAAACGCATTGAATATGTTGAGAAACGATTTTCCAAGCTTGAGAGTCAATGCGAAAGTCAGCTTGCCACTTTGGAGAAACGAATCGAAAACATGGCTAAGAAACTAGACCAGATGCGGAAAATGGAGCTACGGAAAACTTGTGGAGATTGTCTAAAGCAAAGAGAAGTACAACCACCAACATTCGACGGACAGTCGTCTTGGTCAGTTTACAGGAGACAATTCGAGGCAGCTGCGACAGCAAATGGCTGGGATGACGAAGACAAATGCATAGCACTGACTCTTGCTCTTAGAGGACCAGCAGCTGAATTACTTCAAACTGTTCCAGCTGGTAAGAGCTACGATTTCAGTTCTCTCGTGGCAGCTATAGATAAACGCTTTGGTGATAGCCACTTGAAAGAAGTCTTCCGAGTCCAACTCAATAACAGAGTCCAGAAAAGGGGTGAAAGTCTACAGCAGCTCCAAGCAGACGTCGAAAGACTGATTCATTTGGCATACCCGGATGCTGGAGAAGAAATCATCAACCATCTGGCTTTTGAGTCCTTCGTTCGTGCCATTTCTGACAAACATCTTCAGAGATCTGTGCGAACTGCTAGAACACGAACTCTTTCTGAAACTCTAGAGTTTGCATTTATGATGGAAGCATCTGAGCAAGCTTCTCAAATGGTACATTGTCAAAGAGAAGCCATATTCGAGGCTGGATCATGCCCAGGAGCACAGAGTAGATAATACAGAGTATCCACTTCCACCCCTTCAACCCAGAACACCCGCAAAAAATTTTTCAACACGAATTCAATATGGCGTCCTATTTCTGATAAAAAAAATGGAGTAGTGGTAAGATTCTAAACGTCAATGGAAAAGTAAAAAAAAGACATGACATATCTTTCACATTTATGTTGATGTTTTATTTATTGTAAGAAAAACTAATGTCGTTTTCCATTGGTAATCCGGAAAAACTCTCCGATCCGGGATGCCAAAGTAACATTTTTAATTGATTTGAAGTTTCGTTGCTTGTATTGTGTATCGGTGTGAAACGTCGTGCGCTATTTTTTTTCATTCACTTTCTTCATTTTTTTCATAATTCACTGAAAACGATAGGAATATGTCTTAAAATGTTTTTGGAACTCATCTCACAAAATTAATTAATTAATAATTGTTTTCTGGTCACTTTTTTTCAATTTTTAGAGGTGGCAAATCACATTTGTCAATTTTGACGTCAACAGTGTTTCAGTGTGTGAGTGCTTCTGGTTTCGCTTCCTTCTTCAAATCAAGAATCAAATTTCTCTTCTTTCGAGGAGAGGAACTGTCATTTGATGCCAATGGAATGATTTGAGAAGCGTTCAGAAGGCTTCCGAACGACCAATGGAAAACGACATAAATTTAAAAGTATCTATTTTTCTAAAGAATGGCGAAAGATTTGTTAAAGGTGAAGGACTGCAATTGATTATTGCAGTGCTTCGCCAAAAGAACAACGCTTTCACGATGTCCTTGTACGTTGACTCCTCAATCGACTTTGGTGCCAGTAAGCATTTGCACTTATCATAAAGGTTAGGACCAATTGCATTCAGGAATGTCCTCTTTCGAAGGGACTCCTCGGTGATGTTTTTTAATAAGCAGTAATTATCGAACCTTTCGACGTACTGCTGAAAATTTTCCAGCTCCCCGTTGAAAACTTCGAAGTTTGCAGCAAAAATTGTTGTCAACGTGGTGGCAGTAGTAGCAGGAGGTTGTGGAACTAACAATTCCCTCATCGTTTGGAGAAGCTCTGTAAATTGTGCGGCATTCATGCTGTGATTCGGAGATGCTTTTCCGTTTTCCTTTACTTTATCCTCGTCGCCAAATTGCTGTGTATAAAATAAGACAAAAGAGAAGGCTGTTAGGCTATCAGATATATATATTTATTAGACAATGTGCTTTTTAAAAGATTGTGATGCAAACGTGCTGGAAGTCGGAAATAGAATGGCGAATAGACGAATCAATTCCAAAATGATGATGATGATGACAGATGACAAGTTGGCAAGGTGGTATGACTGTTATCACTGTTCACATGTGGCACTGGTCTAATTCTTGTTCACATGTGGCACAGATGGAATGGAATATACAACAGTAAGCGAAATCTTTCTAGAGCGGGATCGAAAAATGAGCTCGTCCTGCGCTTGCGTAACTATTTGGAACAGCAAAGGGAAGACGTAAACACTTTTGTTTTTGAAACAGAAGTGGAAGAAGAGGAAGTAAGTGAAAGTGTAAATTTTTCTAGTATAATGAAACTTTTGCTAGAACAACGAAACGAGCAAAAGAAAGAACAGCAGAATGTTCTCGAACGACTCGAAGTACAACAAAAGAAGCTGGAAGAGCAACGAAACGAGCAAAAGAAGGAACAGCAGAATGTTCTTGAACAACTGGAAGCACAACAAAACGAGCAAAAGAAGCTGATTGAAGAACAACGAAACGAACAAAAGAAAGAACAACAGAATATTCTGGAAAGACTTGAGGCGCAACAGAATGTTTTGGAAGGCCAGAAAAACATTCTAGAAAGCAAATTGGGTAACATTGAGAAAAATGTTTGTGGCCTAGAAAAACGCATTGAATATGTTGAGAAACGATTTTCCAAGCTTGAGAGTCAATGCGAAAGTCAGCTTGCCACTTTGGAGAAACGAATCGAAAACATGGCTAAGGAACTAGACCAGATGCGGAAAATGGAGCTACGGAAAACTTGTGGAGATTGTCTAAAGCAAAGAGAAGTACAACCACCAACATTCGACGGACAGTCGTCTTGGTCAGTTTACAGGAGACAATTCGAGGCAGCTGCGACAGCAAATGGCTGGGATGACGAAGACAAATGCATAGCACTGACTCTTGCTCTTAGAGGACCAGCAGCTGAATTACTTCAAACTGTTCCAGCTGGTAAGAGCTACGATTTCAGTTCTCTCGTGGCAGCTATAGATAAACGCTTTGGTGATAGCCACTTGAAAGAAGTCTTCCGAGTCCAACTTAATAACAGAGTCCAGAAAAGGGGTGAAAGTCTACAGCAGCTCCAAGCAGACGTCGAAAGACTGATTCATTTGGCATACCCGGATGCTGGAGAAGAAATCATCAACCATCTGGCTGTTGAGTCCTTCGTTCGTGCCATTTCTGACAAACATCTTCAGAGATCTGTGCGAACTGCTAGAACACGAACTCTTTCTGAAACTCTAGAGTTTGCATTTATGATGGAAGCATCTGAGCAAGCTTCTCAAATGGTACATTGTCAAAGAGAAGCCATATTCGAGGCTGGATCATGCCCAGGAGCACAGAGTAGATAATACAGAGTATCCACTTCCACCCCTTCAACCCAGAACACCCGCAAAAAATTTTTCAACACGAATTCAATATGGCGTCCTATTTCTGATAAAAAAAATGGAGTAGTGGTAAGATTCTAAACGTCAATGGAAAAGTAAAAAAAAGACATGACATATCTTTCACATTTATGTTGATGTTTTATTTATTGTAAGAAAAACTAATGTCGTTTTCCATTGGTAATCCGGAAAAACTCTCCGATCCGGGATGCCAAAGTAACATTTTTAATTGATTTGAAGTTTCGCTGCTTGTATTGTGTATCGGTGTGAAACGTCGTGCGCTATTTTTTTTCATTCACTTTCTTCATTTTTTTCATAATTCACTGAAAACGATAGGAATATGTCTTAAAATGTTTTTGGAACTCATCTCACAAAATTAATTAATTAATAATTGTTTTCTGGTCACTTTTTTTCAATTTTTAGAGGTGGCAAATCACATAGGTCAATTTTGACGTCAACAGTGTTTCAGTGTGTGAGTGCTTCTGGTTTCGCTTCCTTCTTCAAATCAAGAATCAAATTTCTCTTCTTTCGAGGAGAGGAACTGTCATTTGATGCCAATGGAATGATTTGAGAAGCGTTCAGAAGGCTTCCGAACGACCAATGGAAAACGACATAAATTTAAAAGTATCTATTTTTCTAAAGAATGGCGAAAGATTTGTGAAAGGTGAAGGACTGCAATTGATTATTGCAGTGCTTCGCCAAAAGAACAACGCTTTCACGATGTCCTTGTACGTTGACTCCTCAATCGACTTTGGTGCCAGTAAGCATTTGCACTTATCATAAAGGTTAGGACCAATTGCATTCAGGAATGTCCTCTTTCGAAGGGACTCCTCGGTGATGTTTTTTAATAAGCAGTAATTATCGAACCTTTCGACGTACTGCTGAAAATTTTCCAGCTCCCCGTTGAAAACTTCGAAGTTTGCAGCAAAAATTGTTGTCAACGTGGTGGCAGTAGTAGCAGGAGGTTGTGGAACTAACAATTCCCTCATCGTTTGGAGAAGCTCTGTAAATTGTGCGGCATTCATGCTGTGATTCGGAGATGCTTTTCCGTTTTCCTTTACTTTATCCTCGTCGCCAAATTGCTGTGTATAAAATAAGACAAAAGAGAAGGCTGTTAGGCTATCAGATATATATATTTATTAGACAATGTGCTTTTTAAAAGATTGTGATGCAAACGTGCTGGAAGTCGGAAATAGAATGGCGAATAGACGAATCAATTCCAAAATGATGATGATGATGACAGATGACAAGTTGGCAAGGTGGTATGACTGTTATCACTGTTCACATGTGGCACTGGTCTAATTCTTGTTCACATGTGGCACAGATGGAATGGAATATACAACAGTAAGCGAAATCTTTCTAGAGCGGGATCGAAAAATGAGCTCGTCCTGCGCTTGCGTAACTATTTGGAACAGCAAAGGGAAGACGTAAACACTTTTGTTTTTGAAACAGAAGTGGAAGAAGAGGAAGTAAGTGAAAGTGTAAATTTTTCTAGTATAATGAAACTTTTGCTAGAACAACGAAACGAGCAAAAGAAAGAACAGCAGAATGTTCTCGAACGACTCGAAGTACAACAAAAGAAGCTGGAAGAGCAACGAAACGAGCAAAAGAAGGAACAGCAGAATGTTCTTGAACAACTGGAAGCACAACAAAACGAGCAAAAGAAGCTGATTGAAGAACAACGAAACGAACAAAAGAAAGAACAACAGAATATTCTGGAAAGACTTGAGGCGCAACAGAATGTTTTGGAAGGCCAGAAAAACATTCTAGAAAGCAAATTGGGTAACATTGAGAAAAATGTTTGTGGCCTAGAAAAACGCATTGAATATGTTGAGAAACGATTTTCCAAGCTTGAGAGTCAATGCGAAAGTCAGCTTGCCACTTTGGAGAAACGAATCGAAAACATGGCTAAGGAACTAGACCAGATGCGGAAAATGGAGCTACGGAAAACTTGTGGAGATTGTCTAAAGCAAAGAGAAGTACAACCACCAACATTCGACGGACAGTCGTCTTGGTCAGTTTACAGGAGACAATTCGAGGCAGCTGCGACAGCAAATGGCTGGGATGACGAAGACAAATGCATAGCACTGACTCTTGCTCTTAGAGGACCAGCAGCTGAATTACTTCAAACTGTTCCAGCTGGTAAGAGCTACGATTTCAGTTCTCTCGTGGCAGCTATAGATAAACGCTTTGGTGATAGCCACTTGAAAGAAGTCTTCCGAGTCCAACTCAATAACAGAGTCCAGAAAAGGGGTGAAAGTCTACAGCAGCTCCAAGCAGACGTCGAAAGACTGATTCATATGGCATACCCGGATGCTGGAGAAGAAATCATCAACCATTTGGCTGTTGAGTCCTTCGTTCGTGCCATTTCTGACAAACATCTTCAGAGATCTGTGCGAACTGCTAGAACACGAACTCTTTCTGAAACTCTAGAGTTTGCATTTATGATGGAAGCATCTGAGCAAGCTTCTCAAATGGTACATTGTCAAAGAGAAGCCATATTCGAGGCTGGATCATGCCCAGGAGCACAGAGTAGATAATACAGAGTATCCACTTCCACCCCTTCAACCCAGAACACCCGCAAAAAATTTTTCAACACGAATTCAATATGGCGTCCTATTTCTGATAAAAAAAATGGAGTAGTGGTAAGATTCTAAACGTCAATGGAAAAGTAAAAAAAAGACATGACATATCTTTCACATTTATGTTGATGTTTTATTTATTGTAAGAAAAACTAATGTCGTTTTCCATTGGTAATCCGGAAAAACTCTCCGATCCGGGATGCCAAAGTAACATTTTTAATTGATTTGAAGTTTCGTTGCTTGTATTGTGTATCGGTGTGAAACGTCGTGCGCTATTTTTTTTCATTCACTTTCTTCATTTTTTTCATAATTCACTGAAAACGATAGGAATATGTCTTAAAATGTTTTTGGAACTCATCTCACAAAATTAATTAATTAATAATTGTTTTCTGGTCACTTTTTTTCAATTTTTAGAGGTGGCAAATCACATTTGTCAATTTTGACGTCAACAGTGTTTCAGTGTGTGAGTGCTTCTGGTTTCGCTTCCTTCTTCAAATCAAGAATCAAATTTCTCTTCTTTCGAGGAGAGGAACTGTCATTTGATGCCAATGGAATGATTTGAGAAGCGTTCAGAAGGCTTCCGAACGACCAATGGAAAACGACATAAATTTAAAAGTATCTATTTTTCTAAAGAATGGCGAAAGATTTGTTAAAGGTGAAGGACTGCAATTGATTATTGCAGTGCTTCGCCAAAAGAACAACGCTTTCACGATGTCCTTGTACGTTGACTCCTCAATCGACTTTGGTGCCAGTAAGCATTTGCACTTATCATAAAGGTTAGGACCAATTGCATTCAGGAATGTCCTCTTTCGAAGGGACTCCTCGGTGATGTTTTTTAATAAGCAGTAATTATCGAACCTTTCGACGTACTGCTGAAAATTTTCCAGCTCCCCGTTGAAAACTTCGAAGTTTGCAGCAAAAATTGTTGTCAACGTGGTGGCAGTAGTAGCAGGAGGTTGTGGAACTAACAATTCCCTCATCGTTTGGAGAAGCTCTGTAAATTGTGCGGCATTCATGCTGTGATTCGGAGATGCTTTTCCGTTTTCCTTTACTTTATCCTCGTCGCCAAATTGCTGTGTATAAAATAAGACAAAAGAGAAGGCTGTTAGGCTATCAGATATATATATTTATTAGACAATGTGCTTTTTAAAAGATTGTGATGCAAACGTGCTGGATGTCGGAAATAGAATGGCGAATAGACGAATCAATTCCAAAATGATGATGATGATGACAGATGACAAGTTGGCAAGGTGGTATGACTGTTATCACTGTTCACATGTGGCACTGGTCTAATTCTTGTTCACATGTGGCACAGATGGAATGGAATATACAACAGTAAGCGAAATCTTTCTAGAGCGGGATCGAAAAATGAGCTCGTCCTGCGCTTGCGTAACTATTTGGAACAGCAAAGGGAAGACGTAAACACTTTTGTTTTTGAAACAGAAGTGGAAGAAGAGGAAGTAAGTGAAAGTGTAGATTTTTCTAGTATAATGAAACTTTTGCTAGAACAACGAAACGAGCAAAAGAAAGAACAGTAGAATGTTCTCGAACGACTCGAAGTACAACAAAAGAAGCTGGAAGAGCAACGAAACGAGCAAAAGAAGGAACAGCAGAATGTTCTTGAACAACTGGAAGCACAACAAAACGAGCAAAAGAAGCTGATTGAAGAACAACGAAACGAACAAAAGAAAGAACAACAGAATATTCTGGAAAGACTTGAGGCGCAACAGAATGTTTTGGAAGGCCAGAAAAACATTCTAGAAAGCAAATTGGGTAACATTGAGAAAAATGTTTGTGGCCTAGAAAAACGCATTGAATATGTTGAGAAACGATTTTCCAAGCTTGAGAGTCAATGCGAAAGTCAGCTTGCCACTTTGGAGAAACGAATCGAAAACATGGCTAAGGAACTAGACCAGATGCGGAAAATGGAGCTACGGAAAACTTGTGGAGATTGTCTAAAGCAAAGAGAAGTACAACCACCAACATTCGACGGACAGTCGTCTTGGTCAGTTTACAGGAGACAATTCGAGGCAGCTGCGACAGCAAATGGCTGGGATGACGAAGACAAATGCATAGCACTGACTCTTGCTCTTAGAGGACCAGCAGCTGAATTACTTCAAACTGTTCCAGCTGGTAAGAGCTACGATTTCAGTTCTCTCGTGGCAGCTATAGATAAACGCTTTGGTGATAGCCACTTGAAAGAAGTCTTCCGAGTCCAACTCAATAACAGAGTCCAGAAAAGGGGTGAAAGTCTACAGCAGCTCCAAGCAGACGTCGAAAGACTGATTCATTTGGCATACCCGGATGCTGGAGAAGAAATCATCAACCATCTGGCTGTTGAGTCCTTCGTTCGTGCCATTTCTGACAAACATCTTCAGAGATCTGTGCGAACTGCTAGAACACGAACTCTTTCTGAAACTCTAGAGTTTGCATTTATGATGGAAGCATCTGAGCAAGCTTCTCAAATGGTACATTGTCAAAGAGAAGCCATATTCGAGGCTGGATCATGCCCAGGAGCACAGAGTAGATAATACAGAGTATCCACTTCCACCCCTTCAACCCAGAACACCCGCAAAAAATTTTTCAACACGAATTCAATATGGCGTCCTATTTCTGATAAAAAAAATGGAGTAGTGGTAAGATTCTAAACGTCAATGGAAAAGTAAAAAAAAGACATGACATATCTTTCACATTTATGTTGATGTTTTATTTATTGTAAGAAAAACTAATGTCGTTTTCCATTGGTAATCCGGAAAAACTCTCCGATCCGGGATGCCAAAGTAACATTTTTAATTGATTTGAAGTTTCGTTGCTTGTATTGTGTATCGGTGTGAAACGTCGTGCGCTATTTTTTTTCATTCACTTTCTTCATTTTTTTCATAATTCACTGAAAACGATAGGAATATGTCTTAAAATGTTTTTGGAACTCATCTCACAAAATTAATTAATTAATAATTGTTTTCTGGTCACTTTTTTTCAATTTTTAGAGGTGGCAAATCACATTTGTCAATTTTGACGTCAACAGTGTTTCAGTGTGTGAGTGCTTCTGGTTTCGCTTCCTTCTTCAAATCAAGAATCAAATTTCTCTTCTTTCGAGGAGAGGAACTGTCATTTGATGCCAATGGAATGATTTGAGAAGCGTTCAGAAGGCTTCCGAACGACCAATGGAAAACGACATAAATTTAAAAGTATCTATTTTTCTAAAGAATGGCGAAAGATTTGTTAAAGGTGAAGGACTGCAATTGATTATTGCAGTGCTTCGCAAAGAAAATGTCAAGAAATTGTTCCTTGAGTGTTTTGGGTCACGCAATAAATTTGTGGACATTCCAGGACTGAAAAAACTCTTTCCACTCTTTATGAAGACTCCAATGAGGAACAAGAAGCGGTTGCTTAATTCAGACGAGCACGAGAAATATGTACATAATTTTGGTTATCGCAAGCATGTTACGAAACTGCAAGGGTGTTCAGAGACAGCTAATGTTGTCGATGTTCTTTTAAAGTGGCCATGAAAAGTGGGCCGTTTGCTGGAGTAACATTTAAAGGATTTGGAGAAGGTTGAGGCAATAGATAAGGAAATCGATCAACAGCCTAAGGTGAGTGCGAACAAATTGTTTTTCTAGTATTTTTAATATTTGTTTGCAAATTATGTACACAGAAGCCGCAGATGTTAAGGACACACAAACACTGCACAGTGGTATGCAGACTCCGGTTTATGAAAACTACATCAAGTTCATATCAGCCACTGATACCATAAAATGAAAAACCATTTCGAGCAAATGGAAATCGATATGGATCGTCTTCATCGTTGTCTCATGGCCATGCGTAATATGATGTGCCGAGGCGTTGAAATTCAACGCAACGCTCTGGACATTATCATTTTTTGGCGCACATCAACTTTGCGAAGTGCACACAAAAAATCCAAAAGATCATTTCTCTGATTGTCTTAGCTCTGTACGATTGTCTTTGGTATCAGTGAAGAGCGAGAGTGGAAGCACGTATGTATCAACTGTCGAGAAAGTCAAAGGCGTATTGCAGGATTTGCTGGCATTCCTATCAAAGCCGAATATAAAGTCACGTTATGTGCCGAAGGAATACGAGAGAATTAGCTAATTGGTAAAAAAAACAAATAAAGTCGTTAGGAGAGCTTAATCATTTCCTTTATTTTAAGGTTTTTAAGGCATGTTACACTGGTCATCTCATCGTTTGCAGATACATCTTAATCTAGCTTCCCAAACTTGTTGCTTATTTTGTCAAAGACTTGTCTTGAAATGGAACAGAATAGTGCTCATGTTTTAGTGAGTAATTGATAGAAGTCAACAATTGAAAATGTTGTGGCCAGTTTGTATGACCCCGCATCAAGAACTGCTGCAAGTAGTGATTCAAGTCGCAAAACCTACTTCAGCAACATTACTCAGACAAGCAACAGTACCGATCAAACAGATTCAAGTCGACACTCATTACTTACAAATGAATCTCTCGTGCTTTGTCACTGATGAAAAGTAAGAAAGACTTTTATAAACTTCTCAAGAATAAAATTATAGATATTTTCCATTTTAGTCTTGTGAATTTCCTCTTGGATCGGACAGTGTATAGATGTCTCGATTCAATATAAATGGAACCTAAGGCAGTTAAAATTACCTGCGAACGTCAATCTATTTCGATATAGCTTATGATCTCGTAACATTCCTCTGCAAAGTTGTATATTTATTGAAAACTTGTACTGTTTGGTCTCTCTGCGAGCTTTAATGAAAAATAAAAAAAAATTGGAAACACAATTTTTTATTAAAATCTTGGCAGGCTATCATTTCCTTCTTTTAAAGATCTTAAAATGTTTACGAACTTCTTCGAGTGTGATGTCGGGAATCTCCGTGGTTTTGATAAAACAATTCGTTCAAAAGGCCATCACAATACAAACATAACCACCAGGCTAATTACCCCTAAGTAGATTGCACCTTAGAATCGTAATTGGTGTTATAACCGGCCATTGCCTCATAAATGTCGAAATGCCGCAAGGTTCAATGTTCCATCAAAGGACTTCTGCGGAAACTGCATGGACGAGGAGGAGACTGTTCGACATCTTCTTTGATCATGCCCTGCCGTCTCTGAAAGATATAAGACGCATATGGAACAGCTCAAAGATCCAAGTGATCTCATCTATAAAATCTCAATACGAACATATAGGTATGAAACGAACGAAATACGAACATATAGGTATGAAACTTTGCTAAAATAAACATTGAAGATGCTAAGATTATAGTTTTTTTCTTCTTATTTCTTCTTTTGTATTTTATTTGTTGCTTGAGTTTGAAAATAAGTTCAATTTGTTCTACAGAACAACAGGCCTATTGATCATAGAAAGGCTGCTATTTAGACCCAGTTACATTAATAATAATAATTTAAATTAGTTTATATGTTCTCGTCGGCAACGATTTCACTAAGCAGCTTATTGAGACTGTCGATACCGGTGAGAAATCCACCATCGGGTCCATGGTGCACGGGCATTGGTTGCGGTGATGGTAGTAAACAACTTCCGGTTGTTGGCACAAAGGTGGTATGTGCGAAGTCAATCATGCGAATGTCAAATAGACAGCGTGAATCATCTGTGGCCATGCTGCTGTCTAATGACTTCGACGAGTGTTGGTTGAGGAAGTTGTGATTGTGTGTTTGACGTGGAGTTTGGCGCTGTGACGACGCTGAAGATAACTTTCGTTGACGTTGTGTACGAAAAAATTGATGAGGGATGTTGGAGGATGGGATTGATTCCTCATCGGGATGTGAATGACGGCGGCCAATGTCACTTGGCGTTAGAAAATCGCTATCATTTTCATCATTTTCCATGATTATGGTGATTACTGTTATGCTGGTGCTGATGCAGTTGATTATGACGCTGGTGACGGTGGTGGCGACACGCAGAACTTACAGGTGTTGGCATTCGATGGTTGTGGTCACTTCATGCGAAGAAGAAAGATTCAACTCGGTGGAGTCGTTAGATGCATAAACATCATAACAAGTCTGGTTCAATGTTGGTGTGCGACCGCAGTTACTGAGATCGTTATCTTCGCGCCAGCTTCGTCTTCGTCTTCATCCACATTTTTGTTTGGGTGGTCAATGGCTCTTGCATTTCGAGAGTATGGCGGAGGAGCACAGCATTCCTTGTCGGATGGTATCACCTCAGCTGCAGATGCTGTTGCGAAGAATGTGTCCATTGCATGAACCATGGGATTTTCATCAAACCCTTCGTAAACAATCAAAAGAGAGCTGCAAACAAAAATACATTTAATAAAATCTGATTCTAAATCACTCAGCTCAATTGCTGTAATCGCTGAAGTATCAATACGTGTCCGAAGCCTATAGCCGTTGTATAAAAAATCAGCCTGTTTGTAACTATCTTCATTTAGCTCTCTGTCCCAATATTTATCGCGCTTGGCATATTGATCTACATCACCTCGAAAAACTTGCATTCCGCAAAGACGTATTATCAATCAAGCAGATGTACTAGCTGCACACTTTGCCATTTGTTTGGTGCGTTTGGTGTGTGTCCATTTTTCAGTCCAGAATGCATGGGTTCTTGAATTGAGAAGTTATATTCTCTAAAAAAAATTTCCCTCAAGAGGATTTCACAAATAGTGCTGGGAATCCGGCGTTGAATGATGTCCAGCTTCTGAATGACCTGAAAATTATGCAAAGCAGTTGATCACACTATTTTCTGTAGAACCGGAGTACTCTCGTCAACAACAAGCTTTATTATATCTATATGGAACACACAAAACGAACAACAGGTGGGATATAAATGTTTTATACCATTTTTGTATGTTTTTATTGTCCAATTGCTGCGGTTCTGTGCCCAAATGCTAATAGAAATTAGAAAACTTTTCGACAAAAATATTTGTCTTCAACGAATACAATGGTTGAATTGTTTTCATTTTGCTATCTGTCATTATGAGTGTGGGGAGTTTAAGGCTATGTGCACATTGATATCTTCTGTGAAACTTAACAAATCGCCTGCATCGGTATGAAATTTTTTACTAATTTTTGTCTTTTTCAGTGAAAAACTGGTCAAAATGGAAAAAAAAAGTTAATTCCTGTAACTTAAATTCATTTTTCTAAGTTCTAGGCTGTATGAAAATTAAAAATTATCGATTTTTTTGCAACCAAAAAAATATTTTTTAATTTTCAAACTCAACTGATTTTTATTCTCTGAAAAATCAATGGCGGCCAATGGCGGCCAATGGCGGCTGTGGTAAACGTGGGTTCCCGGTCGTGGTAAACGCGGGTTCCCGGTTTGATTTTAGCTTGTAGGCAAAACGCACTACCTTGCTGCAGTGGACTCTCTGGTTATACTCTGTGCCCATGAGCACAGAGTAGAACCAGAGAGTCCACTTCAGCAAGGTAGTGCGTTTTGCCTACAAGCTAAATCAAACCGGAAAACCGCACCCGGAAAACCGCACTGGCCGTCACTTACCACAGCCGCCATTGTGTGCGGTCGCAGAATAAAGTCAGTTGAGTTTGAAAAGTAAAAAATTTTTTTTTGGTTGCAAAAAAATCGATAGCTTTTAATTATCATACAGCCTAGAACTTAGAAAAATGAATTTAAGTTGTTGGAGTTAACTTTTTTTTCCATTTTGACCAGTATTTCACTGAAAAAGACAAAAATTAGTAAAAAATTTCAGACCGATGCAGGCGTTTTGTTAAGTTTTTCAGAACATACTAGTTTGCACATAGCCTTAAACTCCCCACACGATAGCACCTCGTGTGGTAGGTTATATATGACAGATATGCAAAATAAAAACAAACCAACTTTGTTCAAGACAAATATTTTTGTCGAAAAATTTTCTATTTGCATTTGGACACACAACGGCAGCAATTGGACAATAAAAACAATTCTCTCCGATGGTTTTCGACAAACATTCCCGAAATTTCATGGTTAGCTTGTGGGCAGCTGCTTTTATCACTACTACAACTGCTATTTGGAGTAAAACTAAGTATTTGATGGCATTATTTTCAGATTAAAATCTGAAAATTGTATATTGTAAAAACAATTGTGAGTTTAAGTTTATAATCATAAAGAAAATGAATCAACGTGAATGCGTATTAAGGATGAAAAGCTACGATTGGTATCAAATACTATCAAACCTGACGATATTCCTGGCCTGATATGTTCACACAGTTCAGAAAACTTGAGCGAAATTAATTCTATTCCATTGCCCAAGTCACAAGCTCAAACAGTCTCTACTAGAATTATCGAAGTAAATGGAACTCCTCGAACTTTTAAGGTACTTTGAATAAGGTTAAGGATAATAAGGATTTGCTCATTTTAAATAATAAACTTTTTGTTTTTTAAGGGTGTTTTCGTGGCAAACAATCGTCATCGTCGTTCGCGTTCTGCCGGCGATAAATGGCTTGAACATCGGGCACCAAATCCAGTCCCACTAGGTACCATTCTACAACCGTACTTAAGGAACCGTAAATCAATAACAAAACTTCCCGACGTAAAGAATCTCACTGGGAAGCCAGCTAAGTACTGCCTTGTGTCTCAAGAAGCCGACACCGACGGTGAAGTTGAAACAAAATTGTACAAAGAAAATGTGATTCCAACTTGTGCTGGTGGAGCGCAGGTGGTTTTTGACGATGTTGAATGTCTCAAACAGAAGTAAGAAGGTAAGTTATTGGTTCTTATTTTTTCCAAACGTGGCTTAAGTCCTTTTTCATGTTCCTACAGGAAATGACGACCTTAGATGACTTACTTCGGTTCACACACCTTCATCAACATATCAAGTTCTCACCGACCAACAAACAAATTTGTTTCCGTGACATGTAGACGGATGATGACCCACTGCAAATAGTTGCATAGTGCAAAATATTTTTTGTGTTTATATTCATTATCTTAAAGATAATTTAACTTCAAGACTAGTATATTGCCTTTTTTCCGCAATTGTAAGTGAATTTTTGCATACTTTTAATTGGATTGCAGATTTGATAGTGCTCCAGCCCTTTTTGTTTCCATGCAAGCAGTGCTCAGTTTGTACGCAACTGGACGAGTTTTGGACTCGGGCGATGGTGTGACACATTCCGTTCCTATCTACGAAGGATTCGTAATGCCCCACAGTATTATGCGGGTAGATATCGCTAGTCGAGACACACAGAACACTCATACGAAAAGAAGGATTCAACTTTCGATCAACGGCTGAATTCGAAATAGTCCGATCGATCCAAGAAAAGATGTGCTATCTGGCTAGTATTCCACAAAAAGAAGAAAACATTGAAGCTGAAAAAGCAGCTTACACATTACCTGATGGAAAAACACTTGAGGTAAGCTACCGTTTCCTTTTTATTAAGTTGAAATTTAATTCTTGTAACCTTTAGATTGGTCCAGCACGATTAAGAGCTTCCAAAAGTTGAAATGGATTTGAATTCCGACCCAGTACCGTGTCACAGGACTTGCACAATCTCTAGAAACTCGACCTATCTTATGCCGAGGTGTTGCGACGAGTAGATGCATGTAAACAACCCTACCATCGAAGGAAATAAAGACAGTGAAGAGACACCTTTTACTTGCATATATTTACATGCACAATTTACCATTTAATTAAAGGGAGAGATTGAGAAGTGATGAAGTTTGCTGTAACAGATTTGATAGTTTTAAATATGTATATCGAACGCGTCTTAGCGATAGAATTGCTTATTGATAGAGTTAATACATTTCATCAATATTGTTCGGATAATAAGACAATAAAAATGTGATAACTGATAAGACCTATGCGTTATTTGTATGGCGGAATAACAGTGGCAAGAGGGGTTGGTTTGTCTTCAACGACGAGAGACAGCTTTGGTTTTTGGAAGCATTAAATACTACTGCGGTTTGTTATTGTAATTCCAAATCAAAAGTGATTTTTACTATGCTACCATATTTAAATGGCAAGTGAAATCACTTTTGATCGGGAATTTTTTCAAATTTTGTTTTAATTGAAAATGTAATGATGCAGGTTTGTAGTCAATCCAATTCCTGATTAGGAAATATATAATTTGTAGCTGTATGTCTATTCATATACAAGTGACGCCGCCAAACACACGAAGAGTTTTTCAATTTCTGATTTTGATAGAAATTCTTGGTACATTTTTTGGAGTTACATCTGTATTAATAGACATAGAGCTATGAAAGATATATTTTCTGATTAGAAATTATATTTACCACAAAGCAGTATGATTCTTTTTTTAAGAAATTCCTTATCAAAAACCGTATCCATTGGTTTTAATCAAAAAAAGTAGAAAATGATAGCTTTTGAACTAAACTCTTTTGAAATATAGCTCATATTGAAAATCTGATGATGTAACTTTGTAGCTAATACAATAGAGACTCCGAAAATGTATAGTTCATAACCGTAAATGAAGCCATTCATCACCAAATGTTTTTGATTTTTCAAATAAAGTGAGCTAATTGGAAGTCGACATTAAACCATGACGACAATTTTTGAAAAACTTATCACAATGAAAATCTTAAAATGCCAAAATACTGTCTACGTTATGCTGAGCTCAAAAAGCCTTCATTTGTCTCTATAGCACAATTATTAACCAATTGCCAACAATTTAAGTTTCCACTTTTTCTTAACACAAACCAAAGTATAAACAAACTGTTGGTAATTCGTTAATAATTGTGCTACAGAAATCAATGAAAGCTTTCTGAACTCAGCATAATATCAACAAGAGACTGGAATGTAAGGATTTTGATTTTGCCAAGATTTTTAAAAATTGTCGACATATTTTGATGTAAGCTCGTAGCAAAAAAAATTGTAAACAAATTTTGAAAATAAAATACTTTAGTACGAAACCAATTAGATATAAAACATAAATACACATACAAAGAAGGATGAAAATTTAACTCTTTAACCCGCAACTCATGCAGGCATCTTTGTTTCCAGGGAACACAGCATCTCTACCATCTTTCGTTCACGTTCCGCTTTCTCAGGTGTAGAAGAAACACTGATTTGACCATTTTGGTTATTTAGTGTTAAATTGTTTTGCATGTCCGGCTGGTTATGGTTCGGCCGCTTCTTATTCATCGAAATCAGCATCCTAAGTGAAGATGACATGTTAATCAGTCAACAAATATTATTACAAAACAATTTATTGGCACTCACCTTAGTCTGTTGATTGATTTCCCTGTCCATCACCTCAACCTTCTACAAATGCTTTAAATGTAAAATATTCGCAGTCTCTGAAGACTTTTGCAGTTTCCCAGCATGCTTGCGATAATCGAGATTGCATGTTTTCGTGCACGTCTGAACAAAGTTGTACTCGATTCTTGTTCTTCTTTGGAGTGTTCATGGAGTTGTCAGTGGATACTTGATAAAGTTGTAATTGGGTAAAAGTCTTGCATCTGAAATGTAAAATATTTGTTTTTATTTTAACGTAATCGGGGAAGAAATTTTGTCGGTAAACACACCTGGACAATGTTTTGTTATAGTTAACGCAATTGTTTCTTAACAACAAGATTTCTTTTAAGTGCATAGATCGCCAAGACAAACCCAAAAGAAGATGCTCGCCAGCATGAACACTTAACAGAGCAACTTGATCGTCCAAATGCAAATCATTGAAGGCAGGAATTTGTTTGGCAGGATGGTGTTTGTCAGACACTCTGTAAAGAATGTTGTTTCATCGAAGGCTCGGTTTGTTGTGATGATTTTAGTGTTTCAATCAGAAGAATTCTTGTTTCTGAAAGATAATCGAAAGATAGTTGGATACATAATAATTAAGTAATACTTACAATAAATAAAATATCCTAAGATTTCTTCATGCGAGTTTCGACTTTCTAGTTTTATTCTCAAATGTCAAAGATGTCATGTTTTTTTTTTATTTTTCTATTGACGTTTAGAATCTTACCACTACTCCATTTTCTTATCAGGAAATAGGACGCCATATTGAATTCGTGTTGAAAAATTTTTTGCGGGTGTTTCGGGTTGAAGGGGTGGAATAGTGCTGTGTCAATCGCGATTGATTCGGTCTTTTCGACCCGTTCACTGGAAATGATTGATGATTGCAATCATACAAAACTAAAACAATCAATCACCATTTCAATCATTTCCATAGAACGCCACTGAAAGAAACTCGGTATTTTACTATTATATGCTGTATTTGTATGAGATGGGTGAAGACGACCGAAACTGAAACCAATGATTTGATAGAAACGAACGACGAGACCGAAACCAATCATTTGTGCGAGCCGAACGTCTGAAAATGAAACCAATCGTTTGAACGAAATGAACGACCGAGACTGAAACCAATCACCAATCACTTGAACCAAAAGACCGACCGAGATTGAAACCAATCGTTTGAACGAAACGAACGAACGAGACTGAAACCAATCACCAATCACTTGAACCAAACGAACGACCCAGACTGAAACCAATCGTTTGAACCAGACCCGAAACGATTGACCGAAACTGAAACCAATCAAACAAGTACTACAGTACTACTTTGATGCTCGTAGAATGGTGCTATTGCTGAGTAGGTGGGCGATGCTTTTCATTTCAGATGAAGCACATATAGGTATACATACTTATGTTTATTTTATATTTTCAGCTTTTAGAATTTGAATGATTTAGAACTTTTCTAGTCCTTGTTTTGAAGCGATATTGAAAGATTTCGACTTCGAATTTTTTAAAGCCATTATCACTGAAAACGTAAAATGAATGTAATGTGTGTATGTATATGCATATGCACATCTAAAAAAGAAAACCATCCCCCATCTACAACTCAGTACCATACTATTGGTTCTTGCCTACGTTTCTGTTTCGATGTTGACTCGACTGCACCAATGTACATATGTATGTAGGTAGACACGAAACGTAAACAGAGAGTAACAAAAATTAAAAAATAGAACGCTATACGCTACACTGCAAATGATTGGTTTCAATTTCGGTCGTTCCTCGTTCTCAAGCGTCTATTGGTTTCAGTTTCGGTCGATCGCCTCGGCCAGTGCAAGTGATTGAATGATTGATTGAAATGACCGAATCTTTCCATTGAACGATTGATGATTGATTCGTTCACTGGAAATGAACGATTGACACAGCATTAGGGTGGAAGTGGATACTCTGTATTATCTGCTCTGTGCCCAGGAGTTAAGCTACAAAGGAACCAGCGGAACGGACTTGCCAGATGTTGGAATTGTAATAAGACGGGGCACTTACAGCAACAATGCCGGTTGCCACCAATTAAAACTGAAACTGCTTGTATACTTTGTGAAGTCCAAGAAAATCAATCCACGAGCTGTAGAGTAAGACCGCAGACTTATCAATACCGAATTGGACATCAGGTAGAAAACCCCCAATGGAATTGCTCGCGGAAAGTAGAGACCAAGACTCAGCGGATGAGAATGGAACCCATATTCGGATGGAACAAGGAAGAATTGAGGTCTGCTCAAAAGAAGGATCCAGACATCGGACCGATTCTCAAATGGAAAGAGAACAACACAAAACCTGACTGGAACGACATTTCTGACCAGAGCCCTGTTGTCAAAGCCTATTGGGCACAGTGGGACTCACTTCGCGTGCAAGAAGGCGTACTGCAGCGCAAATGGAAATCTCCTGCCGGTAAATCTTTTGTAATGCAGCTTATTGTTCCTCAATCGAAAATCAAGGAGGTTTTACAAAAGATGCAAAGGAGCCCTACAGGAAGCCACCTGGGAGTCAACAAGAACGTTGGAAAACGCTTTTACTGGCTGCATGTTAGAGGTGACGTGGAGAAGTGGTTCCGAAAATGTTGTGTCTGTTATTCAAACACAGCGGTGGGTAGGCTTACAGATAGACCTTATAGAACAGGGACATGGGCCACAGCGTATGGCGACCGGATGAAGACCCGGTATGACACAAAAGCGACAACGACAGGATTCCAAGCAGGAAATCGTGTGTGGCTTTATAATCCGCATCGTCAAAAGGGATTGTCACCGAAACTTCAGCAGAACTGGGAAGGTTCTTATACTGTTGTCACGTGGTTTACCGCATCCAAAGAGGGCTAAGAGGCAAGTTAAAAGAAGTTCATTGTGACCGGCTGCATCGATATAGTGGCGAGGCTGCAGATGGAATTATTCGGGACGAACAATCTTAAGGAGGGGGCAGTGTAACGCGAACCCAACATTTGATACCAATTTCCTAATCGAAAACGTTCAAATGAAAACACAAGTGGCAGCACTAGTGTAAGTGTAGAAATATACCAGAAGGAAAAATGTTTGACAGTGGAGAGTGGAGACAATGTGGAAGTTAGATGAAATGTCATTCGATATAAATAGCCCGCCCGAGGCAACCAGAGGGCAGTTTTGATTATAGAGTGATAAAGTGAAGAGTAAATTGTTGTGTACAAGTGATAGTCCAAAAGTCGAGTTGAGATCGAATAAAGTATAGATACTGAATAAAAGTGGTTGAAATAAATTGAAAAGTGAAGTCTTTGTATATGAAATCTATAGTACTCTCACCGGATAGCTTTTTTTGTGAACATTGTTCGTCACTAGGGTGCGCCAACATCAGCGGAGAAGTTTGCGAAAAAAAGAATGCTCATGGTGGAATGTATGATGTTAGGCGCACATTTCTTATGGGTTAGAAAGAAAAGCATATAATGATGAAATTATTTATTTACTTATGCTTCCTGCTCTTACATATATGCACTCTTGAGGAATACATTCGAACTTTTGTGGACTACTTTCGAATTCAAGTTCGACAGTGCAAAAGGGGAAAGTGATAGTACTATAGATTTCATATACAAAGGTGAAGTTTTATTTTTCGAACTTAGCGTACGTTACAATACATTGGAACTTTCTTAAATACACAACCATACTTTTCGAAATTGAAACCCAACTGGTATGGAATATTGAAAGCTGCCCGAGAAGCAGTTTCAGTAGCCATGAAATTGACAGCTTCGTCAAATACCCTCAAAAAGAGAAAAGAGTGCCTGGAAAAAAACTTTGAATTTCAAAGTTCATGTGCGTTTCATTTTGAAAATATATAATGACATGTCGATTGAAAGCCATTTGCCTGGCAAATTGTAAGTCGCCTACGTCACAGCCGAAACAAGAACAGGAAATTGACATAGTGTATTTGTAGGCTGATGGCTTACCATATCTTGATCGTTTAACTGCGGGGTTATATAGCTTTTAAGAAGAAGTGGGTTTGTGACTCTGCTAAACGTTTTACCACGTAAACAACAACAAAAAGCTATCCGGATATGGTTCTTGAACGCCCCCACTTACTTACAATCCAAGCGCCTTCCACATGATCAGCTGGTCATGACAGATTGAGATTGAGATTTGGATAGAAATTCTGGTATTGTCTTGAAATTTAAATTCTTATTGAGTAACAAATGAAAATGAATAGTTTTCCTCTGTTAACTAAAGTGAGAAAAAGTGGTGTAACGAGGACAATAACAGCAGAGGACATTAGAAACAAAAAAAATAACCTGATAAGAGAAAGAAGAATCCTGTACAACTACAGTGACTTCCATTTGCTTTTTATTAAACAGAATTTGTTTAATTCGGTTGAACTTAAAATTTTGCATCGAGCCGAACCTTCAAAAATATACACGCATGAAAAATACGGCATGAAAGGATTTTGTTTCTCAATTGTTTTTACTTGCCATTCTTTTTTAGTTCTAACCGCTCACTGCCATCCATTCTTTTTTTTTTTTTTGTTCTCCGTTTGGGGACACCCCGTCGAAAATTTGTTGCAAGTTGAGGATTTTGCTCCATCAGATTGATTAATGTTTTAATATGCTCCTGATTTGTTTCTTTCACCCTTAATTCAGTCCAAATAAAAGTTTTTTTTAAGAAAAAAGAAGAAACCAACTGCAACTTACATTTTTATTCAATTAAAACAGTCTTGGCGTTTGCAAACTTAAAGTCGCCAAAAAGGAGCGTTTTACTAGTCGTTTAACTGAAATAAAACCACAGCTGCAATACCGAAGAATGACAGGGTGTCATTCAAAAAATAACATTCCACTGAACGCTTACCGACAACGCAATGCGGCTTAAAGCCTTGCGCAAACCAACGCGGTAATTGCGTGCGATGCGATTGCGATAAGTCAAATCCCTATGCATTAAGTCAAACGTCCATAACATTACATAGAGATTTGACTTAACGCAATCGCATCGCACTCACCGCGTTGGTTTGCGGAAGGCTTAAACTTTTTTTCTCTATTTTTCTAATTTGAAGTATAAAAATAAGAGTTTATCCACCTAAATATAAGTCTGAACTATATTTCCATCGCTTTTAAAAAAATTCGTGTGAAATTTTTGATAGTAACGTACTTAAAATCTCATTTCTTGATTTATTCGTCGTTCGTTGCTCGTGCTCATATGAATAGTCCTTTAGATCGGATGTATGTTATTGGTACATGTATACGTTTGGTTCAAAGGAGATAAAGAAGCAAAAGCGATATGGGCAGGATAATATTCTCAAGGATGAAAATAGACATTCGGGTAAGATGTAAGAAAATGAAAAATGATCTTGATTTTGCATGTGAATATTTTGCTTATGGGTTAGCGAGGTATGTTGGAGTCTTACTCAATGTTGGTAAGTACATCGATGTAAGTTTTTTGTATTTAGATCATTTATCGTCCTGTGTCGTATATTAAGCTCATATGTATTTCATCCACTTAGGCGAAACTTTTGGCGCTTATTTGATTAAATGTACAACTTTTGGACATTACAAAAACCAATCTCTGTTATGCTATGTCCGCACCTGAGAGTTAAACTTGTTTCACTCAAAACAATCCCAAACCAACATGATAACCGAGTGGTTTGTCATAAAAAATGAAACCTTTTTAGTCACTGGGTTTCGTCATAAGCTACTCGAAACCAAGTGCGCTGAATGCACTATTTCCAATATTCCATTGAATTTGACATTTAAAAGAAAGGAAGTGAGTGGAGAGAGAATGAGTTCTCTCATAAGTCATTGACGTTCTGCTCACACTTTATATTTGTCTCTTTTTAACTTAAGACAAAAAGATAAACTCAAAACTTTTTTGCGTGTGCAGACACTACTTGGTTAACTCAAACCATTTTGGAATGAAACCCAGTTTATCTTCAGGTGCGGACATAGCATTAGATAGCTGTTTAGTTGAAATGGGTGTGTGACTCTGCTAAAAGTTTAACACGTAAACAACAACAACAAGCTATCCGGATACAATTCTTGAACGCCCCCCGGATACGTACCTTGAACGCCACTGGGCGCGTTCAAGAACCTATCGGATAGCCTATCTCGGATAGCCGTATCTTAGGACGGCCACTGACTATACAATAAAACTGCGCAAATTGGAGTTTGCGCAGTTCATTTGTGTTGTGAATGGGGTTGTTTGTGCAGTTAACTGTGTAAAAATCAAAACGATTTATTTTTGCTCAAGTCAATTTGTGCAGTTATATTGTGTAGTCAGTGGCCGGCCTTAGATATCTTTTTGAACGTTTCAGATATCCTTTTCCAGATAGCTGCAGACAACAGCTGTGAAATATTAAAATTCGACTCTTGAAAACAAAAACACATTCAAAATATAATTGCTAGAGGATTATAACTTATTTTTTTCGATTTCCCATGCGTTTTAAAAGACTTTAATGCTGAAATTAATGCACACCAAAACCAAAAATCAACATGAATAGAAATAAAAATAAAATTTCTATCAGCTGATCACTTGAATAGAAAGGTATACCACAAATACTCGAAAACCTCTACCCCGGGGCTACACGATCAAGATATGGTAAGCCATTTACAATACTGTAACGTGAACCCAACATTTAATACCAATTTCCTAATCGAAAACGTTCAACCGAAAACACAATCGGCAACACTAGTGTAAAGCACGGGCAGGGTTAGAACCTTGGTCCAATCGGAGTAAATCTACTCCAGTTTTGAGAAAAAAAATTAATTTACTCCACATAAATAGACAAAAAATGCTTGTCTTGAGCACAAATTGATCAAAACAATAAGAAAATATATTTTTTTTTAAACGGATCAAGCCATGATATACAGTCACTCACACTCAAAGTGGGACACCTACGAAATAAAATCTTCAATAAACTTCTTTACGAAAAAAAATGCAGAGTTGGTCACTTTTTGAAATAATTGTTATTTTTATTGCTTAATACTGACCTCAAATTACTATAAAATAAAAAAAAAAAATATCAAAAAACAACCCCGATTTGTTTAAAAAAAAGCTGAAAATAATCTGCCTAGTATTTTTTTTTTAATGCAGGTCACACTCAAAGTGGGACACCTGCTGTTTTCTAAGAAAACTAACTGTAATTGCCACGTTATCTAATTATTTAGTTGCAGTATTTGAAGAGCTTTCATTGTGATAGCATTACAAAAAAAAAATTGAAATGTCAAGGCAAACAACCTTTGAAGAAAGGCAAATTGTGATTTTCAATTACCAAAAAAGAAAATCCGTTCGCAAAATAAGTGAAGTTGTTAAAAAAGTAAATCTACGGTGTTTAGTGTAATAAAACGGTTTCGGGAAGGTCGAATAGAAAATAAACCAAAAAGTTTTGAAAGCACAAAAAAAATTTGCGATAGAGATGTGCGATTTCTTTTAAGAAAAATAAGAAGTGATTCCTTGCTGTCCACCATTGGCCTTTAAAAAAATGTTAAAGGACACTAAAAATGTTGACTTAAGGGCAGAAAGAGTTCGCTGGTTTGTTAGGAGAAACGAATTGAGTGGCTGAGTTGCGCGCAAAAAGCCGTTAATATCAGAAAAGAATAGTCGTTTAAGAATGCAATTCGCCAAAGAAAATGTGACATCAGAATCAAAAAGATTAATTTTGGGTTTCGTCCGCAAAAAGGACTTTTAATGAATTGAGTGGATTATGATTGAAGTTGGAGAACAAAATGCGACTTACCTTTGACCAGAAACTCATATCCTTTGTCACATTTTCTTTGACAAATTGCATTCTTAAACAACGATTTTTTTCTGATATTTCTTTGGCGAATTGCATTCTTAAACGACTATTCTTTTCTGATATTAACGGCTTTTTGCGCGCAACTCAGCCACTCAATTCGTTTCTCCTAACAAACCAGCGAACTCTTTCTGCCCTTAAGCCAACATTTTTAGTGTCCTTTAACATTTTTTTAAAGGCCAATGGTGGACAGCAAGGAATCACTTCTTATTTTTCTTAAAAGAAATCGCACATCTCTATCGCAAATTTTTTTTGTGCTTTCAAAACTTTTTGGTTTATTTTCTATTCGACCTTCCCGAAACCGTTTTATTACACTAAACACCGTAGATTTACTTTTTTAACAACTTCACTTATTTTGCGAACGGATTTTCTTTTTTGGTAATTGAAAATCACAATTTGCCTTTCTTCAAAGGTTGTTTGCCTTGACATTTCAATTTTTTTTTTGTAATGCTATCACATTACAATGAAAGCTCTTCAAATACTGCAACTAAATAATTAGATAACGTGGCAATTACAGTTAGTTTTCTTAGAAAACAGCAGGTGTCCCACTTTGAGTGTGACCTGCATTAAAAAAAAAATACTAGGCAGATTATTTTCAGCTTTTTTTTAAACAAATCGGGGTTGTTTTTTGATATTTTTTTTTTATTTTATAATAATTTGAGGTCAATATTAAGCAATAAAAATAACAATTATTTCAAAAAGTGACCAACTCTGCATTTTTTTTCGTAAAGAAGTTCATTGAAGATTTTATTTCGTAGGTGTCCCACTTTGAGTGTGAGTGACTGTAAGCGCTTATTACATTTAGAAATCAGAAGAAATTATAGCTTATGTAGACAAAGGTTGTTTTGAACGTAAGCAAATCGGATCATTTGATAACTTATGTCGACATAAGCCTAAAGTTAAGTTCAAAAAACCATTTTTTATTAGTAGATGTGTGGTTGTTTTAAACAACGAAAAAATATTTAATTTGAGCATATGTCCTGAAAAAAAAATCGTAAGTCTAGTACCTACAGTTTTAAGCCAATCACTAAAAACGTCTTTCGAAACTAGTTCACAAAACTTCATTTGATCGTACTGAAAATTTATTAAAATTGACTTTAGCTCTTTTAACTTATTGGCACAGTATATTCACAATAGTAAACTCGATTTCCCATTTAACAAGCTTTGTAAACAATTATTTACATACTTTAGTTCAAATAAACTTTTGTTAAATACAGTTATTGAAAATCTGAGTTTTTCTTTCGTTTTCAAATCTACTCCGGAAATTTTCAATTTACTCCACTTTTTTTACAAATCTGCTCCGAAATTCTACTACTGAGGTTCTAACCCTGAGCACGGGTCACACACGGCTGGTTGCCAGCGGCGAATTGAGAAGCCGCTACTGCCAGGTGCCAGCCGCTGATCAGCTTTGTATGACCACAAAATTCGCAACCAGCCCTGGCAGCCGGCGAGTGTTTAGCAGCGGCTGGCGAAGTTGAACATGTTCAACTTTTGGAAGCAAGCAGCGGCGGCTGGCAGCTAGTAGCGCAATCTGACCACATCGGCTGGTAAGTAGCAGCGAATAGATTTGACATTTTTGCTCATTTCAAATCAGAAATTAATTGTAAACGGCACGCGTAGATTAAAAACTTTTATTTTAAATATTAATTAGTTTATTTCTGAATGCTAATAAAATTGTGATAATGCTCGTACATTTTAATAAATTTTCCATTGGATATATGAAGATTATTTAGGTATTGGGTAAATAACACAATGTTGGATGATTTAACTCATAAAATAAAAATAATAAGTAGAAATTTTACACAATATTCAAATAAACATTATTCACATATAAAACATGTATAAAAATTGTTAAAAAAGATAATTTTCCGCCATGTCATCGTAGGTTAGCGATCGGACTTAAGTTATTATGGAAAACTAGTGTTTTTTTGGTGAGTGTTATCGGGAGCTAATTGAATAAAATGCCAATCTTTATAACAACTCTCAAGCATTCTCTCATGACATTTTTGCTCTGACGGAAACTTGGCTTAACTCCACCTTTTTAGATTCTGAATTATTTGACCATGAGTACTTAGTATATAGAAATGATCGTACCTATAATAATAAATCGGAAGTTGGAGGTGGCGTACTTACTGCTGTTCGTAGCAAGTATATGTCCTCTCTTATAACTTTCCCATTTGAATTAACTGTAAATGTATTATGTGTCAAAGTCTCAATCAAATCTAGAATCGTTTATATTATAAATACATATATTCCACCAAAGAGCTCTGCCTCAACATATAAAGAATTAACGTTAGTTTTAGACTATGTTAATGAATTACTGTGCTTTGAAAATTATGTATTATTCTTAGGTGACTTTAATTTACCCTTTATTCAATGGTTACCATCTTCGGATGAAACCTATTTCAAGCCATCTTTGACTTCACCTCAACAGGAACTAATGTTGTTGGATAATTTAACATCAACCGACTTACGGCAAGTAAGCTGTATCAAAAACTCTAAAAATCGAATTCTCGATTTGGTCTTCTCTTCAGACTCTGTTAGTACCGTTGTTATTGAATCTAGTTTCGGAATTACTGATCCTAGCCTTGATGAAACTAACATAGATGACTACCACCCACCTCTGAATATTTTTCTTGACTTGAGTGGCGAGATCCACACTAATAGTAACTCTCATGATTGTTCCTATGTGTTTGACTACCGCAAAGCTGATTTCGATTTGCTCTGTGGTGAATTGTGTCTGGTATCGAAAACATATCAGTTTTTACCAATATTGACGAAGCTGTTAGCAGCTTTTATTTGATTCTCTATAGATGTATAGAAAAATCAATTCCTAAAAAAATTTTTAAAAATTCTGAACCCAACCATCCATGGTATACTAAAGAGTTAAAAGTTTTAAGAAATAAAAGAAATAAAGCTTGGAACACTTATATTAAAACTCATTCCGTTTCCGACTATGAGTCTTACGTTTTTCTTTTTGAAGAATTTAAGACACTTTCTAAAAATCTTTATTCAAATTTCATTGACCGAATGGGATACTCATTTAAAAAGGATCCAAAAACCTTCTGGCAGTTTGTTAACTCAAAGAAAAAATCAGATGGTTATCCAGCTAGTTTTGTGTATGAGAACTGTTCTTATGAGAGCATCTCTGATATTTGTAATGCATTTGCTGACCAGTTTCGCAGCTCATTTTGTGATACTACTGTTGACATTGATACTGATTTCTTCAGATATCTAAGCAACTGTAATCAAGTATGTTTTAATAACATTGTTATTGAAATTGATAAACTTTTTTGGAGTCTTGAAACCTTAAATGACGATTTTTCTTCCGGGCCGGATGGCATTCCTCCAATTGTACTAAAAAAATGTAGGTCATGCTTAGCGTTTCCTTTACAATATATGTTCTTACTTTCTTTGAAATCCAGTAAATTTCCTTTACTTTGGAAAAGATCTTTTATCACTCCAGTTTTTAAAAAAGGGGATAAATGTGATATAAAAAACTATAGACCCATTGCCAAACTTTCTAGCATTCCTAAACTATTTGAAAAACTAGTATGTGAACAGCTGGCTTTCAGTGTAAAAAACGTTATTTGCACACAGCAACACGGTTTCGTCAAAAATAGATCGACTGTCACAAACCTGCTATGCTTTCTTTAAAAATGTTCTTTAGCACTAGAAAATGGTAATGAGCTCGATTGCATCTACACGGATTTTTCTAAAGCTTTCGATCAACTTTCACACAATATTATACTTTTCAAACTAAAGGCTATTGGCTTCCCACCTGTGTTCACCGATTGGGTACTTTCTTATCTGTCTATGAGATCTTACCAAGTAAAGTTTCGTAATATCCTTTCCAACCCTTTTAATGCTGGCTCAGGTGTACCTCAGGGAAGTCATCTAGGACCTCTTCTATTTATTTTAGCTATCAATGATGTTGTGTCTTGCATTTCCTTCAGTGAAATATTAATATTTGCTGATGATATGAAAATTTTTAAAAAGATAACTGGTTCGCTTGATCGCTCTCATCTCCAATCCGATGTTAATCATTTTGCAGTTTGGTGCTTTAAAAATGGGCTCAACCTTAACCCCAACAAATGCCAAAGCATGACGTTCTCTAAAAAGAAGGAGCCTAGCAACCCAAGTTATTCTATTTCCAATATTATTTTGAGTCAAGTGAAATTTTTTAAGGATCTTGGCGTATATTTTAGTTTTAATATGGACTTTACTCAACATATCAATTACATCGTTAGTAAGGCCAATAGTATGCTTGGTTTTATGAAAAGATGGTCAAAAGAGTTTCAAGACCCGTATGTTACCCTTGCTCTATACAATTTTTTAGTACGACCTCATCTAGAGTATGCTTCTCAAGTGTGGTCCCCTTTTTATGAAATACACAACTCAAGAATTGAATCAGTACAACATAAATTCATAAGATTCGCTCTTAAAGGGCTTCCGTGGGAAAACCCTTACGATTTACCACCATATGAGCATAGAATCCAATTATTACATATGCAACTTCTTTCTCAAAGGCGTACCATTAACGATCTGGTGTTTTTTCATCAACTTATCACCGGACATATCGATGCACCTGAGTTACTTTCTTGTGTTGAATTCAACTTTCGAGGCGGTTCTTACCACCTGCGCAACTTAGTTTTAATATACTGCCCTTACCATAGAACGAATTATGGCATGAATGAGCCATTGACTCGTATGGGTAGACTATTTAATCTTAACTCATGTTTAATTGATTTTAACTTAAGTAAATCCAGTTTAAAAAATTTGTTGAGAACCAGTGCTCCACTTTCTTAAGTTTAGTTTGTATGCTTGCATGTTTGCATTTTTCAATAATTTTTAGTTTAGGTTATTAATTGTAAATTGTATCACATTTTGTATGTCTTGTTTGTTTTAATTAGTGTACTTTATTTAAGATAATTTTGTAATCTATGTAATTTATATTTGAAATTTTTACTATAATGTTTTTATTTTTTATTTTTACTATCCTTACGTTCTCTATGTGCTGGTGTTGGTGTTATACTAACTAACTACTAACACTTGCATTCATGATGAAGAGCGTATATAAGTGTGTACATATGAGCTTGTTCTAAGCTCAGTACTACTTAGTCTCTGAAATGCAAATAAAAAAAAAAAAAAATAAAAAAAAAAAGCGAGCTAACCCAATGCTTTCAACTTCAAAGAAGTCTATTTCCATATCTTAAAAACTATTAGGTATTTTGATTTTCTAAATTGACAGTTAATGTGAGCTAATGATGGCCTTTTATGTAGATATGCTTAATTATTTCTAGAACGATGAGTTGAAGAAACAAAACCATGTTTTAAGTTTAAAAATTATCTACAGTAAGTTTTATTTTCAATGAATTGCAGACCTTTGCTAACCCAGAAGATGCTATCCTACCAAAAGCCAAGGTTAAGTTTGATGACCCACATGTGGAACGTGTACGCAGGTAAGAATGACTATTTTCAAGATTCAATCTCAAAATAACTAATGTGTATTATTTTCTAACAGAGCACATCGAAATGATATGGAAAACATTTTAGTTTTTTTGCTTGTTGGACTTTTGTACGATCTTAGCAATCCTTCAGTGTTTCTGGCAGTAAATCTATTCCGTATAGTTAGTATTGGACGTATTGCACATTCTGTTGTTTATTTACTGTCAGTTCCACAACCGTCCCGAGCATTGGCATTGTTCGTTCCTTATGCGG
Organism: Melanostoma mellinum; assembly: GCA_914767635.1. NCBI lineage: Eukaryota > Metazoa > Arthropoda > Insecta > Diptera > Syrphidae > Melanostoma > Melanostoma mellinum. The sequence continues at coordinate 109,578,770 of OU612059.1, forward strand.
CAACTGGCTTTTCAGGTTATGATGACTGTTCTTCGATGATTGGGTAAAGTGATAAAGATAACCCAATGCAGTAAGTTCTGATTTTTGTTCAGATAGAGTGTGTATTTTCATAAAGCTTTGTTAAAAATAAAAGTTACTGTATAGATATGTTTTTTATTTGTGATTTTATTAACTTTTTGGTTCTCATTCCTTGCCTGGTCCGACATTGCTGACCAGGCAAGGAATTACATAAACTTTATCAAAGTTTGGCAGAGGAAATTAGCACATCCATAAATTTTTTGAACATATTTTTTTTTTCACTTAATATTTGCAAGAAAAACGTAAGCAGTTGAATCATGTCATATTTTGTAGATGCTATCGATTTCCGTTTAGCTGAAGTAAGACGACATTGCACTTTGTATATTTATTCTATAGTATTATCACAGTTCATTTCTCATTTTCAAAATGAATTTGGAATGTTGTCCACAACTTTTTTTCCTATGCAAAGGTATATGAAAAAAATTTGTGGACAACATTCCAAATTCATTTTGAAATAAGCAATGAACTGTGATAGTACTATAGAATAAATATACAAAGCATTGCATCAGGAGCCACTTTTGACTTGTCATCTTATTTTTTGCTTGAATAAAAGCACATGCCCCGACGGAGAAACTGCTTTTTGTTAGGTTTGCAGAGTCAGGAACAGTGTATGCTACCAGATACTAATAATAATCGGTGGCAACCCGGTTTTTGTCTGATTCTATTTTCATGTTCTCGTCTTGATTGCATGGCGGGTCTTCAATCTCTTGTTTTATTGTTGTAACTGCATCGTCGTTATAAATCTGCAAAAGAACAAAAAGTATAACTTATGTTGATATTTGGGTACTCTATTTTTTTATTAGAAGAAAAGAAAAAACCGCCTCACCTTCCAACTTCATCTATACGAGTTCTTGGGTTCATATGGATATGTGTCCATGATCGCATGAAAACCTACATGAACATTACAGACCTAATTGGTTCAAAACCTAAAGAGTAAACAAAAATTACTTTTTCTTCTATACTAATGAAGTATTTGAGTTAAAAGTTACCCGGAGGTGCTTCCAGATCATGTCTCGTTTCGGCGCACCATTTAATTGGATGTATATCAGAGCTATCGTCATTCACTCAAAAAGTCAATCCATGGTGCCACCCGTCGAAGTGTATAAGCACTTCCTACACATCACTGTAGCGGGGTGAATGTGATTATGGTTCTTGATATCGATATTGACTACCTCTAATTTCATACCAGCACTAAACTCAATAGGATCTCGTTTAGAAAACATTATAGGTAAAACTGCTTTGCTACGCATGGATTCCATGTACATATTCTGAAAATTCGAAGAACTCATCCCAGTCGGGTGGTGGAACCAGTTCCAAACCATGTTGCTTTTGCTTGTGCAATGTGCATGTTGTATGTACTGCGAATTGATTTCGATTCAATAGTCATAGTCTTAACTTTAACAGTGTTCTTCAGGTCGTGCGCTTCAATACGCACCCCAATTCCCAACACTAAATGGATTGATTATGTATATGTATGTACTTACAAAGAGAAACATACCGATGAATTTTAATTCTCTTAGTATTAATTAGATATGTATACGTGAGCCAATTGAAGGACAGCAAATTCATACCCTTCGGCGGTATGGTGGGATTCCATGGAATAGGCATTCACCCAAAACTACAACCAAACATAAGGAAATGCCCTGGGAACTCTGGTTCTGGAACGCCTGCAAATTTATCGATGATCTCCTGCAATGTCCGCAGTCCTTCTAGCCTCAACTGATCGGAATCGCTTGTAGCTGCCATAAAAGACATACGAATGAGGTCAGATAAATGAAGGATCAGATAGTCTCCGCGACTCTTTATCATTTGTATCTTCTTAGCTTGGATAAGATCAAAATGTATGGGATTGGCTGTTTCACAGGTGGCCAACGTGGCTGTACAGCCGGATGATAACTTGTGTTCTCCTCAGCATGATATTCAAACTGGAAAATCAAAGCATATGCAATAAGAAAATGTAATTTGTTTAACTAAACTTACTTAACAAGCATAGCTAGGGAACTTTCGATTGGTGTAAGCAAACGGCATGTAAAATCATCACGAACCAAGTCTGGACAATGAAGCAAAAAACTATGCATCACAGACAGGGCACCAGCTCTACCTTCTAGGGTAACCTTCCAGGTAAATGAGTCCCCTCGCGGCATTCCAACTTCCGTGCATGGTATTTTGCCACATTTGGTTTTAAGGGCTTTTTCATTTCTTAAATCGTTCTCAATATTTCAAGTTTCTTCCAAGAGAGTATGTTAAATATAGATAGCATTTCTAGAACTGTGTTCAATTGAAAAGCTGCAGTAGGATTTGGTTTTGGATCTTTTTTGGGAGTTATTTCATTGCAGCTGCTTTTGCTTTTTGTTGAGGGCATCTTTTCTTCTTTATCGTTGCATACAAGAGATTCACTAACTGCTGGTGGACAGTTTTTCTTTTCCTTTTCTGTTTCAGTAATTGTTCGATGGCTTTTAGAAGAAGTTCCTTAGAAAAGTAGAAAAAGTCTATTCTAAACAGCAAATTGAAATTGAAGTATGGCAGCTGCTGTCAAGTGTCAATCGGTTAGCTGTCAGTGTGTGATTCGACGAGTGGCTAGCAGCTAAGTGTGACCGCACTGCCAGCCGCTGCTTGCTGCTGCTACTGCCAGCCGCTGGTAAGAAGCGGAAAGAAGAAAATAGCGGGGTTTACATGGCCCAACATGGTTTGACAACATGGTTGGATGAAAAACATCAGCTTTGCGTTTACACGAAATTCGATGTTGTCCAACAACAGTTTGGTTATTTTTCGCGAACGAGACGGACACGGATAAGAAAATTTTAGCTGCTCTTATAATGAAGGAAATTATTGACGACGAAGAAGAAGAAATAAAAATTTAAAGAAAAAAGAAAAAACGTTAGTGGGTAAAAAAGTGGATTAAGAATAGGTCCAAGAACTCACATACTCATGCGCTACAGGAGTCACTTTCTCTGTCCCTATGTCCCTATGTATGCTTAGATTTTTAAAACTACGCAACGGATTTTGAAGCGTTTTTTTTTAAAGAATAGAATGATTTAAGAGGAAGGTTTATATGTATAATACATGCATATTATAGTAGAAAAAAGCCGAGAAATTTTAAGATTTGTAATGTGATGTCTTAACAAACATATTTTTCTCCGCTCACATTGCAAACGCTGGCTAAACCTGATGAGATAGATCAAATTTATGTACTACGGAATTGTGAAGTCCGCGACAGCATTATGTTCATCTCCTTAGGATAACCCACAGTAACCATTTTTATCTTTTATCTTTTTTTTACATATTACAACAAAATATGGGTTATTTACCAAGCTATTTTAAACGATACAGTATCATTCCTTATCCAATAATATACATTAGATACGTTGTGCATTTCGTGTAGATTATTGCCCTTGTAGATAGATTGCTCTTTACAGCATGTGATTTAAATAAATATTTTCGAAGATATTACAGATTTAAAAATTGCGAAGTAAAAGTGTAAAAAGTAAATAAGTAAAAATGTTGTGTATGAATATTCCAAAGAAAGCAGGAATTCTTCATGGTATAGGAAAAGGGGAATTGTTTTACTCCAAATTTAAATGTTCACAGTTTTTCTGTAGTCATCCTTACATTATGAAAACTCTCTACGAGAAAAAGAACGAATTCAATTTATTTTCTTTTTTAAAAGTTCAATATTAGCATTTTGTTTGATTTCTTTATATTTTGTCAATAAAATTTCATATTCCTCTGTTTTCGCTTTCTCTGTTTTTATAATTCTCAGATTTTATCTTCCAAAGTTCTGAAAGAATTTTATAAATCTCAAAAAACTCCCTGCAAAAATCGTTGTTAGTAATTGCATTGCGATTGCGACTTCACAGTAACCGAAGCAAATTCAAATGAAAAATGAAAGACGGCGCAGTCAGGTTTGTCAAACATCTGTTTACACACGTTGGATGGTATGACAAACCAGCATGTTTTTAAAAAATTTTAAAAACCATCCAACATGGTTTGTCAAGCGGTTGTTTTAGCGTTTAGATGATCCAACATTGCTGTTGTCAAACCATGTTGTCAAACCATGTTGGACCATGTAAACCCCGCTAATGTTTGACAGCCAAAATAGTGGAGAGTGGAGACTATGTGGAAATTACTGCAGAGTTCTAGATGAAATGTCATTCGATATAAATAGCCCGCCCGAGGCAACCAGAGGGCAGTTTTGATTATAGAGTGATAAAGTGAAGAGTAAATTGTCTACAAGTGATAGTCCAAAAGTCGAGTTGAGATCGAATAAAGTATAGATACTGAATAAAAGTGGTTGAAATAAATTGAAAAGTGAAGTTTTATTTTTCGAACTAAGTTTAGTTTTTATTGAGCCTTTTTCTGGTGTTCAATTACAATTACGTATTATTATAAACTATGTTTTTGTTGAAAATCGCGGCTATAATGTATTGCCTGCTCACTACTTTTGCTTTAATATTTTCACCACTTGGCTGACAGTAGCTTTTAATGTTTGTTCTGCTCTTGCTCAGGAGCTATGTTTGGTTTTCGTGTGTCTTTTTCTTTTGACACATGTGTGTATTTACAATTGTGTCTTAACCTAACTTAATTCTATCTAGATGCGCTATTGCGCATGAGTCGTTTTATTTCGTGTTCTTTCTTTCTTTTGATCATTTATTTGGTATTAGAGCGAGAGTGCCCTAGTGCTGATTGCTGAAGGCATTTGGGTTTGTATTTAGATTTTAGATACAGTGTTGTGTCCAGAGCATACGAATATGTCTAATAGTTGTTTTTCTTTTCTTTTATTTTCATTTAATTTGATATTTCTGTATTTACATTTAAATCGAAAAGGGTTTCTTGAGTTTATATTAGACTAGAGCGAAAATGCCCTATTATACTATATTGTATTTCAATTATTTTAATTCTTAAGTGCTGGTATTTTCAGTTAAGTATTCTATTTATACATTTGTACATTTGATAGATGACAATAAGTTTTGTTGTGGCTCCTCTGTGGGGCATCCAAATTTAAGTTCGCTGGGCAGCCGCATGGTTTTTCCGAACAGGATGTCAGATGGTATTTGTCCTATCAAGCTATGCACTGCACGTCTATAGGCCATCAAAAAAAGCGGTACGTGCCTATCCCTGTTTCTTTGGTAGTCGCCTACGACCTTGGTGAGGTGTTCTTTCAAGGTCCGGTTGAATCTTTCAACCATCCCATCAGATTGTGGATGAAGCGGTGAGGTTCTCGTCTTCTTAATGCCAAGTAGTCCACACACTCCTTGGAAGATGTTTGACTCAAAGTTCCTCCCTTGTTCGGAATGGAGTTCCATAGGCACGCCAAACCTACTTACCCAGTTAAACACAATCTGGTCGACCACCGTTTTGGCTTCTTGATTTGGGATGGCATACGCCTCAGGTCACTTGCTAAAATAGTCCATTACAACCAGAATGTACTTGTTTCCAGCGTTGGTCTCTGGAAAAGGCCCAGCCACATCTACTGCAATCCTCTCAAAAGGCTATCCAACGTTGTACTGATGCATCTTACCTTGAATCTTCCTACCAGGTCGTTTGGTTGCAGCACACTTGTCACATGTTCGGCACCACTTCTCCACGTCATCTCTAGCATGTAACCAAGAGAACCGATGTCGCACCTTCTCCAGTGTTTTGTTTACTCCCTGGTGGCTTCTAGAAGGTCCGTCCGTCGTGCATCTCCCGAAGAACTTCACTGACTTTCGATTGCGGTACGATCAGCTGCATCACATATGATTTAATATCAGCGGACTCCCTTCTTCGCCTGAGGACACCTTCTTGCACATATAGTGAGTTCCACTGTGCCCAATAGGCTTTGAGAACTGGACTCCTGTCAGAAATATCTCCCCATTCAGGTTTCGCTTCATTTTCTTTCCATGCGAGAAAGTGTTCGATATCTGGATCCTCCTGTTGAGCAGTCCTCACTTCCTCATTGCTCCATCCGCATATTGGGTCAGCTCTTAGTCGCTGAGCGGTAATATTTTCTTTGTCTTCTTGCCGCCTACAATGCTTGCAATCCACTTTGCAAGGTCTTCGGGATAATGCGTAGGCGTTTGAGTGCAGCTTTCTTTTACGGTGTTGAATCTGATAATCATAAGTCTGCAGTCTTTCTATCCACCTTGCGACTTGACCTTCTGGATTTTTGAAGTTCAACAGGCAGTTCAGAGCACCATGGTCTGTCCGTAGAAGAAATTTCTGACCATAGATGTTCTTATGGAAAAGTTTTGTTGCCAAGATAAGAGCTAGTAGTTCCTATCTAGTCACGCAGTAGTTTCTTTCGGGTTTCAAGAGGACCTTGCTGTAGTATGCCACAACTTTCTCTTCGCCATCATGCACTAGGGATAGTACCGCCCCGATTCCAACGTTGCTTGCATCTGCGTCGATGATGAATGTTTTGCCAGGTGTTGGATGTGCCAGCACTGGAGCATTACAAAGGCGGTATTTGAGTTCCTGAAAAGATTTCTCACACTCACCTGACCATTTAAACTGCTTCCCTTTTTCGGTGAGCTGATGCAAACTTTTTGCAACTCCAGCAAAGTTCTTAACAAAACGTCGGTAATATGTGGCAAGTCCAAGAAAGCTTCGGAGTTGATGTTTGTCCTGTGGTGTTGGCCAATTTTTGACGGAGTCACCTTTTTTAGGATCGGTGTTTACTCCTTGGGAAGAGATGATGTGTCCCAAATACTTGACTTCGGTTTTGAAAAGTGCACATTTTACCGGATTCAGTTTAAGGTTAGCCTCTCGAAGTCTCTGAAACACGGCTTTTAGGTTCTTGCAATGTTGGTCAAATGTTTTCCCGTAAACAATGACATCGTCCAAGTCGACAAGGCACGCTTTCCACGTCAGTCCTTGAAGAACGCACTCCATCAAACGCTTGAATGTTGCCGGAGCGTTGCATAGCCCAAACGGCATAACTTTAAACTGCCAGAGCCCATTACCTGTAGAAAACGCCGTCTTTTCATGATAATCAGGGTGGATGTCAACTTGCCAATATCCACTCCTCAAGTCCAGCGTCGAGAACCACTGGGCTCCCTCCATGGCATCCAGGGTATCACTGATTCTCGGTAGAGGATAGCTGTCCTTCTTAGTCACATCGTTCAGCCTTCGGTAGTCCACACAAAACGAGTGCTTCCGTCTTTCTTTTTCACTAGCACCACTGGTGACGCCCAAGGACTTTTGGAATATTCGATAAGACCGTCCATCTTCATTGCTGTTATCACGTCCTCAACCTCACCTTGATTGGCAAGTGGAAGGCGTCTTGCGGGTTGACGAATCGGTCTTGCATCCCCTGTGTTGATGCGATGCTGCACCAACTGTGTCCTACCATATTGTCCCTTTTGCGATGCGAAGATGTCAGTGTACTCTTGTAGGAGATTTTCAGCCATCCTTGTTTGTTGGTGATCAAGGTTGGATGAATTCAGTATTTTAGCTCTGATAGTTTTGAGCTCCTCCGGAGTTATAGTTTTTCTCGGGGCTTCGTCTGTGATCTTCGTAATTGCTGCAACCGATTCGCAACGTCCAACGACCTCTCCTTTCTTCAACCTTACATCGTACGGTCTGGTGTTTAGTAATCGTACGGGGACCATTTTGTTTTTCGGTGCTACCAGTGTTTTCCCAATGATGACGCTTTGGGAGGAACACTCTGGGTCTGGTTCCACCATGAAGTATCGAAGGCTTCCAAACTCACCTTCCAGTTTTGTCCAAACGAACACCTCAGAAGAAGGAGGCAGAATCAGATCTTCCGTGATGACAGTCCTCAGTGTTGACGTACTTTCGTTCGAATAGGTCATTGGAAGTTCCTTATTTTGGTACTTCAAAACCTGATTACTGATGTCCAAAATAACTCCGTGCTGTTTCATAAAGTCGATTCCAATGATGCACTCGTCACATATATCTGCCACCAGGAATTGATGAGTAAACAATAGATCGGCCAGTCGGGTCTTAAGACTCACTTCTCCGTATACTCATGCTGCTTCTCCCGTTGCGGTTCTTAGACGGTAGCTATTGGTGTTATGAAGCCACGTCATTTTTACCAGGTCTCGACTTACCATGGATGCTGTGGCACCGGTGTCGATGGTAGCCACATGTTTGTTGCCGTTAGTAGTAGTCTCCACAGTCAGACTTTTGTTGTCTCGTTTGGTCTGAGAGACCTGGATGGTGGTTCTGGGGCCATCGATACAAGAAACCAGCCTCTGCCCCTCGAAGTTGGTTCTTACTCGTTTCCCTGATGGGAAACGGGCTGATGGACAACGCTGGTGTTGTTGTTACATTGCTCTGGGTTGGATCTCTTGCTTCCACAATGTTGACAACCGGCTTTATTAGGTGGTAGTCGGCATTGACGCTGTAAGTGCCCGGTCTTGTTGCAGTTCCAACATCTTGCTAGTCCGCTCCGCTGGTTCTTTTGTATTTCAGCTCTTTGGCACGAGCACTCTTCGACTACGGCTTCTCTAGGTCAATGTACTCCATGAGAAGCTTGTTCTGCTGCTTCAATTGTCAATGCGAATGCTAAAGTTTCAGAAAGAGTACGTGTTCTAACAGTTCGCACAGACCTCTGAAGATGTATATCGGAAATGGCACGAACGAAGGACTCAACAGCAAGCTGGTTGATGATTTCTTCTCCAGCAGCTGGATATGCCAGGTGAACCAGTCCTTCGACGTCTGCTTGGAGCTGCTGTAGATTTTCACCTCTTTTGTGGACTCTGTTATTAAGTTGGACTCGGAAGACTTCTTTCAAGTGGCTATCGCAAAAGCGTTTATCTATAGCTGCCACGAGAGAACTGAAATCACCGCTTCTACCAGCTGGAACTGTTTGAAGTAATTCAGCTGCTGGTCCTCTAAGAGCAAGAGTCAGTGCAATGTACTTGTCTTCGTCATCCCAGCCATTTGTTGTCGCGGCTGCCTCAAATTGTCTCTTGTAGACTGGCCAAGAAGACTGTCCATCAAATGTTGGGGGTTTCATCTCCTTTTTCTTTGCAGACTCTCAATTAGATTCTCGAATTTTGATTTTGCGAATCTGGTCTAATTCCTTGGTCAGAACAGAGAGCTGTTTATCACATCTTCTTTCTACGATTTCGAAACGATTCTCTACAACAGAAAGCTGTTTTTCCATACCTTCAACGCGTTCGTCAAGGGCAAACACATTTTTCTCAATGTTGCCCAATTTGCCTTCTAGAATGTTTTTCTGACCATCCAAAACATTCTGTTGCGCCTCAAGGCTTTCGAGAATATTCTGTTGTTCCTTCTTTTACTCGTTTCGTTGCTCTTCCAGATTCTTTTGTTGTACTTCGAGTCTTTCGAGAGCATTCTGCTGTTCCTTCTTTTGCTCGTTTCGTTGTTCTTCAATCAGCTTCTTTGAGCTCATTTTTCGATCCCGCTCTAGAAAGATTTCGCTTACCTAACTCACTTTTAAGCTCAATGCAGTTGAGCTCTTCTAACAACTTACCCATTTTCGCTGTATATAATTATTATTTTTCTTTTTTTTTTTTTTTACACTTTACTAGTTTTATTTACACGTCTGACACCAATGTAACGTGCGCTTTGTTCGAAAAAGGGTTTCTTGGAAGATTTGACAGCGAGTAGACGCAAGAGCTAAAAAAAAATCGTTACCATAAAAAAATTGAAAGAAAAATTACATGTGATTGTGAAACAAAATCGCGAAATATCTAATTAATCAAAAAACTTTTTGAAGAAAAAACAACAGAAGTTGTGAAAATAAAACGAACATTAAATTAATCTAAAAAAATAATTGCTATAAATTATAAAAAAAAAAAAAAAAAACAAAAGCCCTATAAAAATAAGGCTGGATATACCAAACCACACGCGCACACGTGCGTGCATTAAAATCAGAAAACACACCAGCGTGTTAGAGACACAAAAATCACAGGAAAACTATCCAAGAACTAAGGAAATCGAGGAAATTGATGTAAAATAAGACCACGCCACAGGGGATAACCCCACTTTCCTACTCGGCGTCCACCACACGCATCCAAAATGAGACACGATAAGGATAAAGATAAAAACAAGTACAAAACTTCTAAAGACGTACAGGGGAAAAATAGCATTGCCGCTGCCCAGGCACTACTATCCCTAAAAAAGAACACCAATAGTGATATCTCACTAATTACGGCTGCCCACCAAAGTAACGGAGGCGAGTGCAACAAGAGCCCAGATGAATGGCTCCAACCATCAAAGAAGCACACCGCATTTGATATCCATCAAAAGAAGGATGAAATGACGGATATCACGGACGAGAGCAGGTTCAACATCCTGAACCTAAAAATAATCACTCTCGAAAAGGAGCGAAAAGAGCCAGTTCAACCAACAGTAAACAATCAACCGGAATGCAGCAATCAACAACCAGCAACAAGTGACAGCAGCGAGTGAGCAAACAACAATACTAACAACAATAGAAAAACTGAAATAGATTGCAAGATCCACGGAAGTAAGTACTGTCCTCCCATTATTATATGACAACGTAGACATAAGAAAACTTGTAGCAGATTTAAAAAAAACAACGGTAGATTTTACGTATAAAATAGTGAATCGTGGCAGTAAAAGCCGATTATATGCAGATAATAGTAGAGTCCATAGGCAACTTATGGACCTATTGAGAAGTAATAATGGTATCCAGGCATACTCCTTCACAATGAAGGAAGACAAAACAACGAACGTCATTCTTAGGGGGCTAATGTCCGATTATCCGGAAGGGGAGATTCTTAAGGAGCTCAAGCTTAGAGTTAATAATGTCGAGAAAGTTAGCCTATTCGAAACTATTAGGTCCAAGCAGGCAAAAAACAAGTATAATCTATTTATGGTCCGACTCCAACCTGGTACTAGCCATAACGAAATTATTAAGATTAAATATTTGTTTAATACTAGGGTCTACTGGGAAAAACCCAGGGGAAATAAAGGTGCACTTCAGTGCAGACGTTGCCAAGACTTTGGACACTTGGCAAAAAATTGTGCGAACGCATACAAATGCGTTAAGTACACAAACTCCCATGAGCCGGGTTGCTGTCCGGTATTAAGGGAAGAGGGGAGCAGGGCCGTGTGTGTAAACTGCGGTGAAAACCACCCAGCCAATTTTAAAGGCTGCAAAATCTTCAAAGCATTCGAGAGCAAAAGAAAGCAAAGCCTAAAGGAGGTTAAGGAAAGAAGAAATAACGCGAGAGTTCTCACCAATGCCATTTCAAACGGAAATTTTGTCTCACCTGGTGTTACTTTTGCCAGTCATTTTAATAACAGTAGAAATAACCAGTACACAGACGGCCCTGATCCACTCAGAACAAATGCAGGGCGTAACCCGGCATTCCCAGTAGTCTCAGGTAACCCTATTAACCAATTCATTGACCTCTCTAAGGACTTATTTGGTCTGGACATGAACTCATTAATTAAATAAATTGAGAACTTCATGAAAAACATGGGAAGAATGGACTCAATCCTGCAAAAAAGGCTGGCTTACCTAGACTTGGTAAACCAGCTCTTAATAAACTCCCAGCCATGAATCTGAAAAAACTACAATTCAACATTTCGTCCCTAGTAAACCATGCCAGAAGAATAGAACTTAATAAAATTCTTCTGGCTAGCAAATGTTCAATAGCGTTTATTCAAGAAACGCATTTAAACAACAAACATAAAGTCTTCATAGAACAATTCAATATTATAAGAAACGACAGTAATCAAGGAGTTGCAATCCTGGTTAAGAATAACATTGTATATGAAGTAGTAGAAAGTCCACTTTTAGAGTTCCCCGCTATTTTTATTTAAATTAAAATAAGGTCGCAAGATAACCCTAAAGAATTTCTGTTAGGATCAATATATGTCCCCACAAATAGCCCACCGCTTTTATTTAAGAGCGAACTAAATAAAATCAAAACACTAGTCAACTTGTATGATGAAGCCATTATAGGAGGTGACTTGAATGCTAGAAGCACTAATTCGGGTGACGCTTGGTACAACCTAAACGGTAAGACACTGGAAGCATGGTTACATGCCAATAACCCTTCTTTTACCAATATTACTTCTGACACTCCCACATTCCCGCGCAGCTCATCATTCCTAGATCACTTCTTCAATCCAATCACCTATTAAACCAACCACACCAGTTCATTCAAGATGATCTTACTTCTATAGGTCTGCTATATGCAGATGATACCATTGCATACTGCAGCCATGAATACCCTCTAATTGCTCTTCGTCACCTAGAGAAACACATCATAAAGGTAAATGACTACTACAGCACTTGGGGAATTAAACTAAACATCCCCAAGACTGAACTAATTTGCTTCCGAAACGCAAGCGGTAAGGGACCTGGGGGTGTAGTCTCTGAAAGTAGAAACCTTACTCTCAACATCAATAAAAACCCTATACAAGTTAAGAACAAAATTAAATACCTCCTGGTAAACTTTACGAATCTATTTAAATTTAACATTCATGCCAGGACAACCCTTGCTAAAGCAAGAAAAATCTCCAATATGCTAATGCCCTACTTCAAGCACAAGGGGCTGCAAAATAACACCAAACTACTATTCTACAAAACACTTGTAAGACCCATTATGACCTACGGATTCCCTATATGGTTCTCTATCTCAACAACAGCTTCAACAGAACTGGAGGTACTTGAAAGGAAAATTCTTAGACTCTGTATAGAGAAAAATTACGAGTCTCACAACAAGAAATATTCTAATACTTACATATACAATGAATCTAACACCATTCCGTTCCTGCACTATGTTCTAATGCAAATGCAGAAAACCTCCTCAAAATTTGAGCTCTCACGAAATGAACTAATGAAAGAAATTCCTCTTTCACAGGCGGGCTCCTCCTGGTATGATGAACCATATCCCTCACCTATGAGTGTCCTCTCAATAGATCTTGAAGGTATTCCTACTAACATATCCCCACCTTTTTACCAAGTGACCCAAACTGGTCACAATCGGGGCTAAACGATAAATGTTAAAAATAATGCAAACAATGATGCATATATATGTGGCTGGACTACACGATTCACCGATATTGTACGAAAGAAAAACCTTTTAAATAAAACAATCACTCTATCATAATCCATAATGCATAATAATGGGAGGACGGTACCCAACCCTATAGTAGACTAAATTAGACTAAGTTATGGTACTAACAAATATTGTAACATAAAATAGTTTTCTTTAACTTATGAAAATAGCCAGCAGCGATAAACACATTCGAAACGTGTAGTAACCGAAACTTAACTAAGCAAGTTGTATTAATAAGTATCTACAAGAAACCCAATTATAATAAACTGCTCTCTGTATAGAGAAAGGATTCTTACCTAAAGGTAAAGTCAATAACCTGATTATAATTGCTAATTTCAAATCTCAAACTTCAAAATTAAATGAACTATTCTTAACTGACCTTCAAACTGATCAGATAACTTTTATTTCTTTGTTCACAACTTATTCTCAAAATGTCTAAAAACTGTGCTAAGTACAATGAAAAACTTAAAAGATCAGAAATTATAGTCTGTCAACTTTTTTGTGGTCAAAATTTCCATAAAAACAGTGCAAATTTAAGTCCAGACGAACAAAAAGTTTTATCCAATTCTATTAATTGTTTCTATAAATGTGACACTTGTTCTCATGGTAAGTTCTCAACTTTGTTTCGACGCTTTGCTGAACTCTCTGAGTGCGTTTTTGATTTAAAAAGAGAAATCATATCGTTACGTGATATCATATCAGCCAAAACCGATTCACCCAGAAGTGTTCTCTTAAATCAAAATAAAAAATCCCCTATGCTCAACAAATTAACTTTGATTCCCGAAGCTAATGTCAATTCCGTTGATCCTGTAATTTCCTGTGATGACGTTCCCCGCTCACCCTTAAATGATAACTCTAATGACAATGAGTTTAATCACCAAAATCTTTCTTTAAACAATAATCTTACCAATGATCCAAAAAGTGCATCTTGCTTCAGCCAACAACAACAACAGCAATTATCATCAACCCAAGCTGTCTCTGCATATGTGAATTTGAAAGCCAACAACAAAAATAATAAAAACTCTCACAACATCTTGCTTTCTACGGTACAAGCTCAGATTCGCCCTTGAATGTAGTGCCAAATATTAAATGGATTCATATATCTAAACTAAAAAGCGACACCGATCCTCAAGAAATTGTTCAATATATATCATCTAAAATAAATCTTTCATCTTCCAATTTTAAATGTTATAGACTAACAAAAAAAGACGCTGATTTATCTAAGCTATCATTTGTAAATTTCAAACTAAGCATTCCAAGTGAAAATCTACCATTAGTTATGGATCCCAATGCTTGGCCTCAGCACGTAAAAGTCAAATTATTTGTTTCATCGGCGAATAAAGAGAGCTACAAAGCAAAAAACGACCAACAACAACAGCATGTGTAAACGTTACAAATGCTCCAGCTTGCAAATCATTGCTTTCTCATTCTTCGATTTATGCAGCCGACCTACGTTTATTATATCATAATGTTAGTGGTTTAAGAACAAAAATGCAATCTATTCTTCTGATGTCATCATCTCTACACTATGATGTCATAGCTTTCACTGAAACTTGGCTTAATGAGAGTCACTTTAACTCAGAAATGTTCGACTCTCATCAGTATAATGTTTTCCGCAATGATCGATGTCCGATTGCAACTGGCAAAGTACGTGGAGGAGGAGTGCTGCTTGCTGTTCGATCGTCTATATTCTGCTCTGAAATTGAGTTACCGTCTAAAGGTCTTAATTTATTATTTGATGTTGATCAGATTATTGTTCGATTATGTACGGATAAAATTCATGATGTATTTATTATCTTAAGCTATATACCACCATTGAGCTCATTTGAATTATACAAAACTCACATTGATAATTGTTTTAAAATTCAAAGTCAATTAAGTGACAATCAAACAATCATTATTCTAGGCGATTTCAATTTGTCTTATATTAACTGGTTGAAAGTTCCTGATGAAAATTGTTTAATCCCGTTCAACATCAATAATGATTGTGAGAGCGTGGTTGTGGACACTCTAGCCGAGTTTGGATTGAATCAAATAAATAGTTTTCCAAATAGTCGTAATAGATTCCTTGATTTAGTTTTCGTAGATAACGAACTCAGTGTGTGTATCGACAGCCCCGTTCCACCTCCGTTGAACAATTCAATTAACCATGTTTGTCTAACTTTAAAATTTTCTTTTTATGAATTCGCAAAAATTACAAACAATGAAGTCTGCTATAATTTTAAGAAATGCAATTTCAATGGGATTACTAATTTTATAAACTCGCTATCTTCTAGTCGTTTGTCTACGTCAGCTTTAAACAACTATGATATAGATTCGACGTATAATACTCTAACTAGAGTAATACAAGAGGCAATTGTTTTATTTACCCCTAAATTTCAAAAAAAACTGTTCCTATAAACCTAAATGGTATAACAAAAAATTAATCAACATCAATAATCGTAAAAACAAAGCTTATAAAGAGTTCAGAAAATCCTGCGGAGATTTAGTTCTTTTTGATATTTATGTTCGCTTACAAAAGCAATTTGACTTCCTGAACAAGTTCCTTTACAAACAATATATTTTGAACATGGAAACTATGCTTCAGAAAAATAGTAAATGTTTTTGGACATTCATTAAAAACAAAAAAAGCTCAACCGGTATGCCAAACTTAGTTCACTATAAAGGTGAGACTTCCAATGACTCGTCTGAGATGTGTAAGTTGTTTGCACGTTTTTTTCGTTCAGTGTATAAGCCACCTAGTCCAAATGTTACATTTGATAGTCATTTTCACCCCAACCTTGTAAATATTTGTTTAGTAAGCGTTACTTCTGAAGAGATTTTAAATGAACTTTTAAATTTGGATGATGATACACTTCCTGGAGCTGATGGAATTGTACCTATTGTTTTAAAGAGTTGTGCAAATGCTTTAGCTTCTCCACTAGCTGTCATTTTCAACCGTTCACTTCAAGAAGGTGTTTTCCTTCCTGATTGACATTTGACCTGTCAAAGTGTTGATTTGTTTTTCAAAAAGCTCCACATTAAAATCATTTAAATTGTAGTAAAAGTGCTCTAAAAAATCCAGAAAGTCGTTTAAAACCTGGTAAAAACAAAGTACTCTTCAAAGCAATCCATCTCCTGTGTAAGTCTTAGAAATTAAGAGAGTAAAAACATAATTTTTAAACTGCCGAACTTATAACCTCAACTCATGAGTAAGAGGTGTTTGCACGTAACCTCACCCGAACATTTGAGAGAAGAAAAACGTAGAAACTTTCCAGCGAAACTAATTTCACGAGAACTTACCGTGTCGAAAATGGCATCTTCGGAAGTAACTGTCGATATTTTGAAACAATTACTTGAAGAAAGTAACAAAAAACTCTTAAACGATCTGCCATCAAAAGCCGATTTCCAACTTCTGCACGCAGAATTCTCTGGCCTGAAAACAAAGTACGATGAAATCTCGACCAAGATTGAGTGCTTGGAGCAGCGAAATAATGAGTTGGAAGACAGAATTGATAGCTTGTTGCAAAAGAGCTTGGAGTCAAACGTAGTGGTGCACATGCCCATTGAACCAAACACCGATATGAAAGAGAAAGCAAAGTCAGTATGTACGGAGTTGTTAGGAACGGAGAACGCAAGTTTTAAAATTGAGCATGCACATTCAGTATCTGCTGCTACTAATCGTACTGCAATGATTGTCGTAAAACTAAGCTCACGAAATGACGCTTGGACAATTCTTCGAAATGCTGAAAACCTGAAAAACACACAAATACACATTCATAAGGACCTCCCGTACAACACGCGTCGTAAGAAAAACATACTACTTTCAATCGCAAAGTTTCTGCGCTTTAAATTTCCACAAATTAAAGTCCAGCAAAAAGATGATAAGCTTTTTATCCTCAACAACCTTTTCACTTGGGATCTCAAACATGGTTTAATTTGTGGCACAAAAGATCCCCTGGAGGTGCTCAGAAATACATTTGGAGGTGAGCACAATTTATTTTGCGATCTTGATAATTTTATGAATGAAGTCGAACGTGGAAAACAAAACGTAAATAATCGAAATGTCACTCGTATAACGTCAAGAGTAATCGTACCTGAAGTTGGTTGCGCTTCTTCGTCGCAATGTCAAGTTGGCAGAGAAATTAATTTGGGTGTAAACACAAGAGCTCGCGCAAGACAGCAAACAAATGGGTGCTTGCAGGACGCAACGAATTGAGGGTTTTCCGTCTACCAGAAAAAAACTAGTCAAGTTAATTTAAGTATTGTAGCGTATAATGTCTCAGGACTTAAAAATAAATTTTTTGCTTTAAATTTTTTTAATTACATAAAAAGTTTTGATATATTCGTACTTTTTGAAACGCATGTATTAGAAGATGAAAATTATAAATTTACGAAATTATTTATGAATTATGAGTTAAAATGGATACCAGCCGTGAAGACAAATACATTTGGAAGAGGAAGTGGTGGTGAACTATGGGGCTTTCGCAAGAACCTAGAAGCCGTTACGACGATTTTTAAAAGAGTTGAGGAAATGGAGATTTTGCAGTTAGTAATTAATGGTTTCACGCTCCAAATTGTTCCAATATATTTAAATTGTACTCACTGGACGAGAGACTACAACCGGCTCTGTGAAACTCTACAGAATTTGAACTCGGCGGATATACTACTTATTGGGGATTTCAATGCTCGTGTTGGTTTATCCCAAAACAACTTCGTAAGTGGAGCTACTTCTGCAATCATCAACCCAACACGACGATCAAAAGATGAAGTATGTGACAGAAAAGGAGCTAAAATTTTAGAAATTGTAGATACTTTGGACGGAAGGATGTTAAACGGAAGCTGCAAGGGGGATGCGATGGGTGAATTCACGTTTGTGCGTGGAACATCTTGTTCAGTCATAGATTATTGTTTTGTGTCTGGAAAATGGAATTCAATACTGAGTGATTTCAAAATAGGAACTCAGATTTATTCTGACCACATGCCGTTGGAAGTGTCGTGCACGATCTCTGAATCTGATGAAACCAGCACAAAGGAACTAGGCTTACTCCCTAGAATGATATGGAATGATAGTTTTCGTTCAAGCTTCCAGATCAGCTTAAATTATGAACTTGCTAAGCGAAGGTCACCTAATATAAAGGATCTTACTGAGATACTGACAGAGGCTACGCCAGAAAACGCGAAAAAGATGCTGAAAAACAATAATTTTAAGCAACAATGGTTTGATGGAGACTGTCAAAAGGCTAGAAAAAAGTCCTTCGCGTTCTTAAAATTATTTAGAAAATATAACTCTCCTGCTTTCAAAAGTATGTACGCAAGAGCAAATAAGGACTTCAAACAGCTCTGTTTGGAGAAAAAGAAGAAACTGGATGAACTAAATATTACCAAATTAAATACCTCTAGATCTTCGGCAGAGTTCTGGAAAGCCGCCAAGTCAATCAACGGAAGAAGAAACTTTATTGCAGCATCGCTTAGAGCAACAGATCTGTGTGACTATTTTAAGGGTTTGCTCAATGCACCACAATTTTCACCACTACCACATTACGCTGCCCCTTATTTCGAGGACGAGAAACTTGATGCACCTTTCACAATTTTCGAGGTAGAAAATGTAATTGCAAACGCAAAAGCAGGAAAAGCCCCTGGTGATGACCGAGTCCCTGTGGAGTTTTATAAAAATTGTACACCAGAATTCCTAAGCGCACTGACGGTGGAGTATAACAGAATTTTTGAATACGCTGATGTTCCGAAAAATTTTCAAAAAGCAATAATATTCCCTTTACATAAAAAAGGAGCCTATGACGCACCGGAAAACTATAGAGGCATTTCGTTTCTGAACACTTCCGTCAAACTCTTTAGTACACTTATTTTCAATAGGCTTACCCAGTGGGTTGAAGATAAGAAAATTCTAAATGAATTTCAAGCTGGATTCAGAAGAAACTATTCTACGGTGGATCAAGTATTCTGCTTGCGGAACATCGCGGAGAGATTTAAAAGAAAGAAGCAGAAACTTTACGCCTTTTTTGTCGATTTTCGTGCTGCTTTTGATTCAATTGCTCGTGAGGCACTTTACTTTAAACTTTATAAGTTGGGAATTTCTGGTAAAGTTGTTAGATTGCTAAGAGCGATGTACGAAAATAACGTTGCATACGTATGGGATGGTGAGTTTATTTCCGGAGAGTTTTCAACAGAAATGGGAGTAAAGCAGGGTTGTATCTTGAGTACGCTACTCTTCATTCTATTCATCAACGACATATTGGAACAGATTGGAGGAGGAATCTCGATCAGAAATATGCGAATCCCTGGGCTTATTTTTGCGGATGACATCGTTTTTTTCTCGGATTCGGTTGAAGGATTGCAGCGTATGATTAACCGGTTGGAAGAATACTGCGGAAACTGGAACCTGTCTGTTAATTTGCAAAAATCCAAAATAATGATATTCAGAGATGGAGGCGGTCGATATGCTAAAAACGAAAAGTGGACTTACAAACGAGAAAATATCGAAATAGTTCGTGAATATAAATATTTAGGCGTACTAGTCACTTCAAATCTAAGCATGAAAAAACATTTAGAGCTAAAACTAGCGGAAGCAAAAAGAGCAATTTCTTCAGTGTGGGTTCGCTGTATAGCAAATAAGCACATCGAACATAGTACAAAGCTAAAAATTTTTCATTCGACCTCAGCTTCTATTCTTCTTTATGGTGCTCAAGTCTGGGGTTACACCCAGTTTGAGGAAGTAGAAAAGTTCCTCAGGTACTTTTTGAAACGAATTTTTCGGTTACCAACTGGTACCCCAAACTATACGCTTCACTTGGAAACCACAGAACCACCATTGTTCCTTAGGACTCTAAAACTGCACTTCAAGTACATATTAAAAGTAATGGAGATGGATGAGCAAAGGCTACCTAAAAAAGTTCTTCAGGAGGTGATTTTATCCAGGGGAGATCTCGTCGAAAAGTGGGAGGAGCTAGCTTCGCAAGTAGGAGAAAATTTTAAATTTTCCCTCGATATGAACCCAGTTGACATAAGTCAAAAATTCAGCACCATACTAGAGAAATTGAGTCACACCATGCATGAAAATTTTAAACAAGAAGCACATTCCTCACAATATAGGCAGATTTACAGCAAACTAAATACAAATTTAAGAGAGAGCACATATTTAATGAACCGCCATCACATTAATATGATAAACGTTATATTCAAACTCCGATGTGAACTTATAAATCTAAATTACATTCCACACCGACCCGATCTGCCGATTCTATGCGATCTATACAACCTCAAGGAGAGGGAAGATGTGCACCATTTCATCGCCCGATGTCCCATTTTGAAGGAGTTTCGGATAAGGTACTTTGGAGTAGCTGTTATGGAATTTAGCAACACGTTAGACGTCCTAAATGGAAAACTAGGCTGGGAAATTTTGTATAATTATACTACTACCGCACTCAAATACAGGCAACGCATCTTCGAAGGAAACTTTTGAAATAAACAAATAATTATTATGTATTCATAAAAGTTCAATCATAATGTCAATCTGGTAGACGGCTATTTTGGCCAAACCATATTAAACTTAAGTTAATCAAAATTGTAAAATTTTCTTAAAGCTAGTTTCTTAAATAAAGTTTTCAACTAACTAACTAACTAGGTGTTTTCCTGGATTGCAAAATACCTGCAATACCCAAAATTTTTGAAAAAATTGTCTATAAAAAATTAGTTTTTCATTTAAGAGAAGTTATATCTCCATTACAGCATGGCTTTGTTAATGGTAGATCTACTACTACGAACCTTGTGCTTTTTAACAATTATGTAGTTAATTGCTTAGAAGATAGTTCGCAATGTGATGTAATTTATACAGATTTCTCTAAGGCTTTTGATCAAGTTAATCATTCGTTACTTATATATAAATTAGAAAAACTCGGTTTTTTTTTCCTCAATTCTTAAATGGTTCAAATCTTATCTTTCAGGCATAATACAACTAGTCCAAATCAACAATAACGTCTCAGATCCGATCTATGTTACTTCCGGTGTCCCTCAAGGCAGTCACTTAGGTCCTCTACTCTTTTTGATTTTCATCAATGAAATACCTAATTTGTTAGAGAACTGTAAATGTTTGATGTATGCTGATGACATAAAGCTTTATTATAACATTAAATCGACCCATGACTGTATTTGTTTACAAAGTGACCTAAACAAACTTTCTATCTGGTGTGAAGTCAATGACCTTCATCTTAATGTGTCTAAATGTCAATGTATGTCCTTTAACCGTAATCAATTTCCAATTACATTCGCGTACCACGTAGGTGGCACTCAACTATCAAGAATTAGCTTAAAAAAAGATCTTGGAATTATTTTTGACTCGAAACTTACGTTTAGCAATCATATTGATTATATTGTTTCTAAGGCTAGCTCTATGCTAGGTTTTATAAATCGAAACTCCAAAGATTTTTCTGATCCTTATACGCTTAGATCACTTTATTTCAGCTATGTTAGATCTATTTTGGAATACTCTTGCATCGTATGGAACCCATATTATTCAAATCATTCCTTAAGAATTGAAAGAATCCAAAGACGATTCACCAGAATGGCTATTAAGATTCTATGCTGGAACACTGATATGCCATCTTATAGTCAAAGGTGTCTTCTATTGGGCATTCAAAGTCTTGAGACTAGAGGAGTTTACTTTGAAATTATGTTCGTAAGAGATGTAATTAATTTTAAAATCAATTGCCCCTTTTTGCTCTCGTTAGTTTGCTTGTATACACCCGCACGTGAGCTTCGTTCTCGTTCATTGTTTCATATACCGTTCCATAGAGTTAACTATGGTTACAATGAATCTGTAACTCGTTGTTTAAGGCAGGCTAACGCAGTATGTAATGTTCTCGATTTTAATATTGTTTACGATCGTAAGACCCAAATGCCACCCCTGCATTCCGACGTCCCAGCAATTTGACGTTTTAGCGACTCTGTTTACGTCTCATGTCTATCTATCTCTTTTTCCTATTTTTCTACTGTCATGGCTAACTTTCCGATAAAATCTTTCTCACTTTCATTTTGGTTGTTGAACAATAAAGTTGTAAAATCGTTTTTGGTAATCAAGTGTGTTTGTTTCAATCCCCAACATTTTTTGGTGCCCCCTGTGAGGTTTAGAATTCACTAGAATCATATCACTTGATTACTTTAGTTATTTGCATAGTTTCAATAAAAATACATAAAAATACATGTCTCAATCCATTAATTTACGCACAACGGCTGCAAACGCAATTCGTCGTGCTCATGACCGCGTGGCTGGAGCGGATCTTTCTTTTACGGATGTGCCGCAACTGGAGCAAGAGGTGAGGGCTATAACAGCGCATTATGACAGATTTGTCCATCATCACGAAACGCTTGTGGGCGCAGCGATGGTTCTGGAATTAGATGAACATGACACGCTTTGGGACCAGGTGGAGACTTTGTATAAGACCACGTGTGCAACATTGAACCGCAAGTTGATGCAACTTCAAACGTCTCGAGTGACTGAGCAGGACTCAAGCCACAGCGCAAATGCTAGCTCAATAAAAATTGGAAAAACCAACCCGCAACACCTGGACCTGAGATTAGATCCAGTCAAAATCCCATCCTTTGACGGTGCCCTGCACAATTGGCTGGCGTTCAGGGACACCTTTGAAAACTTGGTGCACAAATCAAAGCTTCCTGAAGCATATAAACTCGGGAAACTGAGGCAATCCATTGATTCAGAGAAGGTTCCATTAATTGGAGGGATGTACACTGGTGGGTATCAGGAAGTGTGGCAGGCCTTGAAAACGCGGTTTGACAACCCCAAGCTCTTGGCTGAAACACATGTGTCACGCCTGCTTAATGTAAAGATGGCCCAAGAAGAGACGTCAGAAGCACTATTAAAAATTGTCGATACTGTGCAGGAATCTTTGCGAGCCCTCCGCGCTATGAAACTTCCCGTCGACCAATGGGATGCCCTGGTAGTGCCAATTATAGTTCCTAAGCTCCCTCTCGTGACGCAGCGGGAGTGGGGCATGGTGGGTTCGTCATCCGAGATTCCGACCTTAAGCAATTTCCTCGAATTCGTCGAAAAACGAGCACAGAGCCTAGCTACAGAGTTTGTACGACCACCTCAACGGAGCCAAGCTGCCAGCAATCGTAATGTCCGCGCCCAGTTGCCCATGAAATCGCACGTAGTGACAACAAACGAAGGGAGCTGTCCTTACTGCCACGGACCGCATCGAATTAGCCGCTGTCAGAAGTTACTAAGCAAGGCTCCTGGACAACGTTTCTCTGAGTTGAAAGAAACTGGGTTATGCTTTAACTGTCTGAGGAGTGGACACACCTCGCAGCGGTGCTCTTCAACTGGATGTCGACAATGTGGTAGAAAACATCATACCATGTTCTGTCGAGAGGCCGATTGGCCAGGAAGGGAGTCTTCATTGCCTCATCAACAGGCGCAGGTCACCGCGACCACAACGACGACAAAATCAGCCTGACTAGAATCGCATACCGTCCTACTAGCAACAGCGCTTGCCTTTGCGGTTGGAACTTTGAAGCAGCGCTTGTCTCGAATTCTTTGTGACCCTGGGTCACAGGTAAGCTTTATAACCGAACGTTTAACTAATCAGTTACAACTCCGTAGATCGAAATATAATGTTGCTGTAGATGGCATTGGTGGAATGGCTCATGCGCGTACAAATGGTATCGTTACATTCACACTCAAGTCAACAACTTCTGACTTCTCATTGGAAATTAATGCGCTGGTTCTTCCTTCGATCACTTCTGAAACCCCTGCGGTGCATCTCCATCGGGAAGACTGGAAGCATCTCAATGGTCTTCAGCTCGCTGATCCTCAGTTTACGAAACCTGCAAAAATAGACATTTTGGTTGGTGCAGATGTATGGGGTCAGATTGTAGAAGGCGATACTATTAAAGGATCTTCAGATGAACCTTGTGCTCAGCGCACTCATTTGGGATGGGTTGTATATGGCCCAACAACAGCAACTTCAAGTTCAGTGCAACCACCGTCTACATTCTGCGCTCATTTGGTCGAGGATGATCTTCGCTTAGAGGATTTGGTTCGTAATTTTTGGAATCTGGAAGAGGTGCAACAGCTGCGTAGTGAACAGGATGAGTGTGAACAAATCTTCTGTGCAACACATTTTCGAAACAATGAGGGTCGATACGTAGTCCATATCCCCTTCAACAACGGTGCTACGGAGCTAGGTAATTCCTACACCAATTCATTCCGCCAGTTCCAGGCTTTGGAACGACGCCTGACTGGGAACGAAGAAATACGAGACAAGTACATCAGTTTCATGCGTGAATACCGCGCCCTCAATCACATGGAACGTGTCGATCAACCTGGCGATCACACAAATGCTTACTACATCCCTCACCATGCCGTACAGAGCAAATTTCGGGTAGTCTTCAATGCATCGTAGCAGTAATGGCTTTTCCCTTAATGACATCCAGATGACCGGTCCAACCATTCAGGATTCCCTAATTAACATCATCTTTCGTTTCCGTAGTTATTTGGTAGCTTTGACAGCAGACGTTGAAAAGATTTTCCGTCAGATATTGGTGGCTCCAGAGCATAGACATTTTCAGCGTATCCTATGGCGTGATTCTCCTGATGAGCAAATTGAAGTCTATCAGTTGACTACAGTGACTTATGGGATGGCTTCGAGTCCATTCAATGCTGTGCGAACACTTCAGCAGTGCGCTCGTGATAACCATGACTGTTTGGCAGACATAAACAGAGGACGTAAAGCACATCATCTTGTCTTCCTTTTACGTGGACGATTTTCTGGTGAGCTGCGACAGCGCTTCGGAAGCAATACAACTGGCTGAAGATGTGACGACTATCCTTTCGATGGGTTGCTTTCCTTTGCGGAAATGGAATTCAAACTGTGCCGAGGTAATTCATAAGGTAAATGCTAACTCTTCTTCCTCCTCAGAGCTAACTATAGAATCACCTATTGCCACGGTGCTTGGTTTAGTTTGGGATCCCACGTCTGATGAGCTTTTATTCAAGGTTAAGCTCCAAGAATTTAGTAATTCTCTCACGAAGCGCAAGGTGTTGAGCGAGGTGGCACAACTTTATGACCCAACTGGTCTCTTGGCACCTGTGGTCATAACTGGCAAGGTCTTCATTCAGACCCTCTGGGCAGCTGCACTCACTTGGGATGCCCCTCTACCTCAGAACCTGACTGAAATGTGGACGAAGTTTCGCAGTGGCCTTTCTGCATTGAACCAAATTCGAGTACCCAGGTGGTTGGGTATGCACCGAGAAAAACGAACTACACTACATGGATTTTGTGATGCGAGCTTGCGTGCGTACGCGGCCGTCATTTATACCAGAACAGAAGACATCGATGGAAGCGCTAACGTCTCCCTGGTTATAGCCCGAACCAAGGTGGCTCCTATTCGCGGCGCTACAATTCCCCGTCTTGAGCTATGTGCAGCTCAGATTTTGGCCGTTCTCTTTAACAACGTACGTGAAGCAATGGGTTTGTTGAACAATCAATACTATTTATGGTCAGACTCGAAAATCGTGCTGTGTTGGTTGCGCAAACATCCAGCAGACTTAAAGCCATATGTCGCTAATCGAGTGAGGCAAATCCAAGACCTCACGGCAACTAATAGGTGGTTCCATGTTCGGTCAGGTCACAATCCGGCAGATTGTGCAAGCCGTGGCATCGGTGGCGACGAGCTCATACAGCATCACCTGTGGTAAACAGGTCCTCAATGGCTTTCTAGTGGTGCACTACCTCTGGGACAAGACACTAGACTCGACTTGGATGAGCTCGCTAACGTGCAAGAGGAAGTGAAGACATCGGTGGTGACGATGACAGCAGCAGTTAAGTTCACACTTACAACCAGACTTCGTGATGGCCAGGTCATTCCCCTCACCGAACGATTCAGCTCTCTGCAGCGTCTTTTGCACACAGTGGCATACATATTGCGGGGCTATCCCAAAAAAGGCAATCGTTGGCGAACTATTGTTGAACCACAAGAATTGGATGCAGCCTTATCAGCCCTTATTTTGCTAGAGCAAGATCTCTCGTTTGGAGATGAAGTAAGAGACCTTCGACATGGATCAACTTTGACTACTTCTAATCGATTGCTGCCTCTGGACCCTTTTTTGGACCAAAAGGGCATCCTGAGGGTAGGTGGACGTCTTCGTCATGCTCCCATTTCGCATGATCAACGCTTCCCAGCTATTCTTCCAAGGAATGGTGCCTTCGTGACTCACTGGTACAAGACACACATCATAGAACTTTACACGGTGGTACTGCGCTCATGTTGCAAACTTTACGACAGCGCTTCTGGATTTTAAATGGAAGACAGACCGTTCGGAGCTTCATCCACCGGTGTGTCATTTGCAGACGACATCGTCGGGCTACTCTCGTGCAACAGGTGGCATCACTACCTAAAACAAGAGTAACGGCAGCTCGACCATTTCTGGCATCAGGGGTGAACTATTACGGTCCATTTGTGCTAAGGATTGGCCCAAAACGTTCCCGCTCAACAGTGAAAACCTACCTCGCCATATTTGTTTGTATGAGTACAAAGGCTGTGCACATTGAAGTGGTGGATGATCTCTCAGCGCGAGCTTTCTTGGACGCCTTTTCAAGGTTTGTGTGTAGACGAGGACCGTGCCTAAATTTATTCAGCGACAATGGTACTGCGTTTGTAGGTGCCAACCGTGTACTTCAAGAAGACTTAGCTGCGTGGCAGAGCGAAAACAACCAACAATCTTTGGCGTCCAATGGAACGAAATGGAGTTTCATCACTCCCAGTGCTCCTCATCAAGGTGGATTGTGGGAGGCGGCGGTTAAGTCTGCGAAGCATCATCTCGTACGCTTGGTGGGTACCCAAGTACTTTGTGTACAACAACTTCAGACATTGGCTATACGTATCGAGGCGTGTCTCAACTCTCGTCCACTCACTCCTCTCTATGATGATCCAAGCGAAAAGTTTGCCTTAACACCAGGTGATTTCCTCATCGGAGCCCCGATAATTGCGGTGCCTGAACCAAACCTTACTGGCATTTCATCGAATCGTCTTCAGCAGTGGCAATGGTTGCGTCAGATTCATCAACATTTTTGGCAAAAATGGAGCGACGAGTATCTGAATACATTGCAGAGGAGAAGTTAATGGCGAAAGCGTATGCCCAACATTCGAATAGGTGATGTTGTAATTGTTCGACAGGAAAATCTACCTCCGACACATTGGCGACTAGGTCGAGTCGTTGAAGTGCATCCGGGCAGCGATGGATTGGTCCGCAACGTTACCCTCAAGACGTCTTCTGGCCTATGGATGCAGCAGAATTCGAACAGGACGATTCGACCGGGCAGGATGTTTACGATCGTAAGACCCAAATGCCACCCCTGCATTCCGACGTCCCAGCAATTTGATGTTTTAGCGACTCTGTTTACGTCTCATGTCTATTTATCTCTTTTTCCTATTTTTCTACTGTCATGGCTGACTTTCCGATAAAATCTTTCTCACTTTCATTTTGGTTGTTGAACAATAAAGTTGTAAAATCGTTTTTGGTAATCAAGTGTGTTTGTTTCAATCCCCAACAAATATGTTTTTAAGCAGAGAGTGTTTTAAGAAAAAACTACTTTCATTTTTAAGATGTAGTAATAATAATGTAGTGTAAATGTATGTAGGTAATTTTAGTTTTTAAGTTTCTTCTGTAATCTATAAGAGATTTGTAACTCTGATTGATGAAATAAATAAATAAATAAATAAATACAACAAAACTAATTGTTCATCTATCAAATGTACAAATGTATAAATAGAATACTAAACTGAAAATACCAACACTTAAGAATTAAAATAATTGAAATACAATATAGTATAAAAGGGCATTTTCCCTCTAATCTAATATAAACTCAAGAAACCCTTTTCGATTTAAATGTAAGTACAGAAATATCAAATTAAATGAAAATAAAAGAATAGAAAAACAACTATCAGACGTATTCGTCTCTGGACACAACACTGTATCTAAAATCTAAATACAAACCCAAATGCCTTCAGCAATCAGCACTAGGGCACTCTCGCTCTAATACCAAATAAATGATCAAAAGAAAGAAAGAACACGAAATAAAACGACTCATGCGCAATAGCGCATCTAGATAGAATTAAGTTAGGTTAAGACACAATTGTAAATACACACATGTGTCAAAAGAAAAAGACACACGAAAACCAAACATAGCTCCTGAGCAAGAGCAGAACAAACATTAAAAGCTACTGTCAGCCAAGTGGCGAAAATATTAAAGCAAAAGTAGTGAGCAGGCAATACATTATAGCCGCGATTTTCAACAAAAACATAGTTTATAATAATACGTAATTGTAATTGAACACCAGAAAAAGACTCAATAAAAACTAAACTTAGTTCGAAAAATAAAACTTCACTTTTCAATTTATTTCAACCACTTTTATTCAGTATCTATACTTTATTCGATCTCAACTCGACTTTTGGACTATCACTTGTAGACAATTTACTCTTCACTTTATCACTCTATAATCAAAACTGCCCTCTGGTTGCCTCGGGCGGGCTATTTTTATCGAATGACATTTCATCTAGAACTCTCCAGTAATTTCCACATAGTCTCCACTCTCCACTATTTTGGCTGTCAAACATTTTCTCTCCTAGAATATTTCTAAACTTTCACTAGTGTTGCCGATTGTGTTTTCGGTTGAACAATTTCGATTAGGAAATTGGTATTAAATGTTGGGTTCACGTTACAGTATTGTAAATGGCTTACCATATCTTGATCGTGTAGCCCCGGGGTAAAGGTTTTCGAGTATTTGTGGTATACCTTTCTATTCAAGTGATCAGCTGATATAAATTTTATTTTTATTACTATTCATGTTGATTTTTGGTTTTGGTGTGCATTAATTTCAGCATTAGAGTCTCTTAAAACGCATGGGAAATCGAAAAAAATAAGTTATAATCCTCTAACAATTATATTTTGAATGTGTTTTTGTTTTCAAAAGTCGAATTTTAATATTTCACAGCTGTTGTCTGCAGCTATCTGGAAAAGGATATCTGAAACGTTCAAAAAGCGTTCAAGAATTGTATCCGGATAGCTTGTTGTTGTTGTTTACGTGTTAAACTTTTAGCAGAGTCACACACCCATTTCAACTAAAAAGCTATCTAATGCTATGTCCGCACCTGAAGATAAACTGGGTTTCATTCCAAAATGGTTTGAGTTAACCAAGTAGTGTCTGCACACGCAAAAAAGTTTTGAGTTTATCTTTTTGTCTTAAGTTAAAAAGAGACAAATATAAAGTAGAACGTCAATGACTTATGAGAGAACTCATTCTCTCTCCACTCACTTCCTTTCTTTTAAATGTCAAATTCAATGGAATATTGGAAATAGTGCATTCAGCGCACTTGGTTTCGAGTAGGTTATGACGAAGCCCAGTGACTAAAAAGGTTTCAATTTTTATGGCAAACCACTTGGTTATCATGTTGGTTTGGGATTGTTTTGAGTTAAACAAGTTTAACTCTCAGGTGCGGACATAGCATAAAGGTATCCGATTATTTTTTGGTATACCTTTCTATTCAAGTGATCAGCTAATAGAAAATTTGTTTTTATTGCTTTTCATGTTGATTTTTTGTTTTGGTGTGCATTTATTTCAGCATAAGAGTCTTTTAAAACGCATGGGAAATCGAAAATAATAAGTTATAGTTGTCTAACGATAATATTTTGAGTGTATTTTTGTTTTCAGAAGTCGAATTTTAATATTTCACAGCTACGAAATGTTAAATTGATAGATGAAAATACTCAAAAAGATATGTTCATTAATGAATATCGCAAATTAACTTTGAAAACTCGCGCACAAGCTTCTCAAAATGTATTTAATTCAATAATTGTAAAATTGGAAATTGATCAACTGCACCCAATGACTGTGTAATGCTATGTCCGCACCTGAAGTTAACCTGGGTTTCGTTCCAGTTTGGTTTTAGTTAACCAAGTAGTGTCCGCATATGCCAAAAAGTTTTAAGTTTATCTTTTTGTCTTAAGTTAAAAAGAGACAGACATAAAGTGTGAGCAAAACGTCAACGACGTATGAGAGAATTCATTCTCTCTCCACTCACTTCCACTCTCTTAAATGTCAAATTCAATGGAATGTTGGAAATAGTGCATTCAGCGCGGTTGGTTTCGAGTAGGTTATCACGAAATCCAGTGACTGAAAAGGTTTCGTTTTGTATGGCAAACCACTTGGTTATCGTGTTGGTTTGGGATTGTTTTGAGTGAAACAAGTTTAACTCTCAGGTGCGGACATAGCATAACAGAGATTGGTTTTTGTAATGTCCAAAAGTTGTACATTTAATCAAATAAGCGCCAAAAGTTTCGCCTAAGTGGATGAAATACATATGAGCTTAATATACGACACAGGACGATAAATGATCTAAATACAAAAAACTTACATCGATGTACTTACCAACATTGAGTAAGACTCCAACATACCTCGCTAACCCATAAGCAAAATATTCACATGCAAAATCAAGATCATTTTTCATTTTCTTACATCTTACCCGAATGTCTATTTTCATCCTTGAGAATATTATCCTGCCCATATCGCTTTTGCTTCTTTATCTCCTTTGAACCAAACGTATACATGTACCAATAACATACATCCGATCTAAAGGACTATTCATATGAGCACGAGCAACGAACGACGAATAAATCAAGAAATGAGATTTTAAGTACGTTACTATCAAAAATTTCACACGAATTTTTTAGGAAGCGATGGAAATATAGTTCAGACTTATATTTAGGTGGATAAACTCTTATTTTTATACTTCAAATTAGAAAAATAGAGAAAAAAAGTTTAAGCCTTCCGCAAACCAACGCGGTGAGTGCGATGCGATTGCGTTAAGTCAAATCTCTATGTAATGTTATGGACGTTTGACTTAATGCATAGGGATTTGACTTATCGCAATCGCATCGCACGCAATTACCGCGTTGGTTTGCGCAAGGCTTTAAGCCGCATTGCGTTGTCGGTAAGCGTTCAGTGGAATGTTATTTTTTGAATGACACCCTGTCATTCTTCGGTATTGCAGCTGTGGTTTTATTTCAGTTAAACGACTAGTAAAACGCTCCTTTTTGGCGACTTTAAGTTTGCAAACGCCAAGACTGTTTTAATTGAATAAAAATGTAAGTTGCAGTTGGTTTCTTCTTTTTTCTTAAAAAAAACTTTTATTTGGACTGAATTAAGGGTGAAAGAAACAAATCAGGAGCATATTAAAACATTAATCAATCTGATGGAGCAAAATCCTCAACTTGCAACAAATTTTCGACGGGGTGTCCCCAAACGGAGAACAAAAAAAAAAAAAGAATGGATGGCAGTGAGCGGTTAGAACTAAAAAAGAATGGCAAGTAAAAACAATTGAGAAACGAAATCCTTTCATGCCGTATTTTTCATGCGTGTATATTTTTGAAGGTTCGGCTCGATGCAAAATTTTAAGTTCAACCGAATTAAACAAATTCTGTTTAATAAAAAGCAAATGGAAGTCACTGTAGTTGTACAGGATTCTTCTTTCTCTTATCAGGTTATTTTTTTTGTTTCTAATGTCCTCTGCTGTTATTGTCCTCCTTACACCACTCTTTCTCACTTTAGTTAACAGAGGAAAACTATTCATTTTCATTTGTTACTCAATAACAATTTAAATTTCAAGACAATACCAGAATTTCTATCCAAATC
This sequence comes from Melanostoma mellinum, assembly GCA_914767635.1. Taxonomy (NCBI): domain Eukaryota; kingdom Metazoa; phylum Arthropoda; class Insecta; order Diptera; family Syrphidae; genus Melanostoma; species Melanostoma mellinum. The sequence continues at coordinate 109,610,566 of OU612059.1, forward strand.
CCAATCTCAATCTGTCATGACCAGCTGATCATGTGGAAGGCGCTTGGATTGTAAGTAAGTGGGGGCGTTCAAGAACCATATCCGGATAGCTTTTTGTTGTTGTTTACGTGGTAAAACGTTTAGCAGAGTCACAAACCCACTTCTTCTTAAAAGCTATATAACCCCGCAGTTAAACGATCAAGATATGGTAAGCCATCAGCCTACAAATACACTATGTCAATTTCCTGTTCTTGTTTCGGCTGTGACGTAGGCGACTTACAATTTGCCAGGCAAATGGCTTTCAATCGACATGTCATTATATATTTTCAAAATGAAACGCACATGAACTTTGAAATTCAAAGTTTTTTTCCAGGCACTCTTTTCTCTTTATGAGGGTATTTGACGAAGCTGTCAATTTCATGGCTACTGAAACTGCTTCTCGGGCAGCTTTCAATATTCCATACCAGTTGGGTTTCAATTTCGAAAAGTATGGTTGTGTATTTAAGAAAGTTCCAATGTATTGTAACGTGCGCTAAGTTCGAAAAATAAGACTTCACTTTTCAATTTATTTCAACCACTTTTTCAATTTCAATTTCAATTTATTGCATAAAGTAAAAGTTTGGTACATTAAGATTATTATCTTTTATAGTACTTAGAGCTAACTGAGTTTACAAATTAAAAATTAATAAAAAGTTTATTAAACGAAGAATTTTTATGATAGTAGAGTAAAGAAGAGGATAGTGAAAGTAGAAAAAGTATTAGAAAATTAAAGAGAGAAGTGGGAAAAAATAGCTTTATTAAAACGGTTACCGCCGTATTAATAAACGCGGAATAGCCTTATTCCATGGATTAAGTTACCATTATACCATTTTCCATTTAATTAAAGCTACCATTATACCATTTTCCACTTAATCCATGGAACGCAGCTATTTCGCGTTTATTAATACGGCGGTTAGTGTTCAAAATTATTCTAATACTAATTGGCAGCGAATTCCACAGCTTGATTGCATAGACAAAAAAGAGGCGCGATGAATTCAAAAACCGGTGTTTAGCTGTATTTAGCGTAAAAGTTCTTGACGAACACGGAAAATTAAGTTTGTTGTATAAATACACGGGGTTTTTATTCATTATAATGTTATGTAGAAAAATGCAGTTTCTTGCATCGATATAATTCTTCAGAGAGGTTCCAAGAAGACCATCAGCAAAATTGGAAACATGGTCATATCTACGTAAGCCATAAATATATCTAACAGCATCATTAAAAGCAACTTGTAGTTTACGCTGAGCTAAAGAATCTAAGTTACAGTATACATTTTCGAAATAGGTTATATGTGGCAAAATCAAGGTCAGAACAAGCTTACGTCTAGTCTCAGTAGGAGTAAAGCTCGCAGTAATCCATAGTTTACGGAGGCATCCATAAATTTTTCCTATCACATGATTAGTGTGATCATATCCCGACAGGTTATGAGAGATGACAAATCCAAGATTTTTTACAGTAGAAACAATTTTTAGTTTTTTATCAGAAAGAATTATGTCAGGTAACCTATTTATTTCAGGCAATCTATGCGAAATTGGGATTACTTGCGATTTTTTCGGATTTAGAAACAGACCATTCGAGTTAGACCATATCCGAATGCTTTCAAGATCATCATTTAAATTGTTTGCAAGTTCAACGAAATCAGAAGTTTTTTTTAAGGGATACAATTGTACATCGTCTGCATAGAGGTTAACAGAAGAGTATTTACAAACTGATGGCAAGTCATTAACGAATAAGCAAAACAAAATTGGATCAAGAATGGATCCTTGGGTAACACCCTGTTTCACCGGTAACAACGCTGATACTGATTCATCAGACGATAAAACTCGTTGAAACCTGTCACTTAAGAAACTTTTGAAAAATTTTACAGCATTATTAGAAAAATTAAACAGATTTCTTAGTTTCCAACAAAGAACTTTATGGTTAACCTTGTCAAATGTCTTTGAAAAATCAAGTAAGCAAAACACAGTTAGAAAACCATTATCAAAACGTTGTCGTATTTCTTCTAGAATGTTAACCATAGCAGTTGAACAGCTGTGTTTAGCTCTAAAGCCAGATTGCTTTTCAAAGAGCAAATTATTGGAAGACAAGTAAAAAAGTACCTGTTTCGACATAAGTTTCTCTAGGATCTTTGACAAGCATGGAAGAATACTGATTGGCCTAAAATCATCAGCGTTTTCAGGAAAAGTTTTCTTAGCAATAGGAATAACTCTGGCAATTTTCCAGGAATTAGGAAAAGTTGATTACTTCTGATGTAAACCAGGGGCAGTTTTTATTACGAATTCGAACAGTTTTAATCGGTACAAATTGATTATAAAGCTGAGTAACAACTTCTTGAAAACATGCTTTTATTCAGTATCTATACTTGATTCGATCTCAACTCGACTTTTGGACTATCACTTGTAGACAATTTACTCTTCACTTTATCACTCAATAGTCAAAACTGCCCTCTGGTTGCCTCGGGCGGGCTATTTATATCGAATGACATTTCATCTAGAACTCTTCAGTAATTTCCACATAGTCTCCACTCTCCACTATTTTGGCTGTCAAACATTTTCTCTCCTAGAATATTTCTACACTTACACTAGTGTTGCCGCTTGTGTTTTCGGTTGAACGTTTTCGATTAGGAAATTGGTATTAAATGTTGGGTTCACGTTACACTGCCCCCTCCTTAAGATTGTTCGTCCCGAATAATTCCATCTGCAGCCTCGCCACTATATCGATGCAGCCGGTCACAATGAACTACTTTTAACTTGCCTCTTAGTCCTCTTTGGATGCGGTAAGCCACGTCGTTAATCCTCGTGACAACAGTATAAGGATCTCCCAGTTCTGCTGAAGTTTCGGTGACAATCCCTTTTGACGATGAGGATTATAAAGCCACACACGATCTCCTGCCGTTGTCGCTTTCGTGTCGTACCGTGTCTTCATATGGTCCTGTAGGTTTTCATTCGTTCCCTTGTTCTTTTATGGATATCAGTGAGTTTCTCCTTGAGGTCGTCCACATACTCGTTCGTGTCCTGTGGCTCCTCTGTGGGTCATACAAATTTAAGTTCGCTGGGCAGCCGCATGGTTTTCCCGAACAGGATGTCAGATGATGTTTGTCCTGTCGAGCTATGTACTGCACTTGGGATAGTACCGCCCCGATTCCAACGTTGCTTGCATCTGCGTCGATGAAGAATGTTTTGTCGGGTTTTGGATATGCCAGCACTGGAGCGTTTTAGAAGCGGTATTTGAGTTCCTTAAAAGATTTCTCACACTCACCTGACCATTTAAACTGCTTCCCTTTTTCGGTGAACTGATGCAAACGTCGGTAATATGTGGCAAGACCAAGAAAGCTTCGGAGTTGATGTTTGTCCTGTGGTGTTGGCCAATTTTTGACGGAGTCAACTTTTTCAGGATCGGTCTTCACTCTTTGGGAAGAGATGATGTGTCCCAAATACTTGACTTCGGTTTTGAAAAGTGCACATTTTTCCGGATTCAATTTAAGCTTAGCCTCTCGAAGTCTTTGAAACACGGCTTTTAGGTTCTTGCAATGTTGGTCAAATGTTTTCCCGTAAACAATGACATCGTCCAAGTAGACTAGGCAAGCTTTCTGAAGAACGCACTCCATCAAACGCTCGAATGTTGCCGGAGCGTTGCATAGCCCAAACGGCATAACTTTAAACTGCCAGAGCCCATTACCTGTAGAAAACCCCGTTTTTTCCCGATCATCAGGGTGGATATCAACTTGCCAATATCCACTCTTCAAGTCCAACGTCGAGAACCACTGGGCTCCCTCCATGGCATCCAGGGTATCACTGATTCTGGGCAGGGAATAGCTGTCCTTCTTAGTCACATCGTTCAGCCTTCGGTAGTCCACACAAAAACGAGTGCTTCCGTCTTTCTTTTTCACTAGCACCACTGGTGACGCCCAAGGACTTTTGGAGTTTTCGATAAGACCGCCCTTCTTCATTGTTGTTATCATTTCCTTAACCTCACCTTGTTTGGCCAGTGGAAGATGTCTTGCGGTTTGGCGAATCAGTCTTGCATCTCCTGTGTTGATGCGATGCTGAACCAATTGTGTCCTACCATATTGCACTTTTGACGTTGCGAAGATGTCAGTTTACTCTTGTAGGAGATTTTCAGCCATCCTTGTTTGTTGGTGATCAAGGTTGGATGAATTCAATATTCTAGCTTTGATGGTCTTGAGCTCCTCCGGAGTTATAGTTTTTCTTGGGGCTTCATCAGTGATCTTCGTAATTGCTGCAACCGATTCGCGACGTCCAACGACTTCTCCTTTCTTCAACCTTACATCGTACGGTCTGGTATTTAGTAATCGTACGGGGACCATTTTGTTTTTCGGTGCTACCAGTGTTTTCCCAATGATGACGCTTTGGGAGGAACACTCTGGGTCTGGTTCCACCATGAAGTATCGAAGGCTTCCAAACTCACCTTCCAGTTTTGTCCAAACGAACACCTCAGAAGAAGGAGGCAGAATCAGATCTTCCGTGATGACAGTCCTCAGTGTTGACGTATTTTCATTCGAATAGATAATTGGAATTTCGTTATTTTGGTATTTCAAAACTTGACTACCGATGTCCAAAATGACTCCGTGCTGTTTCATAAAGTCGATTCCAATGACGCATTCGTCACATATATCTGCCACCAGGAATTGATGAGTAAACACTAGATCGGCCAGTCGGATCTTAAGACTCACTTCTCCGTATACTCTTGCTGCTCCCCCGTTGCGGTTCTTAGACGGTAGCTATTGGTGTTATGAAGCCACGTCATCTTTACCAGGTCTCGACTTACCATGGATGCTGTGGCACCGGTGTCGATGGTAGCCTAATGTTTGTTGCCGTTAATAGTAGTCTCCACAGTCACACTTTTGTTGTCTCGTTTGGTCTGGGAGACCTGGATGGTGGTTCTGGGGCCATCGATACAAGAAACCAGCCTCTGCCCCTCGAAGTTGGTTCTTACTCGTTTCTCTGATGGGAAATGGATTGATAGGCAACGCTGGTGTTGTTGTTACCTTGCTCTGGGTTGGATCTCTTGCTTCCACAATGTTGACAACCGGCTTTATTAGGTGGTAGTCGGCATTGACGCTGTAAGTGCCCGGTCTTGTTGCAGTTCCAACATCTTGCTAGTCCGCTCCGCTGGTTCTTTTGTATTTCAGCTCTTTGGCACGAGCTATCTTCGACGATGGCTTCTCTAAGTCGATGTACTCCATGAGAAGCTTGTTCTGCTGCTTCATGGTGGATTTACATGCATCTGCAAGTGCGGAAGTGCAGAAAAGTAAAGCAGGATGGATATAGACTGTGTACACATAAGACAGAAAGAGAAAACCGATGTCTCTTTTTGAAGTTGCTATAATCGGTAATACCTTGCTGACATATGTTTTCGACCTCAAAAAAAAATTTAAGTCTATTGAAAAGATATCACAAGATCACAACTCGATCCCAATTTTGAAGCTGCAAACAATTCCAAAGGAAAAACTGGCTGGGCCTCCATCCTGTGTATTTTAATTCCAAAATTCGGATAGTTCTGGAACTGGACGAAGACAGACCTACAAAACAATGTGTGCGACGGTGGTTGGAAGAACCACTTGAAGCATTTTATCCATGAATTCCATCGTCATTATTTATAAGGAACCGTCATAACTTCCCAATTCTGCCCATGGCAAATCGCGCTGTTTCTCAAAGGCTATGTAAACTTAATTGTTAGTGCAAATCTAAATGATAACAGTGTGAAGCAATACTCCGAGTCAACTTGAGAGAAATGATCAAGGAAACTTATGAACTGCAGAAGTGAGTAGGGACCTTCCTCTGAGAATGTCTAAGTCTATAGTTGCCTATTTTCAGTTTCAAAGACGTTCTAGAAATTTCACTGCAGCCATTGTATGACAATTTGGACTGCAACCCCTACGAGACGTTTGAGAAGGATCCAGTAAAATATAAACTATTAAGATGCAATCGATGTTGTTCTCATTGACAGAGTACCCGAAGAAGATATCGACAAAAAAAGAGTAATCAAATCTGTGTTTCTCATTTGAATATACTGATTTCGATTTTATTATTTCAGACGATTGTAATGGTCCTTGGAGCAGGCAGAAGACCCATGGTTCGCTCTGCCTTGAATGCCGCTGAAAACACAAAAAGAAAAATCAGGGCTGTGAGGACTTAAACCGCCATTGAAGCCACACTTTGATCTGTGATGAATTTTATAGCGTGACGAATACTTACTGGAGTTTAACAAAACAAAATTAATGACAGCATGTCTGAACGAAAAGTTTACCTACTGATGCAAAGATTAAAAATAATCTAAACTTTCTTCTTAAATGAATTTTATTTTCAAGTATTCAAGTAAGAAAACATTGTTCCTAGTTTAAAAATATATGTATGTAAATATATGTATGTGTAATGTTGTATCTCCTCCTATACCTTCCAGAGGAAGTCGTCGTGCGTTGAACTCAGCACACTTCAATTGTGTTGTACTCTTTGATTGCTAATTCGATATCATATTACGGATGTTGTTTTGGGTCAATCAAAGTGCAATCATACAATAGTTGAATTGTGCTGACTCTTTTAACGTGCCAACGATTATCCACTGCGAATGTTTGGGCTTGCGGTCACCTAAATGACACGACAAGGAGAGTCTTTGGAAAACATTCAATGAAGTCGGTCGTTTCGCATTCTTTACACGGAAAACACTTTAACATTGGCGCAGCCGGTCCGCGAATCTCGTTTCTTTTATGTAAACTCGCGAATCTAAATTCAGAATAGTTAAAAAAAAAAAAAAAAATTAATTAATCAAAGTGTGAAATCTAAATGTTTTAAAAAGAATCGCGTCGAATGTTGGGTTGTGTAGTGTTGTTGTGACAGTAAAGTGAATGAAAAATAAAAAAATAATAACAAAGAGCAAAAAGTATATCTGAAAAAAAAAAAAAAAAAAAAAACCATCGCTGTGACAATTAAAAGTAGATACAAAGGGAGAAATACAGGTGAGTATACTTTAATGTATGTACCTATATTTTATTTTTTAGATCGTAAGTGACAAAGTTGTGTACCTATAAATTTTATTTATTTTTTTTTTTTGGTTTAGTTTTTCAAGTCAAGTTCTTAGTCAAGTTTCGTTTCTTTCATTTGTTTTTCGTAGTAACTTTAGTTGAGGTGGTCGTTTGATTTTATTTGATTTAAAAAAGAAAAAAAATTAGATCTGTTGGTTGGCGTTAGTTAATGGCCCGCACCCAAATTGAAGCCCAACTTAACGATCTAATAGAGGAGTTAGAGTATTTTAAAAAAGAAAAGAAAGAAAATCAACGACAATTAAAGTCGGTGAATGAATTTCTTTTCACAGAATTAAGGGAAGTTTTGAATCCTGAGGTTTACAAACTGGTAAGTTTTCAGCTAACGTCTCAGTGGGGTAAATTAACTAGAAGAGAATCGACTGACAAAATCGTTAACGAATACGTCAAAGCCATTCACGCTCTAGTAGAAAACCACGCTAAAGAGGCAGAAGACCTTAGAAAACAGCTTAAAAAGAGCGAGTTTAAGCGTAAGGAAGCTGAAAAACAACTTCTGAAAACAACAGAAGAAGCTGACCAGGAAATAGACCAGCTCACTATTGAGTTAAACAAAAGTTTAACAACTCAAAGGGAGCTAAGGGAAAAAGGTAAATCATCACCTTATCCTGACAGTTCAAAACACCTTATTCCGTTGCTCACTCCTCAACATACTTCTACACCAAAATCGTCTCTGGAAAGAAACCTGGTCAACACAGGAGTTCAAACCACAGTTGTAGAAGTATTTAAATCAAATAAAATCACTCAGGTAGAAATAGAAGAAAATTGCGAAATGCCACTTGAGAGTATAAGCAAGGTAGTTTCAAGGTTAGTCCCCATATTCAACGGGGAGAGAAATCATAAACTTTCACGAAGAATTCATGAATTCTTAAACGCATGCGATCTGGCTTTGAAAATGGTAAAGCCAGAAGAAGAGGGGATTTTAGTGTCTCTAATCTCAACCCGATTGCAAGGCGATGCGTTTGAGTTAATTCGTTCAAACAATGTGAACACAATAGAGGGTTTGGCAAAACTGTTTAAAGACAGTTATTTAGTGCCAAAAACTCTGGACAATGTGATGAACGAATTAAAACAATGCCATCAATTGTTAGGCGAAGATGTAAAAGCGTTCGCTAGACGTCTAGCGAAACTGAAAGCACCAGAACAACACCAAACTTACCTTTTGATCGTATTAGCTCAATGTACCAAATTCCCGGTACTTTCCAACAAAATTACAATAGCCTGACTCAAGCATATCCATCTATGCCTTCCATGCCTCACCTTTTTAACAATTATACTACACTACCTCACAATTTACCTCAAGTGACACAAGACTACACATCTAAACCCGCACAACATCCTTCACACATCACACATAATGAAACACCTCAATACATCCAGAATTTTCAAGACCCTCCCCACTCCAGCAATAGACAGTCAACAAGGTCTGCAAATCCCATTAAAACCTGTGGATTCTGTGGTAAGCAAAATCACAGCTATGTTGATTGTAATATTCGTAAAAGAACGCCATACTGCGACACTTGCGAGGACTATGGGCATGCTCAAAACAGTTGTCCCCGCTCACAAATACGAGCTACTCAGACAATAAGTCAAAGGCCTAGAGTCAAATGCAAGTGGTGTTCTAGGGTGGGTCATGTGGAGGACGATTGTTTCTCTAAGAGAAATTACCTCAAAGACCAATCGGGAAACGCCCTGGGGGCCAATTTGAATCACTAAATTGTGCCCCAGAGAATTCGCTCTCCACAAACTCAACAACGAAAAATAAAAAAAGCAATGTAGACGAAGTAAAGCCATTAGCGCCTGTATTAAACGATCGACAAAAAGAAAAAAGAACACAAAACATTGACTCGGAGGAGTTAAATTTCTTTACTTTTGAGTCGATTCGTAAAACGAAGCAGAAATCAAGGCCACTAGTTTCTGGGACAAAAATAAACCTAGGTCAGTTTGGTTTCTTATTTCTGATTTTCAATCTTCGTTTCGTTTGGAGTAAGTGCTATTTAAAGGTGAAATTCGTCTATAACTTTTTGAATGATTATTTTAAGTGTTTTGTTTTGAAGTGTTTCAACCAGTATGCTTTGCCGAAAAGTAAGAAAAAAATATTATATGCATTTAGGAATCTTCGTAAGCATGACGTGTTCGTCGAGCTGCCTATGTCAATGGCCAAGTCCGAAAAGGTACTTCTTCTGGTCGACACAGGAGCAGACTCGAGCTTACTAAAAAGAAGCTCATTAAAAAATGCTACCAATATAAATATAAATGAAACAAAGCAACTGGGTGGTGTTTTCGGTGGAGTAGGTATGACATTGGGTACAATTAAAACCAATTTACTTTTTCCAAGAAAATTTTTAACTAAGTGGAATGTTGTAGATGGACTAGAAGATATACCTGCTGATGGTATACTGGGTCGTGAATCGTGATATCCTTTGGAATCACTCAATCATCGACGCAGTTTCCAAAAGAATAAAATTTTTGGATGAAAAAAAAGAATTTTTAATTGATCTACCTCTAAAATGCCTGCCAACAAATCCTCCTCCTATTTCATTACTAAACGTTGTCAAGTGTAGGATTGGAGCTCGTACGCAAACTATTGTTAAAATAAAAATTCCGAATTCCAAGTCAAACGAATTCCTGATACATTCACAGGAAATTGATGATGGAATTTATCAAGGAAACACAATAGTTAAGGCACACGAAAACTACGTCCATGTCCCTGTTTTGAACAGTACAAGAGAGGACTATTTCATGGATACAAGCTTCATACCTACACACTCAAATCTTAAAAATTATACAATAGTAAAAAATAATCCGGGATCGAAAATATATGCGAGTTTTAAACAAATCCACATTAAGGAACGGGAAAAGAACCTTCTATCTTTAATTAAACTAGATCATAACTTAACAAAGCAAGAAAAAAAATCTATACAAAATTTATGCATTAAGTTTAATGATGTATTTTTACTAAAAGGTGATCGTTTAAGTTATACACCCGTGTTAGCCCACAACATTGTGACGATACGTCACAATTTCTTTTGCACCGCCGCCAAACTACTTACCGATCACCCTACGCTTTGCACCATCCACTTGCCGCGACACCATCCGTAATACGGGTACCAAGAAACAATCTACGCAGTCACACGAAAATACACACCTCTAAGCAGCAACCGCCGAAAGCCCACCATGTGTGCATACACACTATTCGGTTTTGCACACTTTATAAATTGGGCTCCATACAAAAATAAATACCAACAAGCAGCGGCACGTAAGCTGCCATCGACCAGTGAATTTATTTTTCCATACAAAAATAAATACCAACAAGCAGCGGCACGTAAGCTGCCATCGACCAGTGAATTTATTTTTCCAAGAGTCTGCTCGCCGTGGAATGTATGTATAGTGACCTTGGTAGGTAAACACGAAAACCGAGCATGTGCATGATCGGTGATGAGTAAATATTACACTCGCTTGATAAAACTCACATTCTCTCCCTACCCGAAAATCAATAAGTAGAGGTGAAATTTTATGGAAAAATCAGAGAAGATTTGTCAACTATTTGTTGTTAGGGGCAATACCACTACAACTTTAATAATTTTCATCTTCTCCATTCCCCGACCGTCCTGAGTGAAATTGCTGGAATAGTGTCCCTCCTACCAGAGGCCGCCAGTCAAATTCACATTATTTTTGAGTTCACTGGAAAGGTGTTCCTCCTAACAGAGGCCGCCAGTCAACTCCCCGACTACTCTTGAATTCATTGGAATAGTGTTCCTCCTACCAGAGGCCGCCAGTCAATTCACCGCAAACCACAAGACCGCTTGTGTAAATTTGCAAAAACAAAACGCTCGAATTAACCGAAAAGGAGTTCCTCCTAACAGAGGCCGTCGGTTAGTTCCTCTGCCGTGGCCATTACAGCCACTCCCCCCCCCCCCCCGTTGTTCCGTCAAGCGTCGCCTCTTCCTATAGACGACGTTCTTAATCACATTTATATTCTTTTATTATTACAGGAGCGTAGCTGTCATTAAACCCGCCCCGGTCCAATCAACCTCGTACCGGTTTCAAACTTCCGTGCCGTCCGAAAGCCAAGCGACTAACATACGAAACTTTAACCAAAGGAGAAGCGTCATCCAGCCAAAGCGCCCCGCAAGTACCAGGCCGGCGAGCCTGCACCGCAACCCATTTACTCGTACTGTGCCAGAACTGAAAACTGTTCCTTTTTCTTTTTGGTAAACAATAAACAAGATTGTAACTCATAAATTGCCTCGACTCGCCTCGTTATTTTAGAAGTTGGACTACTGCACCCAAGTCTTAGAGCTTCCTTGGGAAGAAACCTTGGACCCGCTGAGTCCTACCCCAGCAGGGATTAAAGAAGCCTCACAAATTGGCGCCCGAGCAGGGACATTGCTAAGCGTTCAACCCCCGACCGCCCGTTACCTGGAACCGACGCATTGTCCACCGACCGCAGCCGCCCGCAGCCGACCGAACCTCATCCAACATGGCAAGTAATGAAAACGCACCCGCAACGTCCGACCAGACCTCCGACCATTCCGAGGAAGACTTCAATCCATACGAGAACCTGAGGTTCATATACTTTTTGAAAAAGCCAGAGCTCATCGAGACGCTTAATATGCGAGGATTGAACACCACCGGCACCGTACGCGATTTACGCCAGCGGTTAATTCAACACCTGAAAGAGTTACGAGCCCATAAGTCCACCCAGAATTTATGCACGGAGTGTGAGAGGAAAATTGAGGCCCGGAACGACGCCGAAGAAGAAGACACCATCCCGACGGACACACGCAAAGTTAAGCAGTCCGTGTACCAGACCAGCCTGCAGGTGCCTCTACTACAAACCGCTAACACAACATCACCGCCGTCCACGTCACAATTAGTGTACCGACAGCAACACTTTGAACGCGCTACGTCGGCGCCTCCGACTATTCGCCCTAACGACAATGGAACAGCCCAAAGACACCCGTCCGACCCCCCTGTCCAACACCGGTTCCCATTGAGTTACGAAGCGGAGTTAATGAACGTCGTGCGTAAGTGGGGTCTGCGCTTCGATTCTTCCGGCCAGCCTTTGGAATTCCTGGAGAGGATCGAAGAACTCGCACAGTGCTACGAAATCCCTCTTGACCAGATGGTGTGAACCCTCCCCGACATCTTCAAGGGTTCCGCTCTCGAATGGCTGCGGATCAACCGAGACGAATTCCATGATTGGCACGCCTTCCGTCGCTCCTTCATCAGCTACTTCCTTCCGTCACGTTACTACGTCAAGTTAGAAGATGAAATTTTGCGGAAACGCCAAGGCCTACGTGAGAAAGCTAAGGATTATATCCGCTCATTCTTATACCTGATCCGCCAGCATCCACGTATGACGGCCGCCGAACACTTGGATAGGATATATGACAACCTCCGACCTGAGTATCGTCTATACATCAAAAGGAAGGATTTCCGTAGTTTAGAAGAGCTGATGGAGTAAACCGATGAGTTCGAGTTCATTCAAAAAGAGGACCGATCCAGCGCCAACGCCACAGCCCCACCTAAGTCTTACCCCTTCGCCGTTCCCCGTATAAGAATACCACCGCCCGCACGCTTTCCGGAGACCGACGCTATAGTACCGCACGGCCGAGCACCATCACCGAGTACTGATTATAATAGGAACACCCACTGCTGGCAGTGTAAGCAGCGGGGGCACATGAAAAAGGATTCGGTTGTTCTGTTCTTTTTGCGGCACGGATGGCCGACTTACGAAGGACTGCCCTTGCCATCAGAATCCAGTCGCAGTGGCACGAATAGCGGTCAGAACTGACCCACGACTCTTCATACGAATAACCACCGCCGACCAGACTTATTTCGCCTAAGTTGATACCGGCTCCACCCGATCCTTTATCGGCAAAGAACTTAGAGACGAATGCATCCGGTTAGGTATCCCATCGCGGAACCAAGCACACGTTATCGAGCTAGCTGACGGTCATTCGACTCAAACGTCAGAACACTACAGCATTAGCTTGCACGTGAATAACCGAACGATTACGGGTGAGGCCTTGTATATGCCTAATTTAGCGGAGGATGCCATTCTGGGGATGGATTTCTTGGGTCAGGCCGGTTGTAAATTAACTTTGGGAGGGCAGGAAATCTCCAGTGGAAAAGAGAGGAGCCCCCGGTCGCCCGATATCCTATGTGCGCTCACCGAAGAACTGGGAGGCCAGCAAGGTACAAACGAAAAACAAGACCTACAACTGGACGCCCGCCTAAAGGAATTTCTAGCCGAAGAGTTACCTCGGTTTAACGAGACTAAAGGTATATCCACCGTAGTACCGCACGTCATACGCTTGAAGAACACCGAGCCGTTCAAACAGCGGTACTATCCGCGCAACCCCGCCATGCAGCAAATCATAAATGAGGAAATCGACGACTTATTAGCATCAGGGAAAATCAGCCCGTCCAAAAGCCCGCATAGTTCGCCGGTAGTACTTGTACGTAAGAAGGAAGGGTCATGGAGGGTATGCGTTGACTTCCGCCAGCTCAACGAAGTTTCGTTTAAAGACGCTTACCCTTTACCATACATTTCGTCAATTCTAGACAAGCTGCGTGGAGCTCGATACCTATCAACCATCGATCTCAAACAAGGCTATTGGCAGATCGCGTTGAAGGCCGAATGCCGTCCGTACACCGCATTCACCGTCCCAGGCCGCGGCTTGTTCGAGTGGAATGTAATGCCTTGTGGGTTACACTCAGCCGGAGCTACGTTCCAAAGGGCCATGGACGAAATCTTTGGACACGATATGGAGGATCATGTGTTGGTGTACTTAGACGACATAATCATCATCAGCAAAACATTCGACGACCACCTTCGCCATTTGGGAGAGGTATTTCGAAGATTACGCGCCGCAAATCTAAAAATAAATCCGGACAAATGCCACTTTTGCCGGCCTAGCCTGAAGTACCTAGGGCACGTCATATGCAAAGATGGTATTAGTACCGACCCTGATAAAGTGGCCGCCGTTCGAGACTTAAAGGCACCTACGAACGTACGAGAACTCAGACGTATTTTAGGCATTTGCTCCTGGTATCGCCGGTTTATTCGAGATTTTTCCACCATCGCAACACCCCTCACGTCCCTCTTGAAGAAATCAACTAAATGGGTATGGACAGACAAGCAGCAGGCCGCCTTCGATACTCTCAAGACCAGGTTAACAGAAGCGCCCGTGTTAGCATGTCCCGACTTTTCACAACCGTTCACACTACAGACCGACGCCAGCCAATATGGCCTGGGCGTGGTATTGACACAAAAGTCAGAGGGGCACGAAAAGGTAATCGCATACGCCAGCCGAACGTTGACCGATCTCGAGGTAAAATATGCTGCCACCGAAAAAGAATGTTTAGCGATTCTGTGGGGAATCCGTAAGATGCGCCCTTATTTGGAAGGATATCATTTCAACGTCATCACCGACCACCATTCGCTCAAATGGTTGCACTCGCTCGAAAATCCATCGGGAAGATTGGCAAGATGGGCATTGGAGTTACAACAGTACGACTTCGACATCCAGTACCGGAAAGGAGCGTTTAACGTAGTGGCTGACGCACTATCGCGGGACCCTCTGACCATAACCGAGACCGACCGACTAGCCGTGATGCGAGACGCCAATCCCGAATGGGTCCAGGTTAAATACGAGCAAGTGAGACAAACGCCCGAAAAATTCCCCGATTTCCGTATCACCGACAATCGACTGTACCGCCGCTTCACCAGTACCAACCCTTTGTCCGACCCTGGCACCGACGATTGGAAATTGTGCGTACCCCTCGCCGAACGACCCCAGGTACTGTACGAAAACCACGACGTAGTGACGGCTGGGCATTTGGGCATCGCCAAAACCACCTCCCGCGTTATGTTAAAGTATCATTGGCCGGGGATGTGTCGCGATATCGCCAAATACGTCCGCAACTGCCAAACCTGCAACCAATACAAGCCCTCCCAACAAAAACCCAGCGGCCTCATGCACACGACTCAAACTGAGGGGCCGTGGGATGTAGTAAGCGTAGACTTCGTAGGGCCCCTGCCTCGGTTGATGAAAGGCAACACCGTGATCCTGGTTTTTACCGATAAATTCACTAAGTGGGTAGAAGCCGTTCCCCTTCCCGCTGCGACTACCGTAAGCTTGATGAAGGCCATCCGTGAGAGAGTTTTCACTCGGTTCGGAATTCCGAAAATGGTGCTTTCCGACAACGGGAGCCAATTCATCAGCCATTCATTCCGAGAATTACTATCCGATTTAGGCATAGTTCATCGTCTCACTGCCCCGTACACTCCACAGGAAAATCCGACCGAGCGAGTGAACCGCGTGTTAAAGACGATGATTGCCCAGTACATCCAAGGCAACCAACGACATTGGGATGATCATATCCCCGAATTAACCTTTGCAATGAACACAAGCCGCCACGAATCAACTGGTTATTCTCCGGCCTTGTTAAATTTCGGTAGAGAATTAAGAATGCCAGTACCATGGGGAAAGAGGATAGCCGCGATGGATCGATAGACGATATCAACGTAAGAGCAGAGCGCATGAAAGATTTATTCGAACTCGTTAAAATAAATCTCCAGCAGGCTGCTCAAACACAAGCGAAACATTACAACCTCCGACACCGCCCCTGGCGCCCCCTTGTCGGCGATAAGGTCTACAAACGTCACCGAGTTCTCTCTTCGGGAGTAAACTACTTCGCAGAGAAATTAGCTCCTCGCTATGAAGTACCTTACGAGGTAACAAAAATACTCTCTCCCGTTATTGTGGCATTGCGGAAAAGAGACACTAAAGGCAACATCACGAACGTCCGGGCTCACGTAAGAGACATTAAAAATTATATTTCTCCTAAAGAGGTATCAACAAATTAACTTCTAGTGTAACCAGTCATCCATCAACCACCGTCGCGATCAGACCATCCCAGAAGCGACCAGAGGCACAGATTTCCCCCGTGACGAAAGCATTTTGTAGCCTAGGACCAACCATCCAAGGGGTAAGTGGCATGCACGACGGGCAAAATAAATTAACATCACTATTACTTCCCGACACCAGAACCAACTCCATAACACGACCGGCAGCCAACCCCAAATTAACCTTCGAAGCAATGCCAGCTCCGCCAGCAGCCGATCCATGCCAACAAAAACGTACCGCCCCGGCCCGGCCAAGACCCCCACCTCGAGACGCCACCACCGTAGTAATCACGTTGGGGGGAAAGACGGCACAGCCCACAACATCTCGCCGGGTAACGACTAGGAGACCACCGAGCACCGGAGCCGCGCCAATTCACCCTCCTCTATCCCCACCGCACGTCATGGCACAGGTGCGGGCAACTAAACGCCGAGCCAAGGAGTTATGGGCTGAACGGCTCGCGGCCGTCGGAGTACCCAGTACCAGCCATCTTCCCGAAATACGGCGCGCCCCGATGGCGCCAAGATGGGTACTACATAAGCTAGACCTGACTTCCCCAAAAGTCGCACCGCAAGCTCACGCTCAACTTGCAGCCGTACGCATGACGCCAGAACAAGTACGACGCGACCCAAGGACAGCTTGATACGCTCCCTATGTCCAAACCCCTCCGCCGGTAAAGAAGCCAATCACAAGCAACGCTACCCAACCAACAGACGAATTATTTGCCACTCCGGCGTGCGCAAACCAGTGCTCAGCTGTCAGACCACCCGGCATCAACGTTAGCGGGGCGTTCCTCCGATGTCAGCAACGTAAACGAGCAGCAGAACGAGCCGCCGAAGGGGCCCAATAGCAATAGTACGAAATGCTCTGGCAGTCGAAATTTCAGAGGACCGAGCGTTTATGAGTTGCATTTTTTTTTTCTCTTATTAGTATTATTTTTTTTACACTTGTTTAAAGTGCTTCAAGAATGAGTTTGTTTTGTTAATGTTTTTTTTTACAAGAAGTTTTGTTTAATTGGTTTTCCTATTAAAATAATAAAAAAAAAAAAAAAAAAAATATATCAAAAGGAGTTCGTAATTTTTATATGAGATGCTGAATACGAGAGGGTTCTCGTCTTATAAAGTAAGGGGGGTCTGTGACGATACGTCACAATTTCTTTTGCACCGCCGCCAAACTACTTACCGATCACCCTACGCTTTGCACCATCCACTTGCCGCGACACCATCCGTAACACGGGTACCAAGAAACAATCTACGCAGTCACACGAAAATACACACCTCTAAGCAGCAACCGCCGAAAGCCCACCATGTGTGCATACACACTATTCGGTTTTGCACACTTTATAAATTGGGCTCCATACGAAAATAAATACCAACAAGCAGCGGCACGTAAGCTGCCATCGACCAGTGAATTTATTTTTCCATACAAAAATAAATACCAACAAGCAGCGGCACGTAAGCTGCCATCGACCAGTGAATTTATTTTTCCAAGGGTCTGCTCGCCATGGAATGTATGTATAGTGACCTTGGTAGGTAAACACGAAAACCGAGCATGTGCATGATCGGTGATGAGTAAATATTACACTCGCTTGATAAAACTCACATTCTCTCCCTACCCGAAAATCAATAAGTAGAGGTGAAATTTTATGGAAAAATCAGAGAAGATTTGTCAACTATTTGTTGTTAGGGGCAATACCACTACAACTTTAATAATTTTCATCTTCTCCATTCCCCGACCGTCCTGAGTGAAATTGCTGGAATAGTGTCCCTCCTACCAGAAGCCGCCAGTCAAATTCACATTATTTTTGAGTTCACTGGAAAGGTGTTCCTCCTAACAGAGGCCGCCAGTCAACTCCCCGACTACTCTTGAATTCATTGGAATAGTGTTCCTCCTACCAGAGGCCGCCAGTCAATTCACCGCAAACCACAAGACCGCTTGTGTAAATTTGCAAAAACAAAACGCTCGAATTAACCGAAAAGGAGTTCCTCCTAACAGAGGCCGTCGGTTAGTTCCTCTGCTGTGGCCATTACAGCCACTCCCCCCCCCCCCCCCCGTTGTTCCGTCAAGCGTCGCCTCTTCCTATAGACGACGTTCTTAATCACATTTATATTCTTTTATTATTACAGGAGCGTAGCTGTCATTAAACCCGCCCCGGTCCAATCAACCTCGTACCGGTTTCAAACTTCCGTGCCGTCCGAAAGCCAAGCGACTAACATACGAAACTTTAACCAAAGGAGAAGCGTCATCCAGCCAAAGCGCCCCGCAAGTACCAGGCCGGCGAGCCTGCACCACAACCCATTTACTCGTACTGTGCCAGAACTGAAAACCAATTAAAAAAACTTTGTAAAGACTTGTTCCTTTTTCTTTTTGGTAAACAATAAACAAGATTGTAACTCATAAATTGCCTCGACTCGCCTCGTTATTTTAGAAGTTGGACTACTGCACAAAAGTCTTAGAGCTTCCTTGGGAAGAAACCTTGGACCCGCTGAGTCCTACCCCAGCAGGGATTAAAGAAGCCTCACAACATACCCACCAAATCTGACCAAGCACCAATCAATACAAAGCACTATAGAACTCCGCAGATTCACAAACAGGAAATTGAAAGGCAAGTGCAAGAAATGCTTGATCAAGACATAATTTCTGAAAGTAAATCACCTTGGAATTCACCATTGCTCATTGTGCCAAAGAAAATGGTTGAAGGTCAAAAACGGTGGAGGGTGGTTGTTGACTTCAGAAAACTAAATGAAGTCACAATCAAAGATGCATTTCCTCTTCCTAGAATAGAAGAAATTCTCGATCAGTTGGGCAATAGTCAGTTTTTCACCACATTGGATTTGGCAAGCGGTTACCATCAGGTGTTGATCGATCCAGCTGATAGAGCAAAAACCGCGTTTAGTACCAGTACAGGGCATTACGAGTTCAATAGAATGCCTTTTGGTCTAACCGGTGCTCCGGCAACATTTCAAAGGATCATGAATCACATTCTGACAGGTTTACATGGCATTGATTGTTTCGTTTATTTAGATGATATTGTTGTCTATGGTAAAAATCTAGAAGAACATAATCAAAAACTTTCTAAAGTTTTGGGAAAACTTAGGCAGCACAATCTCAAATTAAATACCGAGAAATGTAACTTTCTACGGCGTGAAGTAACATATTTGGGACACGTATGTTCTGAAGCTGGTGCTTCACCCGACCCAGCTAAAACACAATGTGTTACAGATTTTCCTAGACCCAAAACAATAAAACAGGTGCAATCATTTCTGGGACTTACGAACTACTATAGAAAATTTATACCGCAATACGCTAAAATAGCAGCCCCAATAACAAAGCTGCTGCGTAGTGAAAGTAGTTTCGAATGGTCTCCAGATTGTGAGAAATCATTTCAGTTCCTCAAGGAAGCGATTACCTCACCACCTGTTCTTATCCACCCAGATTTCACAAAGCCATTTATCCTGACTACAGATGCCAGCAACGAAGCTCTAGGAGCCGTTTTGTCTCAGGGCGAAGTGGGTGAGGATAAGCCTATTGCTTATGCTAGCCGTTCGCTAGAAATATCTGAAAGAAATTATTCTACGATAGAAAAGGAATTGCTTGCCGTAGTTTGGGGGTGTAAGCATTTCCGAACATATCTTCTAGGTCGACATTTTACAATTTTCACAAACCATCGTCCTCTTGTAGGAGTATTTAATGTAAAGGATCCAACCACGAGACTTTTGCGTTTTCACCACAAATTGTCTGAATATCGAGGTAAAATCACGTATAAGCCTGGCAAAACCAACTGCAATGCAGATGCGTTAAGCAGGATTGTAGTATTCTGCCAGAATATCTGGCAGCACTTATGGGGTTCAAGAATGATGTACATAAATATTGGTATCTGGCAATACCTACTGTTCTATGGAGACAAATGGAGTATAGAGAAACATCTACGGCAGTTGATTTATGGAGAGCGACAGACGCGGACGCATTTCTACATTGGCGACGAGGAGAAAACTAAACGACAAATTAAAAGAAAAAAAAATATTTAAAATAAAGACTGGAACAGAAAAAAACAATAATTAAAGTAAAGGAAAAGCACTATCATGAATGGTAAGAGAAAACCCAATAAGTAATCTTATCTTCGAGTAAGTGTTTGATGTTGTGGCAAAAAAAATAATTCATACTAGATTCCTATGAAGTAGCGGTAAAAAGAAAAAAGGATAAACACTGCATACAAGTATGCTTGTGTGCATGCGACGACATGCGATGGTAACATGATTAAGTTGTACCTAACAGTAGTCTTGTTGACATGAATTTTCAAAAAAAAAAGAAGAAATAATTTTTTTTTTCTTAACTATACTTTTCCAAACGAGTGCAACTTAAATGATTGCAAAATACAATCGAAATGATTCCCGAACAAAATAAATTTTGTTGTGACTTCAATGATCGCATAAAGGGAAGTGATGAGGGGGCAACTTTAATGATTGCATAAGAAAATTGTTGTGACTTCAATGATCGCACAAGAGAGCAACTTAAATGATTGCTGAAAGTCAGATAAATTGTTGTGACTTCAATGATCGCACAAGAGAGCAACTTAAATGATTGCTGAAAGTCAGATAAATTGTTGTGACTTAAATGATCACAAAGACATGTGACAAGAAAGCAACTTTGATGATTACCAAATAGGAAAATTACCTTCAGAAACGAAATTTGTGTGCTATATAAAAAAAAAAAAAAAATGTGTTGGTTCCTCAAGTTAAAGTCCTTTTCCTTTTTTTTTTAGAAAACATATATTCCAAGTTCATGGAGTTACCACCGTTTGACTTCACGTCATACGAAGAAAATAGTGGCGTGGAGTGGAAAAATTGGCACAGGTCATTCGAATGGTACCTAAAAGCAAACCATATTGAAGATGAGTCGGACAAATTTGTGAAATTAATGCATTTGGCTGGCCGCAAGGTACAGGAACTATACGAGACACTACCATCACCAACTTGTAAAATTGAAGTACCACGGGGACCACTTGCCACCGGCTGCAACCCACATTTGTCCGATTATGACACAGCTATACTAAAGCTGAATGACTTTTTCGAGACAAAAAAGAACGCAACTTATGAACGACACGTTTTTCGGCTTCTCAAGCAAGAGAGCAACGAAAAAATTGGCAGCTTCCTTATGAAACTCCGCATTCAAGCCGAAAAATGTAACTTTGGTGATGCGGTCGAAGACAACGTCAAAGACCAGATTATTGAAAAATGTTCTTCGGCTAAATTACGGCGCGAGCTGCTAAAGCTGGGCGACTCAAATCTCGACAAAATTTTGAGGGCCGCCAAAGTTTTCGAAGCTATTGAGGAGCAGTGCCAAACATTCAATGAAAACTCGAAATTCCCTGAAAGTGTCAACAAAATCGACCATCATAAAATCCAAAACAAGAAGGAGTGGGAAAAGACAAAACAAAATGAATGTTCTCGGTGTGGGTATGCTGGACACCGAGCATTCGAAGAGAAATGTCCAGCAAAAGGCAAAACTTGCAACAAATGTGGTGGTAAGGACCATTTCATTCGCAAATGCCGTAGTAAGAGACGCACATCCAACTTCGAAAATAGAACAGCAAAAAGTACGCACAAAGAACTAAATTTCAGAGAAGAAATTAAACACGAATCCGAAGAACATAACCAAATAAAAAAACACAAGCCGAATGAAAACGACACAGTAAAATTCCTAGATGCTGGGGGTCAATTCCCGATCTGTGAAGCTGTGAACTGAAAAAAAATATATCATTTCAGTTTTCATACAGTTTTTTCATTTTATCACTTCACGAAACCACTCTAAGCGATTCCGGATCTAAAAAGTACTAAAATGTTCTAAATGATAAATTCTGACAGTATTCTCTCATTTTCTCTCTCATTTCAATTGGATTCCAATTGGATTTTTCATCGTTTGAGTTTTGCGGCCATTTTTCATAATTGAATTTTTCACCGACTCATACGGCAATGAAAAGAAATTTATCATATGAAAAAAAATTGACATTAGAGGTTGGATTTTCACTAATGGAGAATCGAATTTTCGGTGAAGCTGTGGTAAATGTTTTCACTTCACAGCTTCACAGATCGGGAATTGACCCCCTGGTGAGTCAAACAAAAATATAGAATATATTTTTTGTATTGGAGACACAGAGGGGAACGAAATTTATTGTAAAATTGGTGGTGTTATGGTTAAAGTAGTTGTCGATTCTGGTTCCAAGTTCAACATTATTGACCACAAAACTTGGGAGTTGCTCAAAGAAAAAGGTATCAGAGTGGCAAAGCAACGCCAACAAACTGACCACGAATTTAAGGCATACGGTGGACACCCTTTGACCGTTATAGGGGTGTTCGAATCTAACATCGAGACCAGTCACAAGAGCTGTTTGGCTGATTTTTACGTCGTAAAAGATTATGGTAAGGCCTTGATTGGTTTCCAAACAGGCATCCCGTTAGGAATAATGAAAATCGGGGAGAGCGTTAATCACATTGTTAGCACAAGCAAAATAGATGGATTTGTTGTGGACATACCATTGAAGGAGGGCGTAAAGCCTGTTGCCCAGCCGTATCGGAGAGTCCCAGTTCCATTAGAAGAGGCGGTGGATAAGAAAATCGATAAACTCCTCCAAGAAGGCATTTTTGAAAAGGTTAACGAGCCCTCACAATGGATTTCGCCTGTGGTACCTGTTCCCAAGGGTGATGATGTCCGAATTTGTATAGACATGCGTCGGGCGAACGAAGCTGTCCAAAGAGAGAATCACCCACTTCCAACTATGGAAGACTTTCTCCCCCACATCGGAAAAGGACGATTCTTCACTAAATTGGATGTAAAAGACGCCTTCCACCAGGTGTGACTTGAGTAACAAAAGATTTTTTTTATTATTTTAAAATGTAGCTCTGATTTAAGTTGACTATTTTTTTTATTACTGAAAATAACAAATCGCTTGACAGTCGGCAAAATAAAAAAAAACAGAGGAAATATGTAAACCGGAATACTATGTTTGAACTTTTTTTTTTGTATTCAATAAACTTAAATACCTTTTCGTTTGACATGAATGTTTGAGTTTTATTCAATAAAAAAATTTTCTGGTTACAGGTGGAAATTTCGTTAGAATCTAGACCAATAACAACATTCATAACAAGAAAAGGCCTGTTTCGTTACACCAGACTAATGTTTGGAATAGCTTGTGCACCGGAACTATTTCAAAAAATAATGGAACAGATTTTAGCTGGGTGCGAAGGTTGTCTTAACTACATGGATGATATTATTATTTACGGGGAGACAATCGAACAACTGAATGTACGTGTTGCTAAGGTCATGAAAACCCTTAAGAACCATAACGTAATGTTAAATCATGAAAAATGCATTTTTGGGGTAAAAGAGTTGGAATTTCTTGGCCATGAGCTATCGTCATGTGGAATAGCTCCTACACAGAGTAAGGTTGAAGCTGTCAAGAATTTTCGCTGTCCATCGAATATTACAGAAATGCGTAGCTTTCTTGGTCTGGTGAATTTTGTGGGCAAGTTCATTCCAAATTTAGCTGATCTAACGGAACCACTTCGTACGTTAACTAGGAAAAATACAACATTTAAGTGGCGAAAAGAACAACAAGTTGCATTCGAAAAGTTAAAGGAAAGCCTATCAAGTGACTTAGTATTGGGGTATTACGATGTTCAAAAACGCACTCAAGTTTACGCTGATGCCAGCCCAGTCGCTTTAGGGGCAGTATTAATCCAAATTAATGATGAAGGGCCGAGGGTGATAACTTATGCAAGTAAAAGTTTGACCGATACTGAGAAACGATATTGCCAAACCGAAAAGGAAGCATTGGCCCTAGTGTGGTCAGTGGAAAGATTTAACTTTTATCTATATGGTCGAACTTTTGAACTAGTCACCGATCATAAGGCATTGGAAACGATATTTTCTCCAACAAGTAAACCATGCGCAAGAATAGAACGCTGGGTACTTCGTTTACAATCATACAAATTTAGGGTTGTATACAAACCGGGAAAGAACAATATCGCGGATCCGTTGTCTCGATTAGTAGTTACCAACAAGGCAGAAGAATTGTTCGATTTAGACAACGAGCAATATATTAACTTCGTTGTAGCAAATGCTGTACCAGTCGCATTAAAACTGACGGAAATCGAAGAGGCTTCGGCAAACGATATTACTATTCAAGAAGTTAAAGTGGGGCTGGCAGATAAGATTTGGTCACAGAGAGCTGGACCGTTTAAGTTGTTCGACACCGAGTTATGCTTTGCTGGAAATATCCTACTTCGAGGAAATCGCATTGTTATGCCTGAAAATTTGCGAGAGCGTACATTAAAATTGGCCCATGAAGGACACCCGGGAATCACAGTCATGAAACGTCGGTTACGAACAAAAGTGTGGTGGCCAAAGATCGACACTGAAGCAGAACATTTTGTGAGAAAGTGTCTAGGTTGCACAATGGTTGCGGCACCATCAGCACCAGAACCCATGAAGCGTAAGGAACTACCTTCTGAGCCATGGTCTCATTTAGCAATTGATTTCATGGGCCCGTTACCTTCAAGCTATTATCTTTTATTCGTTGTCGACTATTATAGTCGGTTTGTCGAAGTGGAGATAATGATGAAAATAACAACATTGGAAACAATTAAAAGACTTAGAACTATTTTTGCGCGTTTCGGTAGACCTAATGTGATAACAGCTGACAATGGAACACAGTTCACGAGCACCGAGTTCAAAGACTATTGTGCTGAAAATGGTATCCAAATTATTCATTCTACACCATTTTGGCCACAACAAAATGGCGAAGTAGAGCGCCAAAATCGATCTATTTTAAAGCGCTTAAAAATTAGTCAAAATTTGCACCAGGATTGGGAGAAAGAGTTGCAGGATTATTTATTAATGTATAGAACAACACCACACTCCACTACATTAAAATCGCCATCAGAACTGATGTTTGGAAGAACCGTCAATGACAAGCTACCACAAATTAATCAGCCACTCGAATATGATGAAGAATTACATGATCGTGACAAAACAAAGAAGGAAAAAGAAAAACAATATGCTGATGAAAAGCTAAATGCCAAAGAAAATTTGATAGCAGTTGGAGATTTGGTTTGGTTGAAAAACTTGATAAACACAAACAAATTGTCGGCATTATTTGAACCGATCGACTTTAAAGTAATCGAACGAAGTGGCTCAGAAATAGTGGTTGAGAACATAGAAACAGGGGTACGTTATCCGCGAAATGTAACACACGCCATACGAGTTCCGTTACAAAAAGAAAATAGAGAAACAGTTCCTTCACAGCAAATGCAACAACAAGAAGAAGAACAACAACAACATCAAGAACAAAGTGTGGATCAAAGAACGGTTAACTATCAAGGCCCAACTGCAAGTAAAAGGGTGAACACGACCATGACTACGGATGAGTTACCACCGCGGAAAAGAAAAGCACCAGCCAAGTTTCAGGACTATACACAATGAAAAATTAATCCTAGTTACAAGTCCACAAGCGCAAACTCGAAAGGTAATAAATGAATAAATTTAATATGTGTCTTGTGTAGTTTTATTTAAAAAAAAAAAAAGGAAGAAAGTAAATGTAGTATTCTGCCAGAATATCTGGCAGCACTTATGGGGTTCAAGAATGATGTACATAAATATTGGTATCTGGCAGTACCTACTGTTCTATGGAGACAAATGGAGTATAGAGAAACAACTACGGCAGTTGATTTATGGAGAGCGACAGACGCGGACGCATTTCTACAAGGATACAAAAAGATAATAATTGTATCAAAATGGTTCAGACAAGGAGTAAGGCCAAACAGAATAGGGAAGTTCCTAGCATTAGAAACAACATAAGTATTGAAAACGACATCGTAACACAAAATGGTAAGAAAGGTAAAAACAAGCGAGGAAATAGAGATGACTTCCAAATTCTTGAAAATCCGGAAGACATACAAACAGCTCTTCGTGATTTCCACAACTCCGCACTAGGAGGGCATCAGGGGATGACAAAAACTTTTGCACGGATTCGTCGTCAGTTTAGATGGAAAGGGATGAAAAATGACATTGCAAATTACATCAGGAATTGTGAAAAATGCCAAAAAATAAGTCAGGGAAAATGACTAGAATGCCAATGGTATTGACAGATACCCCATGTTTTCCTTTCGAAAAGGTATACATGGACATGGTCGGTGTTCTTCCACTGACGTATTCCGGTAATAGATACATTTTAACATTCCAGGACGACTTGACGAAGTATATGACCTGTGTGGCCATCCCTGATGCTGAAGCATGCACTGTAGCAAGAGCTTTTTACGAAGAGATTGTAACAAGGTTCTGTATACCCAAAGTTCTAGTCACAGATAACGGAACAAATTTTACTTCGAAGCTTTTTTCCGAAACTTGTAAGCTTCTGGGAGTTGAAAAGATCCACACTACCGCCTATCATCCACAGGCCAACGGTTCACTTGAACGCAGTCACAGACCCTTAGCGGAATATCTAAGGAGTTTTGTTGACAATGATGATCAGTGTTGGGACCAGTGGCTGAGACAGGCAATGCATGTCCACAATAACACGGTGCATACCGCCACTAAACTGACACCAACTAAGAGCTTGTATGGTTTCGAGTTCGAGATGCCGACAAATTTAAAGAGTAAACCTAAACCTCTGTATAATGATGAAGACTATCCAAAACTTCTTCAACATCAACTGCAAAAAACTCATGAACTTGCATGAAAGAATCTCGAACTGGCCAAGCAAAAATCGAAACAGCAATACGACCGTCAAACCAACCCTGTTTCGTTTGCAGTTGGAGCAAAAGTCATGCTTAAAAATCCAACTAGGAAAAATAAGTTCTCCCCTATTTGGTTGGGTCCCTACGAAGTGGTGTCTGTAAATGATATTGTAAATACCAATATTCAAGTAGGTAGGAAAATCAAAAGGGTACACAACAACCAACTTAAGGCTTATTGTAATGATTTAATTTGATTTCTTTTTTTTTCTCTTTCTAGATTGTGGACTGACTGGTAAAAATAATCATTTTTATTTTTTTTTTATTCAAATATAAATTATCTTTTTACATTAAATTTATAAATTTCAATTTGTTCACTAAATTCGAAAAAAAAAAAAACAAATAGAACAAAAAGTTAGACTATTCCTGTTATACAAAAAAAAAGTGATAGAAGAAAAATGTATTCAATACTTAATATTAAACAAACACTTTTAAATGTTGCCTTAATGTATAAACTAATCTTTCTCGAGGCAAACATACCGAACGTCTCAACATCCCACACAACAACGACATCAGCTCCTTATCAAATAGAAAGCATTACTTTAACTCCGGCACTATTTGAAGGCATTGGGAATGCTGTCTTTTTTAATAACAAATGGACCATATTCACGAAAATAAAACCCATGGATTTTTCTGAAGTTCTCGATTTTGTAAACAAGTGTGACGCTAAGATCAAACAGCTGTGTGTTCCTCTACAATCAAAATTCCAAATAAATTGCAACATGAGAACGAACGAGTTGGAAGCTATCATTTACAACCTTCGGCAAAACAACATGCGACTTAAGCATATGGTCTCTCACCGAAGAAATAAGAGAGCTATAGAAACAATTGGACATTTCTTCCATTGGGCTTTTGGAACTATGGACAAAGAGGATTCTGATAAGATTTATGACCATCTTGACAACTTGGATACGAACGAAAAGGAAACGCTCAACTTAATTACGAAGCAGATAACGGTGGCAAATTCCAATTTTGATAGGCTCAGTAAACCTATCAAAACATTAGCAGAAGAGGTGGAAAAAATTGGAAATAGTTTCGAAAACTTCACCACGGATATGGAGAATTTCGCGACGGCTGCAATCAAAGATTTAGCTGCGACGAAATTGAAAGTGGAGATTAACGAAATGATCTCATTAGTTGCTTCTAAACTACTTGAAGTCCAAAGTCGCCAAACAACTGAGCTATCAATTTTTAACGATTTGTACCAAAATAAGCTTCATCCCTTTATTTTGGACGCAAACAATATATCATCAGTGCTGAAGAATTCAAAGTATGAAAGAATGGTTCTTAATCCAGCCGCGTTGTTCCAAGTTGTTCGGCTGTTGACCTATCCACAAAGAGACTCAATCGTTTTAAAGATTACTGTTCCGCTACCTGAAGCCACCATGTTTTCCTTGTTCAAGGTATACCCAGTGCGAACAAAACTCGATAGCCATTGGGACTTGGTTTTGGACGTTAAGACTCAATACATCGCAGAGGCAGACGATCATACCTTATTTGTCACCATGTCGCGTACAGAGTTGATGCAATGTTCCGAGGTCCCGTTCAATTCGTCAATAACGATAAAGGTATGTCAACACCAAAAACCTATACATGCCAGTGGAAGCTCCGAGTGCCTAGTAGAGCTGTTGCAACATTCTGCTACCTCAAAAACGAACTGCAACTACGTCGCTGCACCAACTACAAAGGGGGTAATCACGAAGATGTCAACGAAGAACCAATGGTTTTTCAATGTAAGAGAATCGATTGCTCTCAATTTTAATTGCGATGGGGAACTGTACGCTCCAGAGCTCAAAGGATTCGGAATTCTGCACATTCTACATCCTTGCGAAATAAATACGAAGGAATTGCGTATACCATACGAGCAGGTTTGGAGTTCAAAGCTTAAGATCCATCAACCGAGAGTGAACCATTCGGATCTTATTGGACTACTAAGGGAAAGATATGCCAATCTTACAGTGAGGACCTTTTCGAAACCACCACCACTATCCCTAGGTAGTCATAGCGATATGATTGCGAGTTTGAAGGAGGGGAAGAAGTCGTTAGAAGATCTACAAGAGGAAGCAAATCAGGTCGAAAACAGAAAGCGTGTAAACAGTCAGCGATTGGAAGTCGACGTCCATCGATATTCTCTTGTGTCCATCAGTGTTCTCATAATAGCACTCGTATTGTTTAAATGGTACCTTTCAAGAAGTTCGTCTGAAAACACCGCCAACATACCGAGTCACATAACAACAAATGTAACAAACGTTGTCCCAGAAATA
This sequence comes from Melanostoma mellinum, assembly GCA_914767635.1. NCBI lineage: Eukaryota > Metazoa > Arthropoda > Insecta > Diptera > Syrphidae > Melanostoma > Melanostoma mellinum. The sequence goes on from OU612059.1 coordinate 109,639,614, forward strand.
TCCCATGCCGTCAAGATAGATGCCGTCGAGATGGATGCCTTGCCCGATCGTACAGCTGCAACAAGGAAATCGATACGAGAAGTAACGTTTGCCCGAGTTTAAAAAACTTATTTGTAATGTATAATGTAGTAAGAAAAAGAGAAAACAAAATAAATAATAATTAAATAAAGAATTGTAAAAATGAGATCAAAATAAAGATAAAAATCTTAGAACTGTTAATTACACGTTTATACAAATATAACGTTTTGTTCTATATATTCAAAAATATAAATAAAAACAAACTGTCCATTACCTCAGAAAAATGTATTGCTTACATAAAAAAAGGGTTATTTTTGTATATAAAAAAAAAAATTATAATACAATATATTAGAATGAATTAAAAACAAAAACAAAATTAAACCTATTTTTAAATATAATGCTGTTAACAATAATGTTCTTAAATAAAAAAGATAATAACGTTCCTAAATAAAAATAAAAAAGAAAATGAAACAATTGTAATATAATAAAAAAACAAAGTAATTCCTAGAATTTAAAACTATATCTGTTAAATATTTGTAAGAAATTGTTCAATAAAAATAACTTAATCTCGTCGATTGTCATCCGGTTGATCGTGAGTTCGTCCTCCGGGTGGGGATGGATGTTGTATCTCCTCCTATACCTTCCAGAGGAAGTCGTCGTGCGTTGAACTCAGCACACTTCAATTGTGTTGTACTCTTTGATTGCCAATTCGATATCATATTACGGATGTTGTTTTGGGTCAATCAAAGTGCAATCATACAATAGTTGAATTGTGCTGACTCTTTTAACGTGCCGACGATTATCCACTGCGAATGTTTGGGCTTGCGGTCACCTAAATGACACGACAAGGAGAGTCTTTGGAAAACATTCAATGAAGTCGGTCGTTTCGCATTCTTTACACGGAAAACACTTTAACATGAATGTATAAATTCTATTTACAACTCTACTCAACCATGGCGTTATCAACTTTGTCTTCACATGACACCAGACACTCTTCGTTCGTCCATTTGGGTAAGACTCTCTTAAACAGGTACATCAATACAGTATCGTATGACTTGAGTATTCCGTCGAACATACACTTCATAATATTGTAATGTACACCCAACATTTAATACCAATTTCCTAATCGAAAACGTTCCACCGAAAAACACATCTGGGAGCACTATAATGGAGTGGTTTAAAAGAAGACGTCTTTTGTGAGTGAGTGTGTATGTGTGCAGAAATACCGGGAGGGGAACTTGTCTAGACATCATGGTTCATGGAAAAACTACTAGAAATCTCTCGATGGTTCACTTTCCTATATAAAGAGGGAGCTGACGCAACCAGAAGTCAGTTTTGTTTATAGAGTGATAAAGTTAAGAGTAAATACAAGTGATAGTCCAAAAGTCGAGTTGAGTTCGAATAAAGTGTATATCGAAAGTAGATACTGAATAAAGTGGTAGAATTAAATTGAAAGGTAGAGTTTTATTTTTTTTTGCGAACTAAGCGCACGTTACATTGGTGTCAGAAGTGTAAATAAAACTTATTTGACTAGTAAAGTGTAAAAAAAAAAAAAAAGTATAAAGAGAAATAATAATACAGTGAAAATGGGTAAGTTGTTAGAAGAGCTCAACTGCATTGAGCTTAAAAGTGAGTTAGGTAAGCGAAATCTTTCAAGAGCGGGAAAAATGAGCTCGTCCTGCGCTTGCGTAACTATTTGGAACAGCAAGGGGAAGACGTAAACACTTTTGTTTTTGAAACAGAAGTGGAAGAAGAGGAAGTAAGTGAAAATGTAGATTTTTCTAGTATAATGAAGCTTTTGTTAGAACAAAGAAACGAACAAAAGAAAATGATTGAAGAGCAACGAAACGAGCAAAAGAAGGAACAGCAGAATGTTCTCGAAAAACTCGAAGAACAACAAAAGAAGCTGATTGAAGAGCAACAGCACAATATTCTCGGACGTCTGGAAGAGCAACGAAACGATCAAAAGAAAGAACAACAGAATATTCTCGAAAGACTTGAGGCGCAACAGAATGTTTTGGAAGGTCAGAAAAACATTCTAGAAGGCAAACTGGGCAACATTGAAAAAAATATATGTGCCATTGACGAACGCGTTGAAGGTGTGGAAAAACAGCTTTCTGTTGTAGAGAATCGTTTCGAAGGCGTAGAAAGTCGATGTGATGTTCTCACCAAGGAATTAGACCAGATCCGGAAAATAAAAATTCGAGAATCTGCTGGAGAGTTTGCAAGGAAAAAGGAGATGAAACCCCCAACATTTGATGGACAGTCTTCTTGGCCAGTCTACAAGAGACAATTTGAGGCAGCCGCGACAACAAATGGCTGGGATGATGAAGACAAGTACATTGCACTGACTCTTGCTCTTAGAGGACCAGCAGCTGAATTACTTCAAACAGTTCCAGCTGGTAAGAGCGGCGATTTCAGTTCTCTCGTGGCAGCTATAGATAAACGCTTTGGAGATAGCCACTTGAAAGAAGTCTTCCGAGTCCAACTCAATAACAGAGTCCAGAAAAGGGGTGAAAGTCTACAGCAGCTCCAAGCAGACGTCGAAAGACTGGTTCACCTGGCATACCCGGATGCTGGAGAAGAAATCATCAACCAGCTCGCTGTTGAGTCCTTCGTTCGTGCCATTTCCGATATACATCTTCAGAGGTCTGTGCGAACTGCTAGAACACGTACTCTTTCCGAAACTTTAGCATTCGCATTGACAATTGAAGCAGCAGAACAGGCTTCTCAGGGAGTACATCGACTTAGAGAGGCCATAGTCGAAGAATGCTCGTGCCAAAGAGCTGAAATACAAAAGAACCGGAGCGGACTAGCAAGATGTTGGAACTGCAACAAGACCGGGCACTTACAGCGTCAATGCCGACTACCACCAAACAAAGCCAGTTGTCAACATTGTGGAAGCAAGAGATCCAACCCAGAGCAAGGTAACAACAATACCAGCGTTGCCTATCAGCCCGTTTCCCATCAGGGAAACGAGTAAGAACCAACTTCGAGGGGCAGAGGCTGGTTTCTTGTATCGATGGCCCCAGAACCACCATCCAGGTCTCTCAGACCAAACGAGACAACAAAAGTCTGACTGTGGAGACTACTATTAACGGGAACAAACATGTGGCTACCATCGACACCGGTGCCACAGCCTCCATAGTACGTCGAGACCTGGTAAAGACGACGTGGCTTCATAACACCAATAACTACCGTCTAAGAACCGCAACGGGAGAAGCAGCAAGAGTATATGGAGAAGTGTGTCTTAAGATCCGACTGGCCGACCTAGTGTTTACTCATCAATTCCTGGTGGCAGATATATGTGACGAGTGCATCATTGGAATCGACTTTATGAAACAGCACGGAGTTATTTTGGACATCGGTAATCAAGTTTTGAAGTACCAAAATAAGGAACTTCCAATGACTTATTCGAACGAAAGTACGTCGACACTGAGAACGGTCATCAGGGAAGATCTTATTCTGCCTCCTTCTTCTGAAGTGTTCGTTTGGACGAAACTGGAGGGTGAGTTTGGAAGCCTTCGATACCTCATGGTGGAACCAGACCCAGAGTGTTCCTCCCAAAGCGTCATCATTGGGAAAACACTGGTAGCACCGAAAAACAAAATGGTCCCCGTACGATTACTAAACACCAGACCGTACGATGTAAAGTTGAAGAAAGGAGAAGTCGTTGGACGTTGCGAATCGGTTGCAGCAATTACGAAGATCACAGACGAAGCTCCGAGAAAAACTATAACTCCGGAGGAGCTCGAAACCATCAGAGCTAGAATACTGAATTCATCCAACCTTGATCACCAACAAACAAGGATGGCTGAAAGTCTCCTACAAGAGTACACTGATATCTTCGCATCGCAAAAGGGGCAATATGGTAGGACACAGTTGGTGCAGCATCGCATCAACACAGGAGATGCAAGACCGATTCGTCAACCCGCAAGACGTCTTCCACTGGCCAAACAAGGTGAGGTTGAGGAAATGATAACAGCAATGAAAAAAGACGGTCTCATCGAAAATTCCAAAAGTCCTTGGGCGTCACCAGTGGTGCTAGTGAAAAAGAAAGACGGAAGCACTCGCTTTTGTGTGGACTACCGAAGGCTGAATGATGTAACTAAGAAGGACAGCTATCCCCTGCCGAGAATCAGTGATACCCTGGATGCCATGGAGGGAGCGCAGTGGTTCTCGACGCTGGACTTGAAGAGCGGATATTGGCAAGTTGACATCCACCCTGATGATCGGGAAAAGACGGCGTTTTCTACAGGTAATGGGCTCTGGCAGTTTAAAGTTATGCCGTTTGGGTTATGTAACGCTCCGGCAACATTCGAGCGTTTAATGGAGTGCGTTCTTCAAGGACTGACGTGGAAAGTGTGCCTAGTCTACTTGGACGATGTCATTGTTTACGGGAAAACATTTGACCAACATTGCAAGAACCTAAAAGCCGTGTTTCAGAGACTTCGAGAGGCTAACCTTAAACTGAATCCGGAAAAATGTGCTTTTTTCAAAACCGAATTCAAGTATTTGGGACACATCATCTCATCCCAAGGAGTAAAGACTGATCCTGAAAAAGTTGACTCCGTCAAAAATTGGCCAACACCACAGGACAAACATCAACTCCGAAGTTTTCTGGGACTTGCCACATATTACCGACGTTTTGTTAAGAACTTTGCTGGAGTTGCAAAGAGTTTGCATCAGCTCACCGAAAAGGGGAAGCAGTTTAAATGGTCAGGTGAGTGTGAGAAATCTTTCCAGGAACTCAAATACCGCCTCTGTAACGCTCCAGTGCTGGCACATCCAACACCTGGAAAAACATTCATCGTCGACGCAGATGCAAGCAACGTTGGAATCGGGGCGGTACTATCCCAAGTGCATGATGGCGAAGAGAAAGTGGTGGCATACTACAGCAAGGTCCTATCGAAACCCGAAAGAAACTACTGCGTGACCAGAAGGGAACTACTAGCTCTTATCTTGGCAACAAAGCACTTCCATAAGTACATCTATGGACAGAAATTCCTTCTGCGGACAGACCACGGTGCTCTGAGCTGGCTTTTGAACTTCAAAAATCCAGAAGGTCAAGTCGCAAGGTGGATAGAAAGATTGCAGACCTATGACTACCAGATCCAACACCGCAGAGGAAAGCTGCACTCAAACGCCGATGCATTATCCCGAAGACCTTGCAAAGTGGATTGCAAGCATTGCAGGCGGCAAGAAGACAAAGAAATCATTACCGCTCAGCGACTAAGAGCTGATCCAATAAGCGGATGGAGCAATGAGGAAGTGAGGACTGCTCAACAGGAAGATCCAGATATCGAACCCATTCTCGCATGGAAAGAAAATGAAGAGAAACCGGAATGGGGAGACATTTCTGACAGGAGTCCAGTTCTCAAAGCCTATTGGGCACAGTGGGACTCACTATATGTGCAAGAAGGTGTCCTCAGGCGAAGATGGGAATCCGCTGACGGTAAGTCACATGTGATGCAGCTGATCGTACCGCAGTCGAAAGTCAGTGAAGTTCTTCGGGAGATGCACGACGGACCTTCTGGAGGCCACCTCGGAGTAAACAAAACACTGGAGAAGGTGCGACATCGGTTCTACTGGTTATACGCTAGAGATGACGTGGAGAAGTGGTGCCGTCAATGTGACAAGTGTGCTGCAACCAAAGGACCTGGTAGGAAGATTCAAGGTAAGATGCATCAGTACAACGTTGGATCGCCTTTTGAGAGGATTGCAGTAGATGTGGCTGGGCCTTTTCCAGAGACCAACGCTGGAAACAAGTACATTCTGGTCGTGATGGACTATTTTAGTAAGTGGCCTGAGGCGTATGCCATCCCAAATCAAGAAGCCAAAACGGTGGTCGACCAGATTGTGTTTAACTGGGTAAGTAGGTTTGGCGTGCCTATGGAACTCCATTCCGACCAAGGGAGGAACTTTGAGTCAAACATCTTCCAAGGAGTGTGCGGACTACTAGGCATTAAGAAGACAAGAACCACACCGCTTCATCCACAATCTGATGGGATGGTTGAAAGATTCAACCGAACCTTGAAAGAACACCTCACCAAGGTCGTAGGCGACTACCAAAGAGACTGGGATAGGCACGTACCGCTATTCCTGATGGCCTATAGAAGTGCAGTACATAGCTCGACAGGACAAACACCATCTGATATCCTGTTCGGGAAAACCATGCGGCTGCCCAGCGAACTTAAATTTGGATGCCCCACCGAGGAGCCACAGGACACAAACGAGTATGTGGACGACCTCAAGGAGAGACTCGCTGACATCCATAAAAGAACAAGGGAACGGATGAAAACCTACAGCGACCGGATGAAGACACGGTACGATACAAAAGCGACAACGGCAGGATTCCGAGCAGGAGATCGTGTGTGGCTTTATAATCCTCATCGTCAAAAGGGATTGTCACCGAAACTTCAGCAGAACTGGGAAGGTCCTTATACTGTTGTCACGAGGATTAACGACGTGGTCTACCGCATCCAAAGAGGACTAAGAGGCAAGTTAAAAGTAGTGCATTGTGACCGGCTGCATCGATATAGTGGGGAGGCCGCAAATGAAATTATTCGGGACGAACAATCTTAAGGAGGGGGCAGTGTAATGTACACCCAACATTTAATACCAATTTCCTAATCGAAAACGTTCCACCGAAAAACACATCTGGGAGCACTATAATGGAGTGGTTTAAAAGAAGACGTCTTTTGTGAGTGAGTGTGTATGTGTGCAGAAATACCGGGAGGGGAACTTGTCTAGACATCATGGTTCATGGAAAAACTACTAGAAATCTCTCGATGGTTCACTTTCCTATATAAAGAGGGAGCTGACGCAACCAGAAGTCAGTTTTGTTTATAGAGTGATAAAGTTAAGAGTAAATACAAGTGATAGTCCAAAAGTCGAGTTGAGTTCGAATAAAGTGTATATCGAAAGTAGATACTGAATAAAGTGGTAGAATTAAATTGAAAGGTAGAGTTTTATTTTTTTTTGCGAACTAAGCGCACGTTACAATATCTCCATGCGTTTCCAGCGATTCTCGTGTGTGACCAACACGACCGCACTTAGTGCGTAGTTTGATTGGCTTAAAGTACTCGACATCATCCTTGTTGAAGAGCATATATATAACGAATCGTAGCACACTTGCCATTGTTTCGTTTCGGGTGTCCACTTAATTGGATAGGCACTTTGGAGTCTAGTATGTGCTTCAGAATGGCGTGCCTTTTTTTTTCCTCAAAAGAAAACACCTGAACGAATAAAATTATGGTTGCAAATGAAAAATATAATTTTTTCATCTGCAACCATAACTAAGGAAGTGCAGATGGTTCCTTGCCTCTCTATCAGACAAGTTTGCATTTTATATCTTGTGTCTTTTTCCGATTTTAATCTGCACTTGCAGATGCATGTAAATCCACCATCAATTGTCAATGCAAATGCTAAAGTTTCAGAAAGAGTACGTGTTCTTGCAGTTCGCACAGACCTCTGAAGATGTATATCGGAAATGACACGAACGAAGGACTCAACAGCTAGCTGGTTGATGATTTCTTCTTCAGCATCCGGGTATTCCAGGTGTACCAGTCTTTCGACGTCTGCTTGGAGCTGCTGTAGACTTTCAACCCTTTTCTGGACTCTGTTATTAAGTTATACTGTGAAGACTTCTTTCAAGTGGCTATCCCCAAAGCGTTTGTCTATAGCTGCCACGAGAGAGCTGAAATCGTCGCTCTTATCAGCTGGAACAGTTTGAAGTAATTCAGCTGCTGGTTCTTTAAGAGCAAGAGTCAGTGCTATGTACTTGTCTTCGTCATCCCAGCCATTTGTTGTCGCGGCTGCCTCAAATTGTCTCTTGTAAACTGGCCAAGAAGACTGTCCCTCAAATGTTGGGGAATTCATCTCCTTTTTCCTTGCAAACTCTCCATTAGATTCTCGAATTTTGATTTTCCGTGCAGATGGCATATAAAACCTGCACATATGTGCGGTTCTGACGTCATTTTTACGTCATAATTTGCGAATATTGACGCATATCGTCTGAACACCCTTTTGTGACAGTCCGCACATGCACGCAAATGGTTTGCGGACGATGTGCGACAGCAAAACCGCACATAAATGTGCGGCAGTTTTGCATATCGTCTGAACACCCTCGCACATTTTTTGTGACAGTTTGCGTGCATGTGCGTGCATGTGCGATCGTCTCAATTATAGCGTTGACACGAAAATAGGACAACGCAAATGTGCATATTTTACGCACATCAGTGAAGTGTAGCTGTGAACAATATCCAATTGTAGAAAGAAAAAAATATTAATGTCGATTTCCAGTGGTACACAAAAGCACTTTTAAAAGTGCTTTTTTGCTCGAAATATGTTACATTGAGGCACTAGATCACTTTTTTTTGCACCGAAAAAGCACTTTTACGAATCTCGATTCAGAGGCAAGATTTACACGCACTTTCACGTACACCAACACAAAACATTTGACGTTTACCAGTTTGCCGTTTGATTATATTGCATTTTTGGTTAAAGGACTGTGAAAGAGAGATAATTAAAATAAACAATAAACTATTTTGTGAAAATGGATCGCTCAGTTTTAGCTGAAATTATCAAAATATTTATGAGTCGTCATCTAGTTCTGATTCCAACGAAGAAGTGTTTGAAATTCTGAAATTCCTTACACAAAACGAAAGGCATTCTGTGAATAATTTTGTTCAAAGTGTTGTGTACAGTTATTCGGATGAGGAGGTTTCTTCCTAGTGCATTTATTAATAAAGTTTCGAAAACATTCTTTCTATAAAAATTGCAGAACAAAACAAACGGGAAGAGCTGGCTGTCAAAAATAGCACACATACAATGATAAAAAAAAGAATTTTGTCTTTTCTGTTCCAGTGAGCACGAAAAAAAAGCACTTTTTTAGAGTGCTTTTGTTTTTGCAAAGGAAATCGACATTAATGAGTGAACAAGAAATAGATTTTGAGGGCCCACAGCAAAATAAATAGCGCTGCACAAGGAAATCAGAATCCGGGATTCGAATTGAGCAACACAGCTGGGCCCCTGATGAAATTAAAGCCCTAATTACTGCGGTGGAGAAGCGCCCTAGGCTTTGGGATGCTGGTTCGGCGGAGTACAAGCTCGGAAAGCTTGATTTTTGGCGTGAGGTGGTTGACGAAATTGGCTTTGACATTACTGTTAAGGAGGCCAAGTGCAAGTGGGGCTGTTTGCGGGTAACATTCAAGGCAAATTTGGCAAAACTACGCACCAAAAAGTCAGGGCAGGGTGCAGAAACATCCTCCGTGCATTGGCAGTTTTTTAATCAGATGATGTTTCTGGAGGCCAACGATGTAAAAAGATCCACTTCATCTGTTTCGTCAATGGACCATTGGGTCAATTCCCGATCTGTGAAGCTGTGAAGTAAAAACATTTATCACAGCTTCACCGAAAATTCGATTCTCGATTAGTGAAAATTCAACCCCAAATGTCAATTTTTTTCATATGATAAATTTCTTTTCATTGCCGTATGAGTCGGTTAAAAATTCAATTATGAAAAATGGCCGCAAAACTCAAATGATGAGAAATCCAATTGGAATCCAATTGAAATTATAGAGAAAATGAGAGAAAACTGTCAGAATTTATCATTTAGAACGTTTTAGTACTTTTTAGATCCGGAATCGCTAGAGTTGGTTCGTGAAGTGATAAAATGAAAAAACTGTATGAAAACTGAAATTATATTTTTTTTTTTCACTTCACAGCTTCACAGATCGGGAATTGACCCCCATGTTAGTTTTTATGAAATTCTGGTTTTTCTTTTTAGATTAACCATTTTCTTTTATTTTACAGGACTTTACTGCTCTGGTTGATGACGCGGTTACAAATGATTTACCACTGTTAGAACCTGTAGTCGGCCAGCCCCAGCAGCGCAAACGTAGATTTGTGACAGAAACATTAACACCGCCTTCGACATCAACGTCACCGTCGCCATCATGTTCAACAACCGCTCGTTTGGCCATTTTAAATCCAGTTTAAATCCAGCAGTCTCCGCTTTGTAATCAAGCGACAAGAATTCAACGTTCTGCGATTATTTATTGTGCCATTTAAGACATCTTCCTGAAGACCAAGCTGATCACTTACGAAATGGCATGGATCACTATTTAATAGAATTCTTAGAGGATAATTCACGTTCGTCATCGGTTCAATTGGTTCGTTTTCTCGAGGATGCTGAAGACGAAGTCGATGTAGACGCTTTGGAACCGAACATCGTTCATAATGATGAGGAGGAAAGACCAAGTGCCTTCTTTGAACCTTCGACAGGATGCAAAACTTGTAGTTCGACCGAAGAATTAGACGAGGAGCTGCTTGAAGTGTAATCTCATCCCTTTCTATGGCCTCCACGGCCGAAAATTGACTGTTTCTGATTTTTTTAGTTCCTATACACAATACCTATATACTTAAATATTAGTAGATCTTTTTTTGTTAACTTGAGTATTTATTTTCCAATTTTTGTTTTTTTTTTAATCCTAATGAAAGCAATAAACAAATTGAATTTAATCATAATTTTTTGGTATGTTTAAATGTGAGCATATTGCCATTCAATATCGCCTTCTTCGGTGAAGTAGTGCGTGAACTCTTTTTGAATGTCTTTGCTTTCAGATCCAAGGTCTCGTGATTGTAGTTCCTCAAGTGGATACATTGTTGAGCTTTAAACATCAGCACGCCACTCACCAGGACTCACTATATTTCCTTCAGCATTGGTCAAACGATATATTCGGTGCGTATTTCGTTTCATTTGTGGAAATTAAGTAGTTGTGAAGCACACAATAGGCAAACGTCACTTTGTCGTTTTTTGAGCATCCAAATGAATTGGTTTCCGAAGGACTCGAAAACGTGCAGACATTATGCCAAAGACATTTTCAATGATGCGCCGTGCACGACTCAAACAATAGTTGAAGACCCGCTGCACCATTGTCAGACCACGTTGGGCATACGGCTTCATTATATTTGGCCGCATAACAAAGGCATCGTCTGCAAGGAGAACCTACGGAACGGGAGTATCTCGTCCAGGCAGTGGTTGAGGTGATGGTAAACACAGCTGATCCGTAGCCAATGCTTGGCCAAAACTGCAACGGTTGAAAACTCCACCATCCGAATGTCGTCCGTAGCGACCGACATCTACATACAATAATTTGTATTCAACATCTGCCACTCCCATCAGCACAATGCTATGCGTTCCTATATGAAACAAGAAATGAGTGCCACTTTAAAATATTGAAAACGAGTAAATACCTCTGTAATTATAAAATACGCTGCCTGCATTTGGTGGTGCGACCATCACAACGTGCTGGCCATCTAATGCACCGATGCAGTTGGGAAATTGCCATCGCTGATTAAACTCTTCTGCTACAGTTTTCCACTCGTTTACACTTTTCGGTGTCTGTTCGAAAAAGTTAGGAAAAGTAAATAAATAAGTTATGATAAAAACACTCACTTTTAAATATTCGCTGATAACAGCTTCGTATATTGCGTCAAGCACTTCTGGAATTATTATTGAAAATGTGTTTGCTAGAATGCGGAAAAGATATTGCATAGACCTGAAATTGTCGCCTGTAGCCAAGAAACGAAGAGAGTGACGGGAATGCTTGTTCGCATGTTGGTGGTTCTTACCAGCGGCTGGCAGTAGCAGCAGCAAGCAGCGGCTGGCAGTGTGGTCACACTTAGCTGCTAGCCACTCGTCAAATCACACACTGCCAGCTAACCGATTGACAGCAGCTGCCATTTGCCATACTTCAATTTCAATTTGCTGTATTGGCTGTTTAGAATATAGAATCTAAAAGCTATCGAACTACTATTGATTTAGCAAACAGAAGAATTATGGCACACATTTGAAGGCAGCAATGGTTCGCTTACGTTTGTATGAAACATTGGCGTTGCAGGCGTTCCAGAGCCAGAGTTCCCAGGGTATTTGCTGTTGGAACAATTTCAAGCGCAGGTAATTAAAATAATCAAAAAGACTTCAGCAATTGCAAAATTTAAATGTTTTTAGTTTGGAGATGCTCTTCGACCAGCTTTCTCATCAGATACACCATCGCATGTAACGGTAGCCGCGTGTGAGGTGTGCTCTGCTTGAATAGGTTCGGGTATAGCACGGGATTTTAATGATATTCGATGAGTGCATCAGTTGCTGGTGTCTAGCCTGGACAAACTGCATACCAAGACCAACAGCACGCAGTTATACAACGAAAGCATGGCTACACTTAAAAAGCTTAGTATACTCAAAGCATGGGCTCAGGTGTACCTATATCGTAGTAGAAAAAAAAACAGAAAAAACTTTCAAGCAACGCAAAGCTGTTCTGATGAGCAGCAATGGGATAGCCAGAGCTGGATAATTTGTCGACTCAATGGTTAGCGCCATTGAAAGACCACGCGTTGCTGTTGCTTCCGCCCGAATTTCAAGAGTCAATTACGACATGATGGTGGTGCATTCTATACAACAGACACAATAAACTCCTCAAAGCCTATCATTCTCTCTATGCAGCTGCTCTCTGGTAAAAAGGAGGTGGGTTCGATGATCGAGAAAATGACAAGAATGATAAGTCCAATTTCGGGAACAACAACGCAATTTCAAATGGAAGTTTGTCAGCCGATAGATTGCATGATCTTTGGTATTTGCGTGGAAGTCATAATGACAATGAGGGCAAGACAGATGTATGTAAGATTTATGCAAATTACTTTGAGATTTCATGCAACTGGAGATAGTTTTAGTTTTAGATCTCTGGCGCTGTTGTTCAGGGTACAGCTCAATTTCGATGTTTTTATCTGAAGTGATGTCAGCCAATTATCTAGTTCTCAAACAGTTTTTTAAGGTAAGAAATTATCTACATATTTCTATACAATATTATAAAGAGAAAAGATTGTTTTGTTTGTTTGTTTGTTTAACTGAATAGGCTCTAAAGCTGCTGAGCTGATTCGAATGATCAACTTATATTTAGTAGCAGCATTCTATTACATTTTTAGGTACCCGACCAAACAAACCAACCACTGGAAAGAGATCCAGAAAGGATTCGAATCCAAATGGAACTTTCCCAACTGTTGCGGTGTTCTAGATGAAAAACATATTCGTATTAAACGGCCTTCAAATTCAACGTCGATGTTTTTCAACTACAAGAGAACATATAGTATCGTATTATTTGCTATTGTTTTCGATATGTAGATGTTGGACAAGATGGCAGAGCCAGTAAATAATAATAAAATTTTAATTGTTTGCCTTGGAATTCATGTTTTATTATTTATTTTGCTATCACGATACACAATTCGTGATAAGAGGCTCATCACGAAGATTAAAAATGTTTATGATCTCAGACACGGTGCACAAACAATGTTGCTATCAATAAGAAAATACAACAAAGCCAAGCTCATAAGCTCCTGTAGCTTTTTAAATTATCATGGAGTTGGGCAAGATATTTAAAAATTTCAAATGATCAATTGGAATTATGGTTGGCACCAAAGCAAAAGAAACTTTTTCCTTTGTTGTAAAATGTTGGCATATGACAATAGCCTATTTTTTTTTTTTTTTTTTAAGAAAAACACTTTGATCAGAAGAATCAACTTTTAACTTTTTTTCTGACGTACAAGACCAAATCTTTCTCCCCATACCTACAGACCTACACCCAAAAATTGTTCACGCATTACTTGCGCAAACTGCCTCGAAGTATGTAGTAACGTCCTTCCAACTCTAAAGACTGCAAAAATTACATCAAAGCTAAGAAATGTGTTGTTTAAAAAACCTTTATGTATATTTGAAAAAAATATAAAATTTTATTTGTATAAAACAAATTTAAAAAAAAAAACATTAGAATTCCAATAAACTTTTTCTCAATTATAAAAGTCAAGTTGAATCAGTTTCTTCTTTTGTTCGCTTTGAATCGCTTTCATCCCCGGCTTCGATTGAACGTTTTTCAGCAGTTTTTTTATTCGATGGGGAAAGGTGTAGTTCTTTTTCTTGGTTCTTTACAACTGCCGCATTATCTTCTTTTTCTTGGTTTTCCTTAGGCGAACTTTCATCTACAAATTTCTTCATTTCAGACCTCTCAATTTGAGCTTGTTTGTTGGCGATGTATAATACTTTAAAATTTTTCTAAGAAACATCGTTACATACACTGAAGCTGGGGCTAGATTCCGCAAGAGTGAGTATAAAAAACTCACACTCACGGCCCTCTGAAAACTCACGCTCTGAAAGACCGTGAATAAATTTGAAGGATAGTGTACACGTTTTCTGTCAAAAAAACTCACCTTCACCCTTGCGGAATTCAAATTAGAGAGTGTGCACAATTTTTTGTGTACACAATAAAAATTCACTCTTGCGGAATCTAGCCCCTGGTAAGCAAAAGTCCAGTACCAATGCTAAAAATTTACTTTCAACATCAGGTACACTTCTATTCGTTATGCTTCTCGAAATGTGACAAAATAACATCTTCTTGAGGAGAATTGTACGTTTAAAAGTACCACGACATTTTCTGTGGTTTTATCAAAAGTTTTCTGTAAACTTCTACCAAAGAGAATATTTTAACACCCATTTTCAACTTCTCAAAGCTGAGGTCATCTTCGGCAAGAATATCTGGGTACAATTTCGCTACTTCGTTTGCTGGGTAAGTAATGTCGTGTCCCGGAAGAGGGAGAACAACATCAAATATGGTATACCCCGCATTCGAAATATCTTCTTCCGATAAAGAATTCACTGTCAGTTTAAAGCCGACTCTGCCTCTTTTGATTTGGAAACTTCTTCTTCATTTATATCCACTGCGTCTTCATCAACGACAGGCACATCATTATCTGCGTCCAAAGCCATCTCGTCTAGTTCGTCTAGCTTCCGATAAACTATATCATATAACCAACAATTAATTTCAGACCGTGCTCCTTGATTCTTTTGGTATACATCAAAAGCATGTTTCTCGGAATCTATAATTTGTTTTTCATTAAACATTGTAACTCAAAAGAAAATGTGTTTTGATTACCTTCCGCAAAGCATTAGCGTAGTCACTCTCTCCATATTAAGACAATCCGTTTAAGAACTTCTTTTCCAACAATTACAAAGATACAAAAACTTTTATTCGTGAAAACTGGCTATAAAAAGAAATAACTACTTGTTCAAATTATTATTTAAAAAAAAAAAGTTTTTAATCTACCCTCTAACGTTTACGGCCATATTATTCACTCAATAAATTTAAACCCAATAGAAATAAACCCTGTTGTCAAAATTTGATCCCAGGTTTATATTTTGATCCCGGATTTAAAATAAACCCAGTTGTCAAAGTGACAAACGTCAAATCGTTGAAAGTGCTGCTTGTAAATAGATTTTTGTTTGAAGAAATTGTAAGCAATACTTTTCATTTATATCTTGCATTGTCGATTAAATTAAATTTATATTCTATCTTTTTCATGATGTTGCAGGTTCAACCAACAACCAACCAACAACCAACCATCAACCAACCAACAACCAACCAACCAACAACCAACCAAGATTTTAAATTTGAAGAAATTGTAAGTAATAATTTCATTTATATTTTACATTGTCGATTTAATTTATATACTATCTTTTCCATGGTGTTGCAGGTTCAAGAAATGGAAACTCCACCAGCTACTTCAGGTCTTGCTGAAAAGGCAACAAGGGCCAAGAAATTCGCAAAATGTTTCTGCATTGCTGATGAACAAACTACGCGAAGGCACCGCACCTGATATTACCAACGAGGATTACTTCCCAACTCTTGGCGCCTACACGACGTTAATTGAAGTTGGTCTCAGATACTCAATAATCCAAAACGGAGGCTGTTCGCCCCGTTCTGAATTCTGATGTCCAAGTAGCTGATCATTACTTAAGAAGCAGACGAGTGGGAGCGCTTTTTTTTATTTTAACAGACAACAACATGTAACCAAGTCCAAAGCAAATGAAATGAATATACTCGTAAAATAAAAAACTAAACACTAAATTTCACATCAGTCATGATCAGCGCTGTAGCATTTTTGGAACGACCTGTTTTGGTCCTTTAAATGATCGTTCAATGGCCAATTCGGTTTCCAACGCGTAAAGGTATGAACAAGAACATATATCGTCGACATATTTCGAAACCAGAATGGGGTTTTCCGCATTGTCAGCATCAATGTTTTGAACCGCATCAATTAAATTGGCCGAATGCGATTGCACATTTACGATTTTGATTGAACATTCATTAGCTGATGCTGTATCTTTTACTTCGTCCTGTGAATCACTTCCAATCAAAGAACCTTGCGTTGGTTTTGCAGAAGTTTGTTTAATGGCTACGACAAATTACTGTCCTCCTGCCTGATTGTTGCTCCCTGTACTAGCTTAGATATAGTTCATAGCAGACTGACTGTTGTTGGCTGCTATTGGTTGGGTTGGCTTCTTCCAGTTACTGTCCACGCGTGACTTTGATTTTTAGGATCTTTTAACTCTTTTAAAATCATTGTGGCCACCTCTGATACTGGAGTCCTTGTCACTTGGGTATCTTTAGTCGTCTAATTGAAAGACAAAATTAATTCCCATTTGAGTTTACAAGAATCTATCAAATGTACTTACCTAGCAAAATGCTTTGCCAATGCAAATGGTAATTAGAAGGAATATAACGCAGTCTGTTTAGCAACAATTGACTTGTAAGACTCGTAATATATTTACTTGTTGGCTGTAAGTAAAAATCAAGTGATTGTCGGCACTTCGGCAGATAGAACAAAAATTCAACAAATAATTTTCACCTTTTACTTTTGACAGATTGGATTGGGTTTGTTCGCGTAACATATATAAAGCACACTTTTTATGTCAAAATCTAGGTAAGCTTGCTTGATTTGGCTGACAGAGGCCGCCAGTCAACTCCCCGACTACTCTTGAATTCATTGGAATAGTGTTCCTCCTACCAGAGGCCGCCAGTCAATTCACCGCAAACCACAAGACCGCTTGTGTAAATTTGCAAAAACAAAACGCTCGAATTAACCGAAAAGGAGTTCCTCCTAACAGAGGCCGTCGGTTAGTTCCTCTGCCGTGGCCATTACAGCCACTCCCCCCCCCCCGTTGTTCCGTCAAGCGTCGCCTCTTCCTGTAGACGACGTTCTTAATCACATTTATATTCTTTTATTATTACAGGAGCGTAGCTGTCATTAAACCCGCCCCGGTCCAATCAACCTCGTACCGGTTTCAAACTTCCGTGCCGTCCGAAAGCCAAGCGACTAACATACGAAACTTTAACCAAAGGAGAAGCGTCATCCAGCCAAAGCGCCCCGCAAGTACCAGGCTGGCGAGCCTGCACCGCAACCCATTTACTCGTACTGTGCCAGAACTGAAAACTGTTCCTTTTTCTTTTTGGTAAACAATAAACAAGATTGTAACTCATAAATTGCCTCGACTCGCCTCGTTATTTTAGAAGTTGGACTACTGCACCCAAGTCTTAGAGCTTCCTTGGGAAGAAACCTTGGACCCGCTGAGTCCTACCCCAGCAGGGATTAAAGAAGCCTCACAAATTGGCGCCCGAGCAGGGACATTGCTAAGCGTTCAACCCCCGACCGCCCGTTACCTGGAACCGACGCATTGTCCACCGACCGCAGCCGCCCGCAGCCGACCGAACCTCATCCAACATGGCGAGTAATGAAAACGCACCCGCAACGTCCGACCAGACCTCCGACCATTCCGAGGAAGACTTCAATCCATACGAGAACCTGAGGTTCATATACTTTTTGAAAAAGCCAGAGCTCATCGAGACGCTTAATATGCGAGGATTGAACACCACCGGCACCGTACGCGATTTACGCCAGCGGTTAATTCAACACCTGAAAGAGTTACGAGCCCATAAGTCCACCCAGAATTTATGCACGGAGTGTGAGAGGAAAATTGAGGCCCGGAACGACGCCGAAAAAGAAGACACCATCCCGACGGACACACGCAAAGTTAAGCAGTCCGTGTACCAGACCAGCCTGCAGGTGCCTCTACTACAAACCGCTAACACAACATCACCGCCGTCCACGTCACAATTAGTGTACCGACAGCAACACTTTGAACGCGCTACGTCGGCGCCTCCGACTATTCGCCCTAACGACAATGGAACAGCCCAAAGACACCCGTCCGACCCCCCTGTCCAACACCGGTTCCCATTGAGTTACGAAGCGGAGTTAATGAACGTCGTGCGTAAGTGGGGTCTGCGCTTCGATTCTTCCGGCCAGCCTTTGGAATTCCTGGAGAGGATCGAAGAACTCGCACAGTGCTACGAAATCCCTCTTGACCAGATGGTGTGAACCCTCCCCGACATCTTCAAGGGTTCCGCTCTCGAATGGCTGCGGATCAACCGAGACGAATTCCATGATTGGCACGCCTTCCGTCGCTCCTTCATCAGCTACTTCCTTCCGTCACGTTACTACGTCAAGTTAGAAGATGAAATTTTGCGGAAACGCCAAGGCCTACGTGAGAAAGCTAAGGATTATATCCGCTCATTCTTATACCTGATCCGCCAGCATCCACGTATGACGGCCGCCGAACACTTGGATAGGATATATGACAACCTCCGACCTGAGTATCGTCTATACATCAAAAGGAAGGATTTCCGTAGTTTAGAAGAGCTGATGGAGTTAACCGACGAGTTCGAGTTCATTCAAAAAGAGGACCGATCCAGCGCCAACGCCACAGCCCCACCTAAGTCTTACCCCTTCGCCGTTCCCCGTATAAGAATACCACCGCCCGCACGCTTTCCGGAGACCGACGCTATAGTACCGCACGGCCGAGCACCATCACCGAGTACTGATTTTAATAGGAACACCCACTGCTGGCAGTGTAAGCAGCGGGGGCACATGAAAAAGGATTCGGTTGTTCTGTTCTTTTTGCGGCACGGATGGCCGACTTACGAAGGACTGCCCTTGCCATCAGAATCCAGTCGCAGTGGCACGAATAGCGGTCAGAACTGACCCACGACTCTTCATACGAATAACCACCGCCGACCAGACTTATTTCGCCTAAGTTGATACCGGCTCCACCCGATCCTTTATCGGCAAAGAACTTAGAGACGAATGCATCCGGTTAGGTATCCCATCGCGGAACCAAGCACACGTTATCGAGCTAGCTGACGGTCATTCGACTCAAACGTCAGAACACTACAGCATTAGCTTGCACGTGAATAACCGAACGATTACGGGTGAGGCCTTGTATATGCCTAATTTAGCGGAGGATGCCATTCTGGGGATGGATTTCTTGGGTCAGGCCGGTTGTAAATTAACTTTGGGAGGGCAGGAAATCTCCAGTGGAAAAGAGAGAAGCCCCCGGTCGCCCCATATCCTATGTGCGCTCACCGAAGAACTGGGAGGCCAGCAAGGTACAAACGAAAAACAAGACCTACAACTGGACGCCCGCCTAAAGGAATTTCTAGCCGAAGAGTTACCTCGGTTTAACGAGACTAAAGGTATATCCACCGTAGTACCGCACGTCATACGCTTGAAGAACACCGAGCCGTTCAAACAGCGGTACTATCCGCGCAACCCCGCCATGCAGCAAATCATAAATGAGGAAATCGACGACTTATTAGCATCAGGGAAAATCAGCCCGTCCAAAAGCCCGCATAGTTCGCCGGTAGTACTTGTACGTAAGAAGGAAGGGTCATGGAGGGTATGCGTTGACTTCCGCCAGCTCAACGAAGTTTCGTTTAAAGACGCTTACCCTTTATCATACATTTCGTCAATTCTAGACAAGCTGCGTGGAGCTCGATACCTATCAACCATCGATCTCAAACAAGGCTATTGGCAGATCGCGTTGAAGGCCGAATGCCGTCCGTACACCGCATTCACCGTCCCAGGCCGCGGCTTGTTCGAGTGGAATGTAATGCCTTGTGGGTTACACTCAGCCGGAGCTACGTTCCAAAGGGCCATGGACGAAATCTTTGGACACGATATGGAGGATCATGTGTTGGTGTACTTAGACGACATAATCATCATCAGCAAAACATTCGACGACCACCTTCGCCATTTGGGAGAGGTATTTCGAAGATTACGCGCCGCAAATCTAAAAATAAATCCGGACAAATGCCACTTTTGCCGGCCTAGCCTGAAGTACCTAGGGCACGTCATATGCAAAGATGGTATTAGTACCGACCCTGATAAAGTGGCCGCCGTTCGAGACTTAAAGGCACCTACGAACGTACGAGAACTCAGACGTATTTTAGGCATTTGCTCCTGGTATCGCCGGTTTATTCGAGATTTTTCCACCATCGCAACACCCCTCACGTCCCTCTTGAAGAAATCAACTAAATGGGTATGGACAGACAAGCAGCAGGCCGCCTTCGATACTCTCAAGACCAGGTTAACAGAAGCGCCCGTGTTAGCATGTCCCGACTTTTCACAACCGTTCACACTACAGACCGACGCCAGCCAATATGGCCTGGGCGTGGTATTGACACAAAAGTCAGAGGGGCACGAAAAGGTAATCGCATACGCCAGCCGAACGTTGACCGATCTCGAGGTAAAATATGCTGCCACCGAAAAAGAATGTTTAGCGATTCTGTGGGGAATCCGTAAGATGCGCCCTTATTTGGAAGGATATCATTTCAACGTCATCACCGACCACCATTCGCTCAAATGGTTGCACTCGCTCGAAAATCCATCGGGAAGATTGGCAAGATGGGCATTGGAGTTACAACAGTACGACTTCGACATCCAGTACCGGAAAGGAGCGTTTAACGTAGTGGCTGACGCACTATCGCGGGACCCTCTGACCATAACCGAGACCGACCGACTAGCCGTGATGCGAGACGCCAATCCCGAATGGGTCCAGGTTAAATACGAGCAAGTGAGACAAACGCCCGAAAAATTCCCCGATTTCCGTATCACCGACAATCGACTGTACCGCCGCTTCACCAGTACCAACCCTTTGTCCGACCCTGGCACCGACGATTGGAAATTGTGCGTACCCCTCGCCGAACGACCGCAGGTACTGTACGAAAACCACGACGTAGTGACGGCTGGGCATTTGGGCATCGCCAAAACCACCTCCCGCGTTATGTTAAAGTATCATTGGCCGGGGATGTGTCGCGATATCGCCAAATACGTCCGCAAGTGCCAAACCTGCAACCAATACAAGCCCTCCCAACAAAAACCCAGCGGCCTCATGCACACGACTCAAACTGAGGGGCCGTGGGATGTAGTAAGCGTAGACTTCGTAGGGCCCCTGCCTCGGTTGATGAAAGGCAACACCGTGATCCTGGTTTTTACCGATAAATTCACTAAGTGGGTAGAAGCCGTTCCCCTTCCCGCTGCGACTACCGTAAGCTTGATGAAGGCCATCCGTGAGAGAGTTTTCACTCGGTTCGGAATTCCGAAAATGGTGCTTTCCGACAACGGGAGCCAATTCATCAGCCATTCATTCCGAGAATTACTATCCGATTTAGGCATAGTTCATCGTCTCACTGCCCCGTACACTCCACAGGAAAATCCGACCGAGCGAGTGAACCGCGTGTTAAAGACGATGATTGCCCAGTACATCCAAGGCAACCAACGACATTGGGATGATCATATCCCCGAATTAACCTTTGCAATGAACACAAGCCGCCACGAATCAACTGGTTATTCTCCGGCCTTGTTAAATTTCGGTAGAGAATTAAGAATGCCAGTACCATGGGGAAAGAGGATAGCCGCGATGGATCGATAGACGATATCAACGTAAGAGCAGAGCGCATGAAAGATTTATTCGAACTCGTTAAAATAAATCTCC
Source organism: Melanostoma mellinum (assembly GCA_914767635.1). Classification (NCBI taxonomy): domain Eukaryota; kingdom Metazoa; phylum Arthropoda; class Insecta; order Diptera; family Syrphidae; genus Melanostoma; species Melanostoma mellinum. The sequence continues at coordinate 109,661,350 of OU612059.1, forward strand.
AGCAGGCTGCTCAAACACAAGCGAAACATTACAACCTCCGACACCGCCCCTGGCGCCCCCTTGTCGGCGATAAGGTCTACAAACGTCACCGAGTTCTCTCTTCGGGAGTAAACTACTTCGCAGAGAAATTAGCTCCTCGCTATGAAGTACCTTACGAGGTAACAAAAATACTCTCTCCCGTTATTGTGGCATTGCGGAAAAGAGACACTAAAGGCAACATCACGAACGTCCGGGCTCACGTAAGAGACATTAAAAATTATATTTCTCCTAAAGAGGTATCAACAAATTAACTTCTAGTGTAACCAGTCATCCATCAACCACCGTCGCGATCAGACCATCCCAGAAGCGACCAGAGGCACAGATTTCCCCCGTGACGAAAGCATTTTGTAGCCTAGGACCAACCATCCAAGGGGTAAGTGGCATGCACGACGGGCAAAATAAATTAACATCACTATTACTTCCCGACACCAGAACCAACTCCATAACACGACCGGCAGCCAACCCCAAATTAACCTTCGAAGCAATGCCAGCTCCGCCAGCAGCCGATCCATGCCAACAAAAACGTACCGCCCCGGCCCGGCCAAGACCCCCACCTCGAGACGCCACCACCGTAGTAATCACGTTGGGGGGAAAGACGGCACAGCCCACAACATCTCGCCGGGTAACGACTAGGAGACCACCGAGCACCGGAGCCGCGCCAATTCACCCTCCTCTATCCCCACCGCACGTCATGGCACAGGTGCGGGCAACTAAACGCCGAGCCAAGGAGTTATGGGCTGAACGGCTCGCGGCCGTCGGAGTACCCAGTACCAGCCATCTTCCCGAAATACGGCGCGCCCCGATGGCGCCAAGATGGGTACTACATAAGCTAGACCTGACTTCCCCAAAAGTCGCACCGCAAGCTCACGCTCAACTTGCAGCCGTACGCATGACGCCAGAACAAGTACGACGCGACCCAAGGACAGCTAGATACGCTCCCTATGTCCAAACCCCTCCGCCGGTAAAGAAGCCAATCACAAGCAACGCTACCCAACCAACAGACGAATTATTTGCCACTCCGGCGCGCGCAAACCAGTGCTCAGCTGTCAGACCACCCGGCATCAACGTTAGCGGGGCGTTCCTCCGATATCAGCAACGTAAACGAGCAGCAGAACGAGCCGCCGAAGGGGCCCAATAGCAATAGTACGAAATGCTCTGGCAGTCGAAATTTCAGAGGACCGAGCGTTTATGAGTTGCATTTTTTTTTTCTCTTATTAGTATTATTTTTTTTACACTTGTTTAAAGTGCTTCAAGAATGAGTTTGTTTTGTTAATGTTTTTTTTTACAAGAAGTTTTGTTTAATTGGTTTTCCTATTAAAATAATAAAAAAAAAAAAAAAAAAAATATATCAAAAGGAGTTCGTAATTTTTATATGAGATGCTGAATACGAGAGGGTTCTCGTCTTATAAAGTAAGGGGGGTCTGTGACGATACGTCACAATTTCTTTTGCACCGCCGCCAAACTACTTACCGATCACCCTACGCTTTGCACCATCCACTTGCCGCGACACCATCCGTAATACGGGTACCAAGAAACAATCTACGCAGTCACACGAAAATACACACCTCTAAGCAGCAACCGCCGAAAGCCCACCATGTGTGCATACACACTATTCGGTTTTGCACACTTTATAAATTGGGCTCCATACGAAAATAAATACCAACAAGCAGCGGCACGTAAGCTGCCATCGACCAGTGAATTTATTTTTCCATACAAAAATAAATACCAACAAGCAGCGGCACGTAAGCTGCCATCGACCAGTGAATTTATTTTTCCAAGGGTCTGCTCGCCATGGAATGTATGTATAGTGACCTTGGTAGGTAAACACGAAAACCGAGCATGTGCATGATCGGTGATGAGTAAATATTACACTCGCTTGATAAAACTCACATTCTCTCCCTACCCGAAAATCAATAAGTAGAGGTGAAATTTTATGGAAAAATCAGAGAAGATTTGTCAACTATTTGTTGTTAGGGGCAATACCACTACAACTTTAATAATTTTCATCTTCTCCATTCCCCGACCGTCCTGAGTGAAATTGCTGGAATAGTGTCCCTCCTACCAGAGGCCGCCAGTCAAATTCACATTATTTTTGAGTTCACTGGAAAGGTGTTCCTCCTAACAGAGGCCGCCAGTCAACTCCCCGACTACTCTTGAATTCATTGGAATAGTGTTCCTCCTACCAGAGGCCGCTAGTCAATTCACCGCAAACCACAAGACCGCTTGTGTAAATTTGCAAAAACAAAACGCTCGAATTAACCGAAAAGGAGTTCCTCCTAACAGAGGCCGTCGGTTAGTTCCTCTGCTGTGGCCATTACAGCCACTCCCCCCCCCCCCCCGTTGTTCCGTCAAGCGTCGCCTCTTCCTATAGACGACGTTCTTAATCACATTTATATTCTTTTATTATTACAGGAGCGTAGCTGTCATTAAACCCGCCCCGGTCCAATCAACCTCGTACCGGTTTCAAACTTCCGTGCCGTCCGAAAGCCAAGCGACTAACATACGAAACTTTAACCAAAGGAGAAGCGTCATCCAGCCAAAGCGCCCCGCAAGTACCAGGCCGGCGAGCCTGCACCACAACCCATTTACTCGTACTGTGCCAGAACTGAAAACCAATTAAAAAAACTTTGTAAAGACTTGTTCCTTTTTCTTTTTGGTAAACAATAAACAAGATTGTAACTCATAAATTGCCTCGACTCGCCTCGTTATTTTAGAAGTTGGACTACTGCACAAAAGTCTTAGAGCTTCCTTGGGAAGAAACCTTGGACCCGCTGAGTCCTACCCCAGCAGGGATTAAAGAAGCCTCACAACATACCCACCAAATCTGACCAAGCACCAATCAATACAAAGCACTATAGAACTCCGCAGATTCACAAACAGGAAATTGAAAGGCAAGTGCAAGAAATGCTTGATCAAGACATAATTTCTGAAAGTAAATCACCTTGGAATTCACCATTGCTCATTGTGCCAAAGAAAATGGTTGAAGGTCAAAAACGGTGGAGGGTGGTTGTTGACTTCAGAAAACTAAATGAAGTCACAATCAAAGATGCATTTCCTCTTCCTAGAATAGAAGAAATTCTCGATCAGTTGGGCAATAGTCAGTTTTTCACCACATTGGATTTGGCAAGCGGTTACCATCAGGTGTTGATCGATCCAGCTGATAGAGCAAAAACCGCGTTTAGTACCAGTACAGGGCATTACGAGTTCAATAGAATGCCTTTTGGTCTAACCGGTGCTCCGGCAACATTTCAAAGGATCATGAATCACATTCTGACAGGTTTACATGGCATTGATTGTTTCGTTTATTTAGATGATATTGTTGTCTATGGTAAAAATCTAGAAGAACATAATCAAAAACTTTCTAAAGTTTTGGGAAAACTTAGGCAGCACAATCTCAAATTAAATACCGAGAAATGTAACTTTCTACGGCGTGAAGTAACATATTTGGGACACGTATGTTCTGAAGCTGGTGCTTCACCCGACCCAGCTAAAACACAATGTGTTACAGATTTTCCTAGACCCAAAACAATAAAACAGGTGCAATCATTTCTGGGACTTACGAACTACTATAGAAAATTTATACCGCAATACGCTAAAATAGCAGCCCCAATAACAAAGCTGCTGCGTAGTGAAAGTAGTTTCGAATGGTCTCCAGATTGTGAGAAATCATTTCAGTTCCTCAAGGAAGCGATTACCTCACCACCTGTTCTTATCTACCCAGATTTCACAAAGCCATTTATCCTGACTACAGATGCCAGCAACGAAGCTCTAGGAGCCGTTTTGTCTCAGGGCGAAGTGGGTGAGGATAAGCCTATTGCTTATGCTAGCCGTTCGCTAGAAATATCTGAAAGAAATTATTCTACGATAGAAAAGGAATTGCTTGCCGTAGTTTGGGGGTGTAAGCATTTCCGAACATATCTTCTAGGTCGACATTTTACAATTTTCACAAACCATCGTCCTCTTGTAGGAGTATTTAATGTAAAGGATCCAAACACGAGACTTTTGCGTTTTCACCACAAATTGTCTGAATATCGAGGTAAAATCACGTATAAGCCTGGCAAAACCAACTGCAATGCAGATGCGTTAAGCAGGATTGTAGTATTCTGCCAGAATATCTGGCAGCACTTATGGGGTTCAAGAATGATGTACATAAATATTGGTATCTGGCAATACCTACTGTTCTATGGAGACAAATGGAGTATAGAGAAACAACTACGGCAGTTGATTTATGGAGAGCGACAGACGCGGACGCATTTCTACATTGGCGACGAGGAGAAAACTAAACGACAAATTAAAAGAAAAAAAAATATTTAAAATAAAGACTGGAACAGAAAAAAACAATAATTAAAGTAAAGGAAAAGCACTATCATGAATGGTAAGAGAAAACCCAATAAGTAATCTTATCTTCGAGTAAGTGTTTGATGTTGTGGAAAAAAAAATAATTCATACTAGATTCCTATGAAGTAGCGGTAAAAAGAAAAAAGGATAAACACTGCATACAAGTATGCTTATGTGCATGCGACGACATGCGATGGTAACATGATTAAGTTGTACCTAACAGTAGTCTTGTTGACATGAATTTTCAAAAAAAAAAGAAGAAATAATTTTTTTTTTCTTAACTATACTTTTCCAAACGAGTGCAACTTAAATGATTGCAAAATACTGTAACGTGCGCTTAGTTCGAAAAATAAAACTTCACTTTTTATTTAATTCTATCACTTTTATTCAGTATATATGCTTAATTCGATCTCAACTCGACTTTGGGACTATCACTTGTATTTACTCTTAACTTTATCACTCTATAAACCAAACTGACTTCTGGTTGCCTCGGGCGGGCTATTTATATCGAATGACACGCCATCTAGAACTCTCCAGTAACTTCTACATTGTCTCCACATTTGCTGTCTACTCTCTGTCTGTCTGTCTCTCTACACTCACACACACTAACTTACAAGCAACGCCTGTCATTTATACCATTCCATTAAAGTGTTGCCAGTTGTGTTTTCGGTTGAACGTTTTTCGATTAGGAAATTGGTATAAAATGTTGGGTTCACGTTACACTGCCCCCTCCTTAGGATTGTTCGTCCCGAATAATTCCATCTGCAGCCTCGCCACTATATCGATGCAGCCTGTCACAATGAACTACTTTTAACTTGCCTCTTAGTCCTCTTTGGATGCGGTAAACCACGTCGTTAATCCTCGTGACTACAGTATAAGGACCTTCCCAGTTTTGCTGAAGTTTCGGTGACAATCCCTTTTGACGATGAGGATTATAAAGCCACACACGATCTCCTGCTTGGAATCCTGCCGTTGTCGCTTTTGTGTCGTACCGAGTCTTCATCCGGTCGCCATACACTGTGGCCCATGTCCCTGTTCTTTTAGGTCTATCTGTAAGCCTACCCACCTCTATGTTTGAATCACAGACATAACAATTTCGGAACCACTTCTCCACGTCACCTCTAACATGCAGCCAGTAAAAGCGTTTTCGCACATTCTCCAGCGTCTTGTTGACTCCCAGGTGGCTTCCTGTAGGGCTTCTATGCATCTTTTGTAAAACCTCTTTGATTTTCGATTGAGGAACAATAAGCTGCATTACAAAGGATTTACCGTCAGGAGATTCCCATTTGCGCTGGAGTATGCCTTCTTGCACGCGAAGCGAGTCCCACTGTGCCCAATAAGCTTTGACAACAGAGCTTTGGTCCGAAATGTCGTTCCAGTCAGGTTTCGTGTTGTTCTCTTTCCATTTGAGAATCGGTCCGATGTCTGGATCCTTCTTTTGAGCAGACCTCAATTCTTCCTTGTTCCATCCGAATATGGGTTCCACTCTCATCCGCTGAGTCTTGGTCTCTATTTTCCGCCAGCAATTCCATTGGGGGTTTTCTACCTGATGTCCAATTCGGTATTGATAAGTCTGCGGTCTTACTCTACAGCTCGCGGATTGATTTTCTTGGACTTCACAACGTCGACAAGCAGTTTCAGTTTTAATTGGTGGCAACCGGCATTGTCGCTGTAAGTGCCCCGTCTTATTACAATTCCAACATCTGGCAAGTCCGTGCCGCTGGTTCCTTTGTAGCTTAATTCCTGGGCATGATCCAGCTTCGAATATGGCTTCTCTTTGACAATGTACCATTGGAGAAGCTTGCTCAGATGCTTCCATCATTAATGCAAACTCTAGAGTTTCGGAAAGAGTTCGTGTTCTAGCAGTTCGCACAGATCTCTGAAGATGTTTGTCAGAAATGGCACGAACGAAGGACTCAACAGCCAGATGGTTGATGATTTCTTCTCCAGCATCCGGGTATGCCAGGTGAGCCAGTCTTTCGACGTCTGCTTGGAGCTGCTGTAGACTTTCACCCCTTTTCTGGACTCTGCTATTGAGTTGGACTCGGAAGACCTCTTTCAAGTGGCTATCACCAAAGCGTTTATCTATAGCTGCCACGAGAGAACTGAAATCGTAGCTCTTACCAGCTGGAACACTTTGAAGTAATTCAGCTGCTGGTCCTCTAAGAGCAAGAGTCAGTGCTATGTATTTGTCTTCGTCATCCCAGCCATTTGCTGTCGCAGCTGCCTCGAATTGTCTCCTGTAAACTGACCAAGACGACTGTCCGTCGAATGTTGGTGGTTGTACTTCTCTTTGCTTTAGACAATCTCCACAAGTTTTCCGTAGCTCCATTTTCCGCATCTGGTCTAGTTCCTTAGCCATGTTTTCGATTCGTTTCTCCAAAGTGGCAAGCTGACTTTCGCATTGACTCTCAAGCTTGGAAAATCGTTTCTCAACACATTCAATGCGTTTTTCTAGGCCACAAACATTTTTCTCAATGTTACTCAATTTGCCTTCTAGAATGTTTTTCTGGCCTTCCAAAACATTCTGTTGCGCCTCGAGTCTTTCGAGAATGTTCTGTTGTTCTTTCTTTTGTTCGTTTCGTTGTGCTTCAAGTTGTTCGAGAACATTCTGCTGTTCCTTCTTTTGCTCGTTTCGTTGTGCTTCAAGTTGTTCGAGAACATTCTGCTGTTCCTTCTTTTGCTCGTTTCGTTGTTCTTACAAAAGTTTCATCATACTAGCAAAATCTACATTTTCACTTACTTCCCCTTCTTCCACTTCTGTTTCAAAAACAAAAGTGTTCACGTCTTCCTCTTGCTGTTCCAAATAGTTACGTAAGCGCAGGACGAGCTCATTTTTCGATCCCGCTCTAGAAAGATTTCGCTTACCTAACTCACTTTTAAGCTCAATGCAAGTGAGCTCTTCTAACAACTTACCCATTTTCACTGTATATAATTATTATTTTCTTTTTACTTTTTTTTTTTTTTTTTTTACACTTTACTAGTCAAATAAGTTTTATCCCACTTCTGACACCAATGTAACGTGCGCTTAGTTCGAAAAATAAAACTTCACTTTTTATTTAATTCTATCACTTTTATTCAGTATATATGCTTAATTCGATCTCAACTCGACTTTGGGACTATCACTTGTATTTACTCTTAACTTTATCACTCTATAAACCAAACTGACTTCTGGTTGCCTCGGGCGGGCTATTTATATCGAATGACACGCCATCTAGAACTCTCCAGTAACTTCTACATTGTCTCCACATTTGCTGTCTACTCTCTGTCTGTCTGTCTCTCTACACTCACACACACTAACTTACAAGCAACGCCTGTCATTTATACCATTCCATTAAAGTGTTGCCAGTTGTGTTTTCGGTTGAACGTTTTTCGATTAGGAAATTGGTATAAAATGTTGGGTTCACGTTACAATACAATCGAAATGATTCCCGAACAAAATAAATTTTGTTGTGACTTCAATGATCGCATAAAGGGAAGTGATGAGGGGGCAACTTTAATGATTGCATAAGAAAATTGTTGTGACTTCAATGATCGCACAAGAGAGCAACTTAAATGATTGCTGAAAGTCAGATAAATTGTTGTGACTTCAATGATCGCACAAGAGAGCAACTTAAATGATTGCTGAAAGTCAGATAAATTGTTGTGACTTAAATGATCACAAAAGACATGTGACAAGAAAGCAACTTTGATGATTACCAAATAGGAAAATTACCTTCAGAAACGAAATTTGTGTGCTATATAAAAAAAAAAAAAAAAGTGTTGGTTCCTCAAGTTAAAGTCCTTTTCCTTTTTTTTTTAGAAAACATATATTCCAAGTTCATGGAGTTACCACCGTTTGACTTCACGTCATACGAAGAAAATAGTGGCGTGGAGTGGAAAAATTGGCACAGGTCATTCGAATGGTACCTAAAAGCAAACCATATTGAAGATGAGTCGGACAAATTTGTGAAATTAATGCATTTGGCTGGCCGCAAGGTACAGGAACTATACAAGACACTACCATCACCAACTTGTAAAATTGAAGTACCACGGGGACCACTTGCCACCGGCTGCAACCCACATTTGTCCGATTATGACACAGCTATACTAAAGCTGAATGACTTTTTCGAGACAAAAAAGAACGCAACTTATGAACGACACGTTTTTCGGCTTCTCAAGCAAGAGAGCAACGAAAAAATTGGCAGCTTCCTTATGAAACTCCGCATTCAAGCCGAAAAATGTAACTTTGGTGATGCGGTCGAAGACAACGTCAAAGACCAGATTATTGAAAAATGTTCTTCGGCTAAATTACGGCGCGAGCTGCTAAAGCTGGGCGACTCAAATCTCGACAAAATTTTGAGGGCCGCCAAAGTTTTCGAAGCTATTGAGGAGCAGTGCCAAACATTCAATGAAAACTCGAAATTCCCTGAAAGTGTCAACAAAATCGACCATCATAAAATCCAAAACAAGAAGGAGTGGGAAAAGACAAAACAAAATGAATGTTCTCGGTGTGGGTATGCTGGACACCGAGCATTCGAAGAGAAATGTCCAGCAAAAGGCAAAACTTGCAACAAATGTGGTGGTAAGGACCATTTCATTCGCAAATGCCGTAGTAAGAGACGCACATCCAACTTCGAAAATAGAACAGCAAAAAGTACGCACAAAGAACTAAATTTCAGAGAAGAAATTAAACACGAATCCGAAGAACATAACCAAATAAAAAAACACAAGCCGAATGAAAACGACACAGTAAAATTCCTAGATGCTGGGGGTCAATTCCCGATCTGTGAAGCTGTGAACTGAAAAAAAATATATCATTTCAGTTTTCATACAGTTTTTTCATTTTATCACTTCACGAAACCACTCTAAGCGATTCCGGATCTAAAAAGTACTAAAATGTTCTAAATGATAAATTCTGACAGTATTCTCTCATTTTCTCTCTCATTTCAATTGGATTCCAATTGGATTTTTCATCGTTTGAGTTTTGCGGCCATTTTTCATAATTGAATTTTTCACCGACTCATACGGCAATGAAAAGAAATTTATCATATGAAAAAAAATTGACATTAGAGGTTGGATTTTCACTAATGGAGAATCGAATTTTCGGTGAAGCTGTGGTAAATGTTTTCACTTCACAGCTTCACAGATCGGGAATTGACCCCCTGGTGAGTCAAACAAAAATATAGAATATATTTTTTGTATTGGAGACACAGAGGGGAACGAATTTTATTGTAAAATTGGTGGTGTTATGGTTAAAGTAGTTGTCGATTCTGGTTCCAAGTTCAACATTATTGACCACAAAACTTGGGAGTTGCTCAAAGAAAAAGGTATCAGAGTGGCAAAGCAACGCCAACAAACTGACCACGAATTTAAGGCATACGGTGGACACCCTTTGACCGTTATAGGGGTGTTCGAATCTAACATCGAGACCAGTCACAAGAGCTGTTTGGCTGATTTTTACGTCGTAAAAGATTATGGTAAGGCCTTGATTGGTTTCCAAACAGGCATCCCGTTAGGAATAATGAAAATCGGGGAGAGCGTTAATCACATTGTTAGCACAAGCAAAATAGATGGATTTGTTGTGGACATACCATTGAAGGAGGGCGTAAAGCCTGTTGCCCAGCCGTATCGGAGAGTCCCAGTTCCATTAGAAGAGGCGGTGGATAAGAAAATCGATAAACTCCTCCAAGAAGGCATTTTTGAAAAGGTTAACGAGCCCTCACAATGGATTTCGCCTGTGGTACCTGTTCCCAAGGGTGATGATGTCCGAATTTGTATAGACATGCGTCGGGCGAACGAAGCTGTCCAAAGAGAGAATCACCCACTTCCAACTATGGAAGACTTTCTCCCCCACATCGGAAAAGGACGATTCTTCACTAAATTGGATGTAAAAGACGCCTTCCACCAGGTGTGACTTGAGTAACAAAAGATTTTTTTTATTATTTTAAAATGTAGCTCTGATTTAAGTTGACTATTTTTTTTATTACTGAAAATAACAAATCGCTTGACAGTCGGCAAAATAAAAAAAAACAGAGGAAATATGTAAACCGGAATACTATGTTTGAACTTTTTTTTTTGTATTCAATAAACTTAAATACCTTTTCGTTTGACATGAATGTTTGAGTTTTATTCAATAAAAAAATTTTCTGGTTACAGGTGGAAATTTCGTTAGAATCTAGACCAATAACAACATTCATAACAAGAAAAGGCCTGTTTCGTTACACCAGACTAATGTTTGGAATAGCTTGTGCACCGGAACTATTTCAAAAAATAATGGAACAGATTTTAGCTGGGTGCGAAGGTTGTCTTAACTACATGGATGATATTATTATTTAGGGGGAGACAATCGAACAACTGAATGTACGTGTTGCTAAGGTCATGAAAACCCTTAAGAACCATAACGTAATGTTAAATCATGAAAAATGCATTTTTGGGGTAAAAGAGTTGGAATTTCTTGGCCATGAGCTATCGTCATGTGGAATAGCTCCTACACAGAGTAAGGTTGAAGCTGTCAAGAATTTTCGCTGTCCATCGAATATTACAGAAATGCGTAGCTTTCTTGGTCTGGTGAATTTTGTGGGCAAGTTCATTCCAAATTTAGCTGATCTAACGGAACCACTTCGTACGTTAACTAGGAAAAATACAACATTTAAGTGGCGAAAAGAACAACAAGTTGCATTCGAAAAGTTAAAGGAAAGCCTATCAAGTGACTTAGTATTGGGGTATTACGATGTTCAAAAACGCACTCAAGTTTACGCTGATGCCAGCCCAGTCGCTTTAGGGGCAGTATTAATCCAAATTAATGATGAAGGGCCGAGGGTGATAACTTATGCAAGTAAAAGTTTGACCGATACTGAGAAACAATATTGCCAAACCGAAAAGGAAGCATTGGCCCTAGTGTGGTCAGTGGAAAGATTTAACTTTTATCTATATGGTCGAACTTTTGAACTAGTCACCGATCATAAGGCATTGGAAACGATATTTTCTCCAACAAGTAAACCATGCGCAAGAATAGAACGCTGGGTACTTCGTTTACAATCATACAAATTTAGGGTTGTATACAAACCGGGAAAGAACAATATCGCGGATCCGTTGTCTCGATTAGTAGTTACCAACAAGGCAGAAGAATTGTTCGATTTAGACAACGAGCAATATATTAACTTCGTTGTAGCAAATGCTGTACCAGTCGCATTAAAACTGACGGAAATCGAAGAGGCTTCGGCAAACGATATTACTATTCAAGAAGTTAAAGTGGGGCTGGCAGATAAGATTTGGTCACAGAGAGCTGGACCGTTTAAGTTGTTCGACACCGAGTTATGCTTTGCTGGAAATATCCTACTTCGAGGAAATCGCATTGTTATGCCTGAAAATTTGCGAGAGCGTACATTAAAATTGGCCCATGAAGGACACCCGGGAATCACAGTCATGAAACGTCGGTTACGAACAAAAGTGTGGTGGCCAAAGATCGACACTGAAGCAGAACATTTTGTGAGAAAGTGTCTAGGTTGCACAATGGTTGCGGCACCATCAGCACCAGAACCCATGAAGCGTAAGGAACTACCTTCTGAGCCATGGTCTCATTTAGCAATTGATTTCATGGGCCCGTTACCTTCAAGCTATTATCTTTTATTCGTTGTCGACTATTATAGTCGGTTTGTCGAAGTGGAGATAATGATGAAAATAACAACATTGGAAACAATTAAAAGACTTAGAACTATTTTTGCGCGTTTCGGTAGACCTAATGTGATAACAGCTGACAATGGAACACAGTTCACGAGCACCGAGTTCAAAGACTATTGTGCTGAAAATGGTATCCAAATTATTCATTCTACACCATTTTGGCCACAACAAAATGGCGAAGTAGAGCGCCAAAATCGATCTATTTTAAAGCGCTTAAAAATTAGTCAAAATTTGCACCAGGATTGGGAGAAAGAGTTGCAGGATTATTTATTAATGTATAGAACAACACCACACTCCACTACATTAAAATCGCCATCAGAACTGATGTTTGGAAGAACCGTCAATGACAAGCTACCACAAATTAATCAGCCACTCGAATATGATGAAGAATTACATGATCGTGACAAAACAAAGAAGGAAAAAGAAAAACAATATGCTGATGAAAAGCGAAATGCCAAAGAAAATTTGATAGCAGTTGGAGATTTGGTTTGGTTGAAAAACTTGATAAACACAAACAAATTGTCGGCATTATTTGAACCGATCGACTTTAAAGTAATCGAACGAAGTGGCTCAGAAATAGTGGTTGAGAACATAGAAACAGGGGTACGTTATCGGCGAAATGTAACACACGCCATACGAGTTCCGTTACAAAAAGAAAATAGAGAAACAGTTCCTTCACAGCAAATGCAACAACAAGAAGAAGAACAACAACAACATCAAGAACAAAGTGTGGATCAAAGAACGGTTAACTATCAAGGCCCAACTGCAAGTAAAAGGGTGAACACGACCATGACTACGGATGAGTTACCACCGCGGAAAAGAAAAGCACCAGCCAAGTTTCAGGACTATACACAATGAAAAATTAATCCTAGTTACAAGTCCATAAGCGCAAACTCGAAAGGTAATAAATGAATAAATTTAATATGTGTCTTGTGTAGTTTTATTTAAAAAAAAAAAGGAAGAAAGTAAATGTAGTATTCTGCCAGAATATCTGGCAGCACTTATGGGGTTCAAGAATGATGTACATAAATATTGGTATCTGGCAGTACCTACTGTTCTATGGAGACAAATGGAGTATAGAGAAACAACTACGGCAGTTGATTTATGGAGAGCGACAGACGCGGACGCATTTCTACAAGGATACAAAAAGATAATAATTGTATCAAAATGGTTCAGACAAGGAGTAAGGCCAAACAGAATAGGGAAGTTCCTAGCATTAGAAACAACATAAGTATTGAAAACGACATCGTAACACAAAATGGTAAGAAAGGTAAGAACAAGCGAGGAAATAGAGATGACTTCCAAATTCTTGAAAATCCGGAAGACATACAAACAGCTCTTCGTTATTTCCACAACTCCGCACTAGGAGGGCATCAGGGGATGACAAAAACTTTTGCACGGATTCGTCGTCAGTTTAGATGGAAAGGGATGAAAAATGACATTGCAAATTACATCAGGAATTGTGAAAAATGCCAAAAAATAAGTCAGGGAAAATGACTAGAATGCCAATGGTATTGACAGATACCCCATGTTTTCCTTTCGAAAAGGTATACATGGACATGGTCGGTGTTCTTCCACTGACGTATTCCGGTAATAGATACATTTTAACATTCCAGGACGACTTGACGAAGTATATGACCTGTGTGGCCATCCCTGATGCTGAAGCATGCACTGTAGCAAGAGCTTTTTACGAAGAGATTGTAACAAGGTTCTGTATACCCAAAGTTCTAGTCACAGATAACGGAACAAATTTTACTTCGAAGCTTTTTTCCGAAACTTGTAAGCTTCTGGGAGTTAAAAAGATCCACACTACCGCCTATCATCCACAGGCCAACGGTTCACTTGAACGCAGTCACAGACCCTTAGCGGAATATCTAAGGAGTTTTGTTGACAATGATGATCAGTGTTGGGACCAGTGGCTGAGACAGGCAATGCATGTCCACAATAACACGGTGCATACCGCCACTAAACTGACACCAACTAAGAGCTTGTATGGTTTCGAGTTCGAGATGCCGACAAATTTAAAGAGTAAACCTAAACCTCTGTATAATGATGAAGACTATCCAAAACTTCTTCAACATCAACTGCAAAAAACTCATGAACTTGCACGAAAGAATCTCGAACTGGCCAAGCAAAAATCGAAACAGCAATACGACCGTCAAACCAACCCTGTTTCGTTTGCAGTTGGAGCAAAAGTCATGCTTAAAAATCTAACTAGGAAAAATAAGTTCTCCCCTATTTGGTTGGGTCCCTACGAAGTGGTGTCTGTAAATGATATTGTAAATACCAATATTCAAGTAGGTAGGAAAATCAAAAGGGTACACAACAACCAACTTAAGGCTTATTGTAATGATTAAATTTGATTTCTTTTTTTTTCTCTTTCTAGATTGTGGACTGACTGGTAAAAATAATCATTTTTATTTTTTTTTTATTCAAATATAAATTATCTTTTTACATTAAATTTATAATCAATTTGTTCACTAAATTCGAAAAAAAAAAAAAACAAATAGAACAAAAAGTTAGACTATTCCTGTTATACAAAAAAAAAGTGATAGAAGAAAAATGTATTCAATACTTAATATTAAACAAACACTTTTAAATGTTGCCTTAATGTATAAACTAATCTTTCTCGAGGCAAACATACCGAACGTCTCAACATCCCACACAACAACGACATCAGCTCCTTATCAAATAGAAAGCATTACTTTAACTCCGGCACTATTTGAAGGCATTGGGAATGCTGTCTTTTTTAATAACAAATGGACCATATTCACGAAAATAAAACCCATGGATTTTTCTGAAGTTCTCGATTTTGTAAACAAGTGTGACGCTAAGATCAAACAGCTGTGTGTTCCTCTACAATCAAAATTCCAAATAAATTGCAACATGAGAACGAACGAGTTGGAAGCTATCATTTACAACCTTCGGCAAAACAACATGCGACTTAAGCATATGGTCTCTCACCGAAGAAATAAGAGAGCTATAGAAACAATTGGACATTTCTTCCATTGGGCTTTTGGAACTATGGACAAAGAGGATTCTGATAAGATTTATGACCATCTTGACAACTTGGATACGAACGAAAAGGAAACGCTCAACTTAATTACGAAGCAGATAACGGTGGCAAATTCCAATTTTGATAGGCTCAGTAAACCTATCAAAACATTAGCAGAAGAGGTGGAAAAAATTGGAAATAGTTTCGAAAACTTCACCACGGATATGGAGAATTTCGCGACGGCTGCAATCAAAGATTTAGCTGCGACGAAATTGAAAGTGGAGATTAACGAAATGATCTCATTAGTTGCTTCTAAACTACTTGAAGTCCAAAGTCGCCAAACAACTGAGCTATCAATTTTTAACGATTTGTACCAAAATAAGCTTCATCCCTTTATTTTGGACGCAAACAATATATCATCAGTGCTGAAGAATTCAAAGTATGAAAGAATGGTTCTTAATCCAGCCGCGTTGTTCCAAGTTGTTCGGCTGTTGACCTATCCACAAAGAGACTCAATCGTTTTAAAGATTACTGTTCCGCTACCTGAAGCCACCATGTTTTCCTTGTTCAAGGTATACCCAGTGCGAACAAAACTCGATAGCCATTGGGACTTGGTTTTGGACGTTAAGACTCAATACATCGCAGAGGCAGACGATCATACCTTATTTGTCACCATGTCGCGTACAGAGTTGATGCAATGTTCCGAGGTCCCGTTCAATTCGTCAATAACGATAAAGGTATGTCAACACCAAAAACCTATACATACCAGTGGAAGCTCCGAGTGCCTAGTAGAGCTGTTGCAACATTCTGCTACCTCAAAAACGAACTGCAACTACGTCGCTGCACCAACTACAAAGGGGGTAATCACGAAGATGTCAACGAAGAACCAATGGTTTTTCAATGTAAGAGAATCGATTGCTCTCAATTTTAATTGCGATGGGGAACTGTACGCTCCAGAGCTCAAAGGATTCGGAATTCTGCACATTCTACATCCTTGCGAAATAAATACGAAGGAGTTGCGTATACCATACGAGCAGGTTTGGAGTTCAAAGCTTAAGATCCATCAACCGAGAGTGAACCATTCGGATCTTATTGGACTACTAAGGGAAAGATATGCCAATCTTACAGTGAGGACCTTTTCGAAACCACCACCACTATCCCTAGGTAGTCATAGCGATATGATTGCGAGTTTGAAGGAGGGGAAGAAGTCGTTAGAAGATCTACAAGAGGAAGCAAATCAGGTCGAAAACAGAAAGCGTGTAAACAGTCAGCGATTGGAAGTCGACGTCCATCGATATTCTCTTGTGTCCATCAGTGTTCTCATAATAGCACTCGTATTGTTTAAATGGTACCTTTCAAGAAGTTCGTCTGAAAACACCGCCAACATACCGAGTCACATAACAACAAATGTAACAAACGTTGTCCCAGAAATATCCCATGCCGTCAAGATAGATGCCGTCGAGATGGATGCCCTGCCCGATCGTACAGCTGCAACAAGGAAATCGATACGAGAAGTAACGTTTGCCCGAGTTTAAAAAACTTATTTGTAATGTATAATGTAGTAAGAAAAAGAGAAAACAAAATAAATAATAATTAAATAAAGAATTGTAAAAATGAGATCAAAATAAAGATAAAAATCTTAGAACTGTTAATTACACGTTTATACAAATATAACGTTTTGTTCTATATATTCAAAAATATAAATAAAAACAAACTGTCCATTACCTCAGAAAAATGTATTGCTTACATAAAAAAAAGGGTTATTTTTGTATATAAAAAAAAAAATTATAATACAATATATTAGAAGGAATTAAAAACAAAAACAAAATTAAACCTATTTTTAAATATAATGCTGTTAACAATAATGTTCTTAAATAAAAAAGATAATAACGTTCCTAAATAAAAATAAAAAAGAAAATGAAACAATTGTAATATAATAAAAAAACAAAGTAATTCCTAGAATTTAAAACTATATCTGTTAAATATTTGTAAGAAATTGTTCAATAAAAATAACTTAATCTCGTCGATTGTCATCCGGTTGATCGTGAGTTCGTCCTCCGGGTGGGGATGGATGTTGTATCTCCTCCTATACCTTCCAGAGGAAGTCGTCGTGCGTTGAACTCAGCACACTTCAATTGTGTTGTACTCTTTGATTGCCAATTCGATATCATATTACGGATGTTGTTTTGGGTCAATCAAAGTGCAATCATACAATAGTTGAATTGTGCTGACTCTTTTAACGTGCCGACGATTATCCACTGCGAATGTTTGGGCTTGCGGTCACCTAAATGACACGACAAGGAGAGTCTTTGGAAAACATTCAATGAAGTCGGTCGTTTCGCATTCTTTACACGGAAAACACTTTAACATGAATGTATAAATTCTATTTACAACTCTACTCAACCATGGCGTTATCAACTTTGTCTTCACATGACACCAGACACTCTTCGTTCGTCCATTTGGGTAAGACTCTCTTAAACAGGTACATCAATACAGTATCGTATGACTTGAGTATTCCGTCGAACATACACTTCATAATATCTCCATGCGTTTCCAGCGATTCTCGTGTGTGACCAACACGACCGCACTTAGTGCGTAGTTTGATTGGCTTAAAGTACTCGACATCATCTTTGTTGAAGAGCATATATATAACGAATCGTAGCACACTTGCCATTGTTTCGTTTCGGGTGTCCACTTAATTGGATAGGCACTTTGGAGTCTAGTATGTGCTTCAGAATGGCGTGCCTTTTTTTTTCCTCAAAAGAAAACACCTGAACGAATAAAATTATGGTTGCAAATGAAAAATATAATTTTTTCATCTGCAACCATAACTAAGGAAGTGCAGATGGTTCCTTGCCTCTCTATCAGACAAGTTTGCATTTTATATCTTGTGTCTTTTTCCGATTTTAATCTGCACTTGCAGATGCATGTAAATCCACCATCAATTGTCAATGCAAATGCTAAAGTTTCAGAAAGAGTACGTGTTCTTGCAGTTCGCACAGACCTCTGAAGATGTATATCGGAAATGACACGAACGAAGGACTCAACAGCTAGCTGGTTGATGATTTCTTCTTCAGCATCCGGGTATTCCAGGTGTACCAGTCTTTCGACGTCTGCTTGGAGCTGCTGTAGACTTTCAACCCTTTTCTGGACTCTGTTATTAAGTTATACTCTGAAGACTTCTTTCAAGTGGCTATCCCCAAAGCGTTTGTCTATAGCTGCCACGAGAGAGCTGAAATCGTCGCTCTTATCAGCTGGAACAGTTTGAAGTAATTCAGCTGCTGGTTCTTTAAGAGCAAGAGTCAGTGCTATGTACTTGTCTTCGTCATCCCAGCCATTTGTTGTCGCGGCTGCCTCAAATTGTCTCTTGTAAACTGGCCAAGAAGACTGTCCCTCAAATGTTGGGGAATTCATCTCCTTTTTCCTTGCAAACTCTCCATTAGATTCTCGAATTTTGATTTTCCGTGCAGATGGCATATAAAACCTGCACATATGTGCGGTTCTGACGTCATTTTTACGTCATAATTTGCGAATATTGACGCATATCGTCTGAACACCCTTTTGTGACAGTCCGCACATGCACGCAAATGGTTTGCGGACGATGTGCGACAGCAAAACCGCACATAAATGTGCGGCAGTTTTGCATATCGTCTGAACACCCTCGCACATTTTTTGTGACAGTTTGCGTGCATGTGCGTGCATGTGCGATCGTCTCAATTATAGCGTTGACACGAAAATAGGACAACGCAAATGTGCATATTTTACGCACATCAGTGAAGTGTAGCTGTGAACAATATCCAATTGTAGAAAGAAAAAAATATTAATGTCGATTTCCAGTGGTACACAAAAGCACTTTTAAAAGTGCTTTTTTGCTCGAAATATGTTACATTGAGGCACTAGATCACTTTTTTTTGCACCGAAAAAGCACTTTTACGAATCTCGATTCAGAGGCAAGATTTACACGCACTTTCACGTACACCAACACAAAACATTTGACGTTTACCAGTTTGCAGTTTGATTATATTGCATTTTTGGTTAAAGGACTGTGAAAGAGAGATAATTAAAATAAACAATAAACTATTTTGTGAAAATGGATCGCTCAGTTTTAGCTGAAATTATCAAAATATTTATGAGTCGTCATCTAGTTCTGATTCCTACGAAGAAGTGTTTGAAATTCTGAAATTCCTTACACAAAACGAAAGGCATTCTGTGAATAATTTTGTTCAAAGTGTTGTGTACAGTTATTCGGATGAGGAGGTTTCTTCCTAGTGCATTTATTAATAAAGTTTCGAAAACATTCTTTCTATAAAAATTGCAGAACAAAACAAACGGGAAGAGCTGGCTGTCAAAAATAGCACACATACAATGATAAAAAAAAGAATTTTGTCTTTTCTGTTCCAGTGAGCACGAAAAAAAAGCACTTTTTTAGAGTGCTTTTGTTTTTGCAAAGGAAATCGACATTAATGAGTGAACAAGAAATAGATTTTGAGGGCCCACAGCAAAATAAATAGCGCTGCACAAGGAAATCAGAATCCGGGATTCGAATTGAGCAACACAGCTGGGCCCCTGATGAAATTAAAGCCCTAATTACTGCGGTGGAGAAGCGCCCTAGGCTTTGGGATGCTGGTTCGGCGGAGTACAAGCTCGGAAAGCTTGATTTTTGGCGTGAGGTGGTTGACGAAATTGGCTTTGACATTACTGTTAAGGAGGCCAAGTGCAAGTGGGGCTGTTTGCGGGTAACATTCAAGGCAAATTTGGCAAAACTACGCACCAAAAAGTCAGGGCAGGGTGCAGAAACATCCTCCGTGCATTGGCAGTTTTTTAATCAGATGATGTTTCTGGAGGCCAACGATGTAAAAAGATCCACTTCATCTGTTTCGTCAATGGACCATTGGGTCAATTCCCGATCTGTGAAGCTGTGAAGTAAAAACATTTATCACAGCTTCACCGAAAATTCGATTCTCGATTAGTGAAAATTCAACCCCAAATGTCAATTTTTTTCATATGATAAATTTCTTTTCATTGCCGTATGAGTCGGTTAAAAATTCAATTATGAAAAATGGCCGCAAAACTCAAATGATGAGAAATCCAATTGGAATCCAATTGAAATTATAGAGAAAATGAGAGAAAACTGTCAGAATTTATCATTTAGAACGTTTTAGTACTTTTTAGATCCGGAATCGCTAGAGTTGGTTCGTGAAGTGATAAAATGAAAAAACTGTATGAAAACTGAAATTATATTTTTTTTTTTTCACTTGAAAGCTTCACAGATCGGGAATTGACCCCATGTTAGTTTTTATGAAATGCTGGTTTTTCTTTTTAGATTAACCATTTTCTTTTATTTTACAGGACTTTACTGCTCTGGTTGATGACGCGGTTACAAATGATTTACCACTGTTAGAACCTGTAGTCGGCCAGCCCCAGCAGCGCAAACGTAGATTTGTGACAGAAACATTAACACCGCCTTCGACATCAACGTCACCGTCGCCATCATGTTCAACAACCGCTCGTTTGGCCATTTTAAATCCAGTTTAAATCCAGCAGTCTCCGCTTTGTAATCAAGCGACAAGAATTCAACGTTCTGCGATTATTTATTGTGCCATTTAAGACATCTTCCTGAAGACCAAGCTGATCACTTACGAAATGGCATGGATCACTATTTAATAGAATTCTTAGAGGATAATTCACGTTCGTCATCGGTTCAATTGGTTCGTTTTCTCGAGGATGCTGAAGACGAAGTCGATGTAGACGCTTTGGAACCGATCATCGTTCATAATGATGAGGAGGAAAGACCAAGTGCCTTCTTTGAACCTTCGACAGGATGCAAAACTTGTAGTTCGACCGAAGAATTAGACGAGGAGCTGCTTGAAGTGTAATCTCATCCCTTTCTATGGCCTCCACGGCCGAAAATTGACTGTTTCTGATTTTTTTAGTTCCTATACACAATACCTATATACTTAAATATTAGTAGATCTTTTTTTGTTAACTTGAGTATTTATTTTCCAATTTTTGTTTTTTTTTTAATCCTAATGAAAGCAATAAACAAATTGAATTTAATCATAATTTTTTGGTATGTTTAAATGTGAGCATATTGCCATTCAATATCGCCTTCTTCGGTGAAGTAGTGCGTGAACTCTTTTTGAATGTCTTTGCTTTCAGATCCAAGGTCTCGTGATTGTAGTTCCTCAAGTGGATACATTGTTGAGCTTTAAACATCAGCACGCCACTCACCAGGACTCACTATATTTCCTTCAGCATTGGTCAAACGATATATTCGGTGCGTATTTCGTTTCATTTGTGGAAATTAAGTAGTTGTGAAGCACACAATAGGCAAACGTCACTTTGTCGTTTTTTGAGCATCCAAATGAATTGGTTTCCGAAGGACTCGAAAACGTGCAGACATTATGCCAAAGACATTTTCAATGATGCGCCGTGCACGACTCAAACAATAGTTGAAGACCCGCTGCACCATTGTCAGACCACGTTGGGCATACGGCTTCATTATATTTGGCCGCATAACAAAGGCATCGTCTGCAAGGAGAACCTACGGAACGGGAGTATCTCGTCCAGGCAGTGGTTGAGGTGATGGTAAACACAGCTGATCCGTAGCCAATGCTTGGCCAAAACTGCAACGGTTGAAAACTCCACCATCCGAATGTCGTCCGTAGCGACCGACATCTACATACAATAATTTGTATTCAACATCTGCCACTCCCATCAGCACAATGCTATGCGTTCCTATATGAAACAAGAAATGAGTGCCACTTTAAAGTATTGAAAACGAGTAAATACCTCTGTAATTATAAAATACGCTGCCTGCATTTGGTGGTGCGACCATCACAACGTGCTGGCCATCTAATGCACCGATGCAGTTGTGAAATTGCCATCGCTGATTAAACTCTTCTGCTACAGTTTTCCACTCGTTTACACTTTTCGGTGTCTGTTCGAAAAAGTTAGGAAAAGTAAATAAATAAGTTATGATAAAAACACTCACTTTTAAATATTCGCTGATAACAGCTTCGTATATTGCGTCAAGCACTTCTGGAATTATTATTGAAAATGTGTTTGCTAGAATGCGGAAAAGATATTGCATAGACCTGAAATTGTCGCCTGTAGCCAAGAAACGAAGAGAGTGACGGGAATGCTTGTTCGCATGTTGGTGGTTCTTACCAGCGGCTGGCAGTAGCAGCAGCAAGCAGCGGCTGGCAGTGTGGTCACACTTAGCTGCTAGCCACTCGTCAAATCACACACTGCCAGCTAACCGATTGACAGCAGCTGCCATTTGCCATACTTCAATTTCAATTTGCTGTATTGGCTGTTTAGAATATAGAATCTAAAAGCTATCGAACTACTATTGATTTAGCAAACAGAAGAATTATGGCACACATTTGAAGGCAGCAATGGTTCGCTTACGTTTGTATGAAACATTGGCGTTGCAGGCGTTCCAGAGCCAGAGTTCCCAGGGTATTTGCTGTTGGAACAATTTCAAGCGCAGGTAATTAAAATAATCAAAAAGACTTCAGCAATTGCAAAATTTAAATGTTTTTAGTTTGGAGATGCTCTTCGACCAGCTTTCTCATCAGATACACCATCGCATGTAACGGTAGCCGCGTGTGAGGTGTGCTCTGCTTGAATAGGTTCGGGTATAGCACGGGATTTTAATGATATTCGATGAGTGCATCAGTTGCTGGTGTCTAGCCTGGACAAACTGCATACCAAGACCAACAGCACGCAGTTATACAACGAAAGCATGGCTACACTTAAAAAGCTTAGTATACTCAAAGCATGGGCTCAGGTGTACCTATATCGTAGTAGAAAAAAAAACAGAAAAAACTTTCAAGCAACGCAAAGCTGTTCTGATGAGCAGCAATGGGATAGCCAGAGCTGGATAATTTGTCGACTCAATGGTTAGCGCCATTGAAAGACCACGCGTTGCTGTTGCTTCCGCCCGAATTTCAAGAGTCAATTACGACATGATGGTGGTGCATTCTATACAACAGACACAATAAACTCCTCAAAGCCTATCATTCTCTCTATGCAGCTGCTCTCTGGTAAAAAGGAGGTGGGTTCGATGATCGAGAAAATGACAAGAATGATAAGTCCAATTTCGGGAACAACAACGCAATTTCAAATGGAAGTTTGTCAGCCGATAGATTGCATGATCTTTGGTATTTGCGTGGAAGTCATAATGACAATGAGGGCAAGACAGATGTATGTAAGATTTATGCAAATTACTTTGAGATTTCATGCAACTGGAGATAGTTTTAGTTTTAGATCTCTGGCGCTGTTGTTCAGGGTACAGCTCAATTTCGATGTTTTTATCTGAAGTGATGTCAGCCAATTATCTAGTTCTCAAACAGTTTTTTAAGGTAAGAAATTATCTACATATTTCTATACAATATTATAAAGAGAAAAGATTGTTTTGTTTGTTTGTTTGTTTAACTGAATAGGCTCTAAAGCTGCTGAGCTGATTCGAATTATCAACTTATATTTAGTAGCAGCATTCTATTACATTTTTAGGTACCCGACCAAACAAACCAACCACTGGAAAGAGATCCAGAAAGGATTCGAATCCAAATGGAACTTTCCCAACTGTTGCGGTGTTCTAGATGAAAAACATATTCGTATTAAACGGCCTTCAAATTCAACGTCGATGTTTTTCAACTACAAGAGAACATATAGTATCGTATTATTTGCTATTGTTTTCGATATGTAGATGTTGGACAAGATGGCAGAGCCAGTAAATAATAATAAAATTTTAATTGTTTGCCTTGGAATTCATGTTTTATTATTTATTTTGCTATCACGATACACAATTCGTGATAAGAGGCTCATCACGAAGATTAAAAATGTTTATGATCTCAGACACGGTGCACAAACAATGTTGCTATCAATAAGAAAATACAACAAAGCCAAGCTCATAAGCTCCTGTAGCTTTTTAAATTATCATGGAGTTGGGCAAGATATTTAAAAATTTCAAATGATCAATTGGAATTATGGTTGGCACCAAAGCAAAAGAAACTTTTTCCTTTGTTGTAAAATGTTGGCATATGACAATAGCCTATTTTTTTTTTTTTTTTTTAAGAAAAACACTTTGATCAGAAGAATCAACTTTTAACTTTTTTTCTGACGTACAAGACCAAATCTTTCTCCCCATACCTACAGACCTACACCCAAAAATTGTTCACGCATTACTTGCGCAAACTGCCTCGAAGTATGTAGTAACGTCCTTCCAACTCTAAAGACTGCAAAAATTACATCAAAGCTAAGAAATGTGTTGTTTAAAAAACCTTTATGTATATTTGAAAAAAATATAAAATTTTATTTGTATAAAACAAATTTAAAAAAAAAAACATTAGAATTCCAATAAACTTTTTCTCAATTATAAAAGTCAAGTTGAATCAGTTTCTTCTTTTGTTCGCTTTGAATCGCTTTCATCCCCGGCTTCGATTGAACGTTTTTCAGCAGTTTTTTTATTCGATGGGGAAAGGTGTAGTTCTTTTTCTTGGTTCTTTACAACTGCCGCATTATCTTCTTTTTCTTGGTTTTCCTTAGGCGAACTTTCATCTACAAATTTCTTCATTACAGACCTCTCAATTTGAGCTTGTTTGTTGGCGATGTATAATACTTTAAAATTTTTCTAAGAAACATCGTTACATACACTGAAGCTGGGGCTAGATTCCGCAAGAGTGAGTATAAAAAACTCACACTCACGGCCCTCTGAAAACTCACGCTCTGAAAGACCGTGAATAAATTTGAAGGATAGTGTACACGTTTTCTGTCAAAAAAACTCACCTTCACCCTTGCGGAATTCAAATTAGAGAGTGTGCACAATTTTTTGTGTACACAATAAAAATTCACTCTTGCGGAATCTAGCCCCTGGTAAGCAAAAGTCCAGTACCAATGCTAAAAATTTACTTTCAACATCAGGTACACTTCTATTCGTTATGCTTCTCGAAATGTGACAAAATAACATCTTCTTGAGGAGAATTGTACGTTTAAAAGTACCACGACATTTTCTGTGGTTTTATCAAAAGTTTTCTGTAAACTTCTACCAAAGAGAATATTTTAACACCCATTTTCAACTTCTCAAAGCTGAGGTCATCTTCGGCAAGAATATCTGGGTACAATTTCGCTACTTCGTTTGCTGGGTAAGTAATGTCGTGTCCCGGAAGAGG
Organism: Melanostoma mellinum; assembly: GCA_914767635.1. Lineage (NCBI taxonomy): Eukaryota > Metazoa > Arthropoda > Insecta > Diptera > Syrphidae > Melanostoma > Melanostoma mellinum. Next base: position 109,686,562 of record OU612059.1, read on the forward strand.
GAGAACAACATCAAATATGGTATACCCCGCATTCGAAATATCTTCTTCCGATAAAGAATTCACTGTCAGTTTAAAGCCGACTCTGCCTCTTTTGATTTGGAAACTTCTTCTTCATTTATATCCACTGCGTCTTCATCAACGACAGGCACATCATTATCTGCGTCCAAAGCCATCTCGTCTAGTTCGTCTAGCTTCCGATAAACTATATCATATAACCAACAATTAATTTCAGACCGTGCTCCTTGATTCTTTTGGTATACATCAAAAGCATGTTTCTCGGAATCTATAATTTGTTTTTCATTAAACATTGTAACTCAAAAGAAAATGTGTTTTGATTACCTTCCGCAAAGCATTAGCGTAGTCACTCTCTCCATATTAAGACAATCCGTTTAAAAACTTCTTTTCCAACAATTACAAAGATACAAAAACTTTTATTCGTGAAAACTGGCTATAAAAAGAAATAACTACTTGTTCAAATTATTATTTAAAAAAAAAAAGTTTTTAATGTACCCTCTAACGTTTACGGCCATATTATTCACTCAATAAATTTAAACCCAATAGAAATAAACCCTGTTGTCAAAATTTGATCCTAGGTTTATATTTTGATCCCGGATTTAAAATAAACCCAGTTGTCAAAGTGACAAACGTCAAATCGTTGAAAGTGCTGCTTGTAAATAGATTTTTGTTTGAAGAAATTGTAAGCAATACTTTTCATTTATATCTTGCATTGTCGATTAAATTAAATTTATATTCTATCTTTTTCATGATGTTGCAGGTTCAACCAACAACCAACCAACAACCAACCAACAACCAACCAACAACCAACCAACCAACAACCAACCAAGATTTTAAATTTGAAGAAATTGTAAGTAATAATTTCATTTATATTTTGCATTGTCGATTTAATTTATATACTATCTTTTCCATGGTGTTGCAGGTTCAAGAAATGGAAACTCCACCAGCTACTTCAGGTCTTGCTGAAAAGGCAACAAGGGCCAAGAAATTCGCAAAATGTTTCTGCATTGCTGATGAACAAACTACGCGAAGGCACCGCACCTGATATTACCAACGAGGATTACTTCCCAACTCTTGGCGCCTACACGACGTTAATTGAAGTTGGTCTCAGATACTCAATAATCCAAAACGGAGGCTGTTCGCCCCGTTCTGAATTCTGATGTCCAAGTAGCTGATCATTACTTAAGAAGCAGACGAGTGGGAGCGCTTTTTTTTATTTTAACAGACAACAACATGTAACCAAGTCCAAAGCAAATGAAATGAATATACTCGTAAAATAAAAAACTAAACACTAAATTTCACATCAGTCATGATCAGCGCTGTAGCATTTTTGGAACGACCTGTTTTGGTCCTTTAAATGATCGTTCAATGGCCAATTCGGTTTCCAACGCGTAAAGGTATGAACATATATCGTCGACATATTTCGAACCCAGAATGGGGTTTTCCGCATTGTCAGCATCAATGTTTTGAACCGCATCAATTAAATTGGCCGAATGCGATTGCACATTTACGATTTTGATTGAACATTCATTAGCTGATGCTGTATCTTTTACTTCGTCCTGTGAATCACTTCCAATCAAAGAACCTTGCGTTGGTTTTGCAGAAGTTTGTTTAATGGCTACGACAAATTACTGTCCTCCTGCCTGATTGTTGCTCCTTGTACTAGCTTAGATATAGTTCATAGCAGACTGACTGTTGTTGGCTGCTATTGGTTGGGTTGGCTTCTTCCAGTTACTGTCCACGCGTGACTTTGATTTTTAGGATCTTTTAACTCTTTTAAAATCATTGTGGCCACCTCTGATACTGGAGTCCTTGTCACTTGGGTATCTTTAGTCGTCTAATTGAAAGACAAAATTAATTCCCATTTGAGTTTACAAGAATCTATCAAATGTACTTACCTAGCAAAATGCTTTGCCAATGCAAATGGTAATTAGAAGGAATATAACGCAGTCTGTTTAGCAACAATTGACTTGTAAGACTCGTAATATATTTACTTGTTGGCTGTAAGTAAAAATCAAGTGATTGTCGGCACTTCGGCAGATAGAACAAAAATTCAACAAATAATTTTCACCTTTTACTTTTGACAGATTGGATTGGGTTTGTTCGCGTAACATATATAAAGCACACTTTTTATGTCAAAATCTAGGTAAGTTTGCTTGATTTGGCTGCAATATTTGTAATTTCCCTATAGTATGCGAACGAACCCAAAATACATCCGGATGTAAAAATTTGAACCCGACGACGCAATGGCGTTTAAATCCATCGGGTTTATTTGGAGTGAATAATATGGATTTGCGTTTGACAACTGGGTTTATGCGATTTTACATCCGGATGTAAATTTAAACCCGGGGTTATTGAGTGAATAATATGGCCGTTACAATTAACTTAATGATTTGAAATGAGCGAAAATGTTAAATCTATTCGCTGCTACTTACCAGCCGATGTGGTCAGATTGCGCTACTAGCTGTCAGCCGCCGCTGCTTGCTACCAAAAGTTGAACATGTTCAACTTCGCCAGCCGCTGCTAAACACTCGCCGGCTGCCAGGGCTGGTTGCGAATTTTGTGGTCACACAAAGCTGATCAGCGGCTGGCAGTAGCGGCTACTCAATTCGCCGCTGGCAGCCAGCCGTGTGTGACCCGTGCTTAACCTAACTAAATGATCAAATTGATCGGCTGACATTCGAACAAAACTGTGGTATAGTTCTGGTTCACTCTCACGACGTTCCAATAACAATTTCGCGCAGAAACCTTCCGTCTGGCGATGCAGAAGCCAGTCCTTTGTCCACACACTACGCATCCTTAACTGTTCCCGATTCTTCGCGAACTTCACTTTTCTCATCTTTTTCAATCATATCTAATGTTAGAACAGCAATAGCAGCCCACTTTCTTTTTAACATTTTTAATTTATCGTAGTTAACAATGACAAAAAATTAGCAAAACACAATCAAACAATCGATTAAATTAACGCAAACTTGCATATGAACGCAAATGGTTGATGTGCGTATTTTTCTGCATATCGTTTGAACACGTCGCACATCGACCGAAAAATGTGCGTATTCATTTGCGTACATTTGACGTGCGAGCAAATCAACGCAAACTTATTTGCGGCTTTTGGGACAGATTCCGCACATCGTCTGAACACCCTTACATGCGAGTTTGCGTACACTGATTTACGTATAGCATTTCCGTTGAATTTCCACTTTTTTATGCGACGTCAGAACCGCACATATGTGCGGCTTTTTAAATGCCGTCTGCAAGAAGCTTAATTCCTTGGACAGAACAGAGAACTGTTTATCGCAAGCTATGTTTCGACACCTTCAACTCGTTCGTCAAGGGCACATACATTTTTCTCAATCGGGGTTTTTCTTTTTTAGTTCCGAGCAGATAAGTGAAACGTCAAAAACGTAAGAGTATTTCTTTTTCAATTCAGCAACATCTGAACGCTCAAAATGCTTTTCTTTTTTCTTCAGAACACTACGCCAGCGCACTCTACGTGCTCGAAATAAAATGACGGGGCATCAAGAGCAAGAGTCTGAGCGCAGCCAGCTTCACATAGCTCAGTTCAGAACACGTTCACGCTGTTCGTTCTCTGTTCATTTCACTGTTCGGAACTAAAAAAAAAAGCCCCTAATGTTGCCCAATTTGCCTTCTAGAATGTTTTTCTGGCCTTCCAAAACATTCTGTTGCGCCTCAAGTCCTTCTTTTGCTCGTTTCGCTGCTTTAATAAAAGTTTCATCATACTAGTAAAATCTACACTTTCACTTACTTCCTCTTCCTTCACTTCTGTTTCAAAAACAAAAGTGTTTACGTCTTCCCCTTGTTGTTCCAAATAGTTGCGCAACAGCAGGACGAGCTCATTTTTCGAACCCGCTCTAGAAAGACCTCGCTTACCTAACTCACTTTTAAGCTCAATGCAGTTGAGCTCTTCTAACAACTTACCCATTTTCACTGTATATTGTTTTTATTTTTATTTTTACTTATTTTTTACACTTTACTAGTCAACTGGTTTTTTTTTTTTCAAATAAGTTTTATTTACACTTCTGACACCAATGTAACGTGTGCTTAGTTCGCAAAATAAAACTTCACTTTTCAATTTATTTCTGCCACTTTTATTCAGTATCTATACTTTATTCGATCTCATCTCGACTTTTGGACTATCACTTGTAAACATCAATTCACTCTTAACTTTATCATTCTATAATCAAAACTGCTCTCTGGTTGCCTCGGGCGGCCTATTTATATCGAATGACACTTCATCCAGTAATTTCCACATGGTCTCCATCTCCACTCCTGTCAAACATTTTTCCTCCTGGTATATTTCTACACTTAAGCTAGTCCTCTCCTAAACGACCAACATGCTCGCCGAGCATGCTCGTTTGCATTATCTCCTTGACGGCGAACACATTTGCCGAGCATTCATTTCGTGTTATTCTCCACAGCGTAAACATGTGTATTCTTCAATTGAATAGTGGCTGTCTGTTGCTATTTCAGATTATCCGCGATATGCACACGACGACGTCCACAGCAGAAATGAGATTTTCTTCATAGTAAAAAACCGGTTTGCTCGCGAGCATGGCCCTACATGGCAAACATCAAAGCCAACGAACATAAGAAAATCGAAAATTTTCGCCAACTGCTCTCCAACCAACCCCTAGACGATGAAAATGCGGCTAGCACGAGCATGCTCAGCGAGCATGTTCGTCGTTTAGGACTAGCTTTACACTAGTGTTGCCACTTGTGTTTTCGGTTGAACGTTTTCGATTAGGAAATTGGTATTAAATTTTGGGTTCGCGTTACACAAGATACGGCTATCCGATAGGTTTTCGAACGCGCCCAATGCTACAGACTTCATTACAGGCCGCCTCCACCTGCAAGAATTTTCGTTATGTCGACTCGACTTGACATCAAAGACACAAATCAACGTTAGCGTGACTGGGCAAATAATGTTATGACATTTCATTTTGTACTCGAACCTCATCGATGGTGGATGCAGAATTTTGACAACGGAATGAAAGCAAAGATAAGAATTTTTACATTGAAATTTTTTATTTTGAAATTTTCCAATCAGTCATAATTGTATTACTGTATTTCAAACTCGAAAAAAAAAATGTTGAGAAAAACTTTTTTTAGGTTGTAATATGAGCTACCGATACGAACCGACACTGATAAAAGACGAAAAATTATGAGAAAAAATGACATTTTCCACTAACACGCACAAAAAACTTGCATCTGTCAAATTTGATGTCAAGCTGACTCTGTCAAGATAAAATCGAAGACAGGGCACAGATTGCGACATGACGTCAAATGACCCGCCTCCACGTAACATTTGATGTTAAGTCGAGCCGACATAACGAAAATTCTTGCAGGTGGAGGCGGCCTGTTATGTATGTGTGGTTTGCCCTCTTCTAGTATCTCACCTGTGGTACCCGTATTGGCAGCCATATTGTAAAAATCAAAAAGTTAATTTTCTGCTCTTTGTGGGTATCATCTCCGTATATGTGCGTAAATTTTTTTTTCAATTCTTCGCGTTTTCCTGAAACCAAATCTCAGAAACTAAGAAAAAATTACACACTGGATTCCCGGACGACGAGTTTTTGTCAGCTGATATGCTATTTCGGGTAATGCACTAATGCAGGTGTACAACAAAAGTGAGAATACAGGAGAATTATATTTCCTTATATCAAAAAATAATTTATGAAACGAACCGAATGAAAAAAATTGCAAAGTGTTCACCGAATTAAAACAAAGTTTTTTCTTTCATCAATGTGTAGAAAATTCTTGTAAAATGTGTAATGATGAAAAAATTATTTCAAATGCGAAGAAAACAACAAAATTGCAGGGAAGAAATAATTTTTCTCGATTCATCAAATCAAAGTGTTTTAGGCTTAGTGGTATTGTGGTTACATTGGTGTGTGTTGGGTTGTGATGTTCATTTTGCTGTACACCCTCTTTCTGGATAAAATTCAGAAGACTTCGTTTTTCATTTTTATTTTTTGATTTTGCTTGATAATTTTAAAATCCCTTGGCCTATTATAATTTTCCAGAACTACGTTAATAATGTTAAAACAGCTAAAAAATGATTCAAGTGAACAAAAGCCTAACTATATTTTCATTTTTCTTAAATGTTTAGGTGATAGGTAGAGCAGAGCAAACAATAGTTTTTCAAAGGAAAAGCTCGCACATCGCTTTTCCAGAAGGAGAACCATGCAGAGAAGGGTGCATTAAGAGCATTATATATATAAGGAATAGTAAACTCGATTTTCCATTTAACAATGCTTTGGACCCAGGGCACAGAGGCGCACCAACCGTTTATTTATTTATATGTATACCATAAAACATAAGAAATGTGACCGGAGCCGAGTGATACGCTACAAGTTAATAAGAAAATCGAGTTTACTCTTTTTTATATTTACCTATACATATTACCATTGTAATAGTGCAATCCAAAAAAATTAAAAAGAGTCCTTCGCCTTCATATAAGGCAAAGGCTTTGACACAAGAAACAACAGCATAAAAAAATTTAAAACACAAATTAATTTATATGCCAAGCTGTTAAAACCAAATTGAATGAATTGTTTAATTTCAAAGGAAATTTTCCCCGGTATCTTAAACTAGTTTCGTAACTCTGTATTTCCAAAAATGATTCGCGTATCGAAATAACTACAACATAGAAATACATACATAATATGTGACCCTTGTTGGCAGTTTGAAAAGTTATTCTTCTGTTCTCATTCGTTGAACACTAGGATTATCGCTGCAGCTGCCACAAATAGAGTTGCAACATTGTTAAAAAAAATATCGATGCTGGAAAACATCAATGGTCTCCGACAAACATCTTTGTCAAAAAAACATCGCAAAAAACAACGATACATCGATGTTTTGACGATGTTTTAATTTTCTGGCTCTAATTTTAACCATCCCAACATGAGTTAGAACATGACTTATTTTTTTGGGGTAGGGACCAGAGATTAAAATGAACTAAGTCTACTTGTGAACAATGAGTAGGTATTTACTTGAAAAAGAAAAAACGAGTTTGAACAAACTGAAGCACGTAAATTTAGTAATTAGTAATTTATTTATTTATTTAGCATTAAACTTGCTATTTCAAGAAATATTTACAATTTTATACATTAGTAGTTGTTTTTGACATATTCTATAGCTTAAATCTAACAATATTATTTTCTAATTTTACTTCTCTTATCGAAAGGATTAGCAAACACTTGTAAAAAAATGATAAGCAAAATCCATGTCCGCAATGAAGGCATATAATTTATTTTCTAGTAAAAATATTACTTTCGAACACTTTTTCAATTCCAGGATAATAGCTATAATAGCTACATATAAAAAAAATATTAAAACGGTAAATTTTTTTGTATGTATGTATGTAAATTTTATTTAGTAGATTTTTGCTATTATAATTCATTTAAAACTATATAAATATATAAATATAAATAATTTTTTTACAAATGTACATTTCACGAAAACTAATATAATAGACACAATATTTAAACAACTATTGTGTTTCTTACATGCGCTAATAGTAGTTTTTTAAATCTAGTTAAGGAACTTTCATTCTTTATTTCAATAGGCAATTCATTAAACAATCTAAGTCCACGATAATTAATCATATTTTGAGTTCTTGAGTTTCTGTACAATTGGAGTCTAAAATCATCATTTGATCTTAAGTTGTAAGGCTGACTGTCACCTACATACGTTAAGTTTGAAGTTAAATATTCAGGTACTAAATTGTTTTTCATTTTAAACACAAACATAAGTATGTTGAACATTATTCTTTGCTTAATGTTTAACCATTTCAAACACGACAGCATCCATATAATTGGTGTATAAATATTACATTTAAGAATAGTTCGCATAGCTTTGTTTTGTATCACTTGCATTTGATTTATTTGCTCATTGTTACCTAAAAATAGAATCGTTGAACAAAATTCAAAGTGAGGCTTTATAATTGTATTGTAAATATTCACAGCACTTTCTTTGTTACATAGTTCATATGGGTTTTAAAATTTAATTTACTGTCTAATATAACTCCTAAATACTTAATTTCATTTGTTACCCTCAATTGTTATATTGATCGTGTCATCGCTGTTTAACACCATGCATTTAGTTTTACTAAGGTTGATCTTCAGTTTGTTCAATTTTAACCACGTACACAGGTTCAGCAAGTCTTCGTTGATATGGTTCAATAGTTCAAATATAGTTTTTCCACTTACGAACAATAGAGCGTCATCGGCAAACAGAGATATTTTGGAAGTTTTTAAAACTTTACAGATATCGTTTATATATATTAAAAACAATAAGGAACGGAAACCGGACTGATTTTCCATCAATAAGTTTGTATCACAAACATGGGCGTAGCCAGGGGGGGGTTTCAGGGGTTCAATTTTTAGTGTTGATTTTTTTACATATTGTTCTTAACTCACCAAAATTTATTTCACGAAATTTAAAAACATTTTGTGATTCAGGTAAGTCGACTTGTGCTTGAATTACAACGGGTATAGAGTTATTTATCGCATTTATACTTTCAACAAAGTATGAATTGAATTCATTAGCGATCACATACCAATTTATCACCGAAGTACACTTCACCAATTTCACTTACTTTTTCGTTTAAGACAAATTTTTTGATTGTTTTCCACATCTCTTTTTGATTATGACAAATTCAATTTTGTTACATACATATATAATTACTCTTTGTTTGAAATAATTTGTTTTTGTAATTATTACGTACATTTCTGTAACAGACCTGCTGATTGTCTATTGAAAATGCTCGCTTTACGAAAACACTGAATTTTGTTAAATTTTAGGGTTCTTAATTCTTCAGTAAACCATTTATTGGAATCATAAACTCTAACAGCCGTATTTATTAGATTTTCTTAAGACGTCTCTTAGACGTTGATAAGTTAAGTTTCAATTAAAATTTAATTGGAACTTAAGAGAGGTTGATTAAATTCTTATCGATAATCGATTCTGCGCTGATGCTAAACTAATTGATAGTTGTGTCAAAATAAAGTAGTAAAAACAGAAATCTAGTCCAATTTAAACTGCGTTTTGACAACCATTCGCTTGTAAATTCTGAAAATCAAAAAAAAACAAAAATTCGTTTTTGTTTAAGACGGATTACTTCGACTGATGTTTATTGTTTTGTTTGTTTTTATCTGTAATTAAAGAATTCATACAAAAAAATCGATAAGTTTCTCTTAGTCATAATCGGAATCATTATTTTCATTGTTTAAACCATATACTTAGTGAAATAAGATTACTTCATCGGGAGAAAGAAGAATTTTCATAGCATTAGTACGATGTTTGTCCTTGCTGTTGAAATCGATTGGCGATGGAAAGAGCACTTTCTTCTACAAAAAAAGTTCTAAGCTAATTGCGGAGTTTGTCGTCAAATTACTCCTGAAAAAAAAAAAACTATATACAACCGACACAAAAGTGCTGCCTTTTTCATCTACACCACCCAATGTTGCAGACGAATGCAGAATGATTGCTTTATCCTTTATCAATCATTTTCTATGCTTTCTGTGGCCTATTGAAACATTATCATCTGCTGGAGATAAGATTGAAAGATCTTTAACAATCGTCAGATCCTTCCAGTATTTTGTTTCCTCAAACATATTTGCAACTTGAAGGAATTTCACAAAAATCTGTAGAAAATATATCTTCCAATCTGATTGCATCACTATCGCGCATTTCATATTCTAAGAACACATTGGTCGAATGAAGGTTTGTGGAGAATGTGTAGTAAAGACAGTCAATAAAGGCAGTCAGATTTCGTATATCAACAGTGAGCTAAATTAAAAATGTATTAAATGATACCATTACATTGGAAGTGAAGATATTGAGAACTCACATCAATGCCTGTTTGAGAATTGAAGCATTTAGCTTATGATGTTCATATGAAAGATCCTTAGATACGGGTAGGAATGTTGATGGTGTAGGCTTCTTTGGGAAATACTGCTGTGTAAATTATGTAAAGAAAAGCTCAGATAGGAAGACTAAAAATAGAACTAAATTTACCTCTTTTCAAAATCAACTTTGGTAGTAAGATAAAGAACCAATTTTCCATACAAATAGCTCACTTCTTTGATATTCACATTAATTCACATTGAAAACATTTAAATCATGAAGAAAATCTTCCATATTTTTGTTTTAAGAAAAGTTTCTTTTTAGAAATTACATTACCTAAACAACAGAGCGAAATTGACACCGATTTTCCCGAAACGTCAGAATGAATTTTTAATTTGAATTTAAGAGACCTTTAAACGTCATTATTGGCATTTAAGTTAAGAGGGCTCTTAGCAAGGTTACTTAAATGTGAAATTTGATTATCGATACGGATTCGTTACTTAAGTGTTACTTAAAGGGCAATTAAATCTAATCGATGATTAAAAGTTCTTTATAGATACGGCTGTAACTTTTTTTGTTTGTTTATTTACACAATATATTAAATTAAGTGTATTGAAATCACTGTTCAAATTTAACTGATCACATTTTTCATTTATAAGGGCTCTAAATTGAGATTTATTATATCTAAAAAGATCAACATATTTTGGACTGTTTTCACTTTTTTATTAATCACGGGAACATTAACTAAAATCGCTTCATGATCACCTATTTTTAAGTCCGGAGCTGTATCAGCCAAAAGATCTCGTAACATAAACACCACATTTGCATTGGTACGTGCGTTTGGTCTATTATTCTGTACCTTAGACCTTTTTTTGAAATAAAACACCACCCCACCCGTATAACTACTTGTACTATCACAACGCAAAGGAGTATTATAGTTTGGCAGATATATTTCACTATTTTCTATATTTTCCGTCAAGTGAGTTTCAGAAAATGCAATTACTTCAAATGAGTTATTATTCACCAAAAATTCTATTTCATTGAAATTGTTTATCAGACCTTGAACATTGGTATACCAATAGTTCAATTGGCTTGGTTGCTAATATTGGGTCCTTTCTCTTAGAACTTTTAATTTTCTAAGAAAAACAGGACAGTTCCTGTCATTCGCTTGATGGTCACAGTCAACGCTCATTCCAAAAGATTTATTTAGTTCTGTACAATTTTTACACCAAGCTTTTTCATTTTTACATTCCGTAACTTGGTGGTCACCTCCACATTTCATGCATGCAGTAGTGTTTTTACAGGCACTGGATTTTTTTCATTTGCTTGGGTCGTCAACTTTGAAATCATTATCGTTATCCGAGGCTGCTTGTTGTTTCGGAACAAGGTCTTTTTTACGTGGTTGGGTAGTTAACCCTACGCACAACCCCCAACCTGGAGGGCCAGGTCCTTTTGGATCCCTTCGGACACAAAGGGCTGGAATATCCAGAGTCAGTACCCTGCTGCTGGGGTGTGAGTGCTGCCGTTGGCTCACCAGGAGCTCGTCCGCCACCATCTCTACTTCAATACCCTGTCCTAGTATTGAAAGACCCCAAAAGATCTTTAAACCAAATATGTTGGAGTAGCTCTTTCAGGGGTTTCTGCTTTTATGGCTGCTGAAGTCCACCGTTGATTCTGTCCTTCGAATTCATCCGCTGGGACATTAACACGAAAGCTCTCGTAGACCACTGAGATTCGTGCAGTCAGTCATTGTTCGCAGAGCTATAGTGTTGATCGCTCACAATTCTTTTGTTCCGGATTCCTTCGTCAACACTCGCACTTACTAGTTTAGCAGGTCAGCTCTGGACGGAGCATCCCAGGTCCCAGTGGATACCGCTTGGAGGTATAGTAAGCACAATTGACGTGTACTATAAGTTACAGCATCTGGGAGCCGCTAACCTACGCCTATATGTAATAGGCAAGTCCCGTATGCATGCTCTGAGCTGTCAGAGAAAGCATGAAGCTGAATATTTTTGGTGCCATAGAAAACTCTTCGATCAAACAAACTGATGTGTTTTAACTCTTTTCTAAAACGCGTCCAACATTCGCATGGTAAACTTTCATCCCAATTAAACCCGAGCCGCCAAAGTTGCTGCATGAAAGTCTTTGCTAAGACTACTATGGGGTTAATCAGTCCTAATGGGTCAAAGAGACTAGCGATTTCAGACAGTACTGTCCTTTTTGTGATAGATTTGTTTTTGTGTTTGCTCTCAGAGCAGTCATAGAGCAGTTTGACTGAAGATGGATTTCAGAAAGTTCTGAAATTCTTAAAAGAGGTTCGTTGTCACTGCAATCGACATCCTCTAAAATTTGTTCGCTGTTAGAGCACCATTTGCGCAGCGTTAATCCTCCTCTTTTTAACAGCTCTGTTAATTCTTGCTTTAGTTTTATAGCGGCCACCAATGATTCTGCCCCAGTCAACACATCATCAACATAGAAATCTCTTGTTAAAGTCTTTGCAGCATTGGGAAACTCGCTACCTTCATCTACGAACAGATGTTGCATTGTTTTGGTTGCCAGGTAAGAAGCTGGAGCAGTTCCATAAGTTACCGTTCTGAGTTGATATGTTTTTATCTCATCAGCTTCTCTCTAGGAATAAGGTAAAAGCAGCGTCTTCTGGATGCATGCTTACTTGGCGGTAAATTTTTGATATATCTGCCGTAAAGACGTACCGAAAAAAACGAAATCGAACGATTATGGAGAATAGATCATTTTGAATAACTGGACCGGTGAGGAGAGTATCATTGAGGGATATACCTGTTGTTGTTTTTGCAGAGCCGTTTAAAACAACTCTCATTTTTGTGGTTGAGCTTATTGGCTTCAGCACATAGTGGTGAGGAAATAATCATTTTTAATTTGGGATTATGTGGCATCCCGATGACGATAGAATTTTTAAAATCTATCCAGTTGTTTCTAAGTTTCCGTTCCCAGCCCCGTCCCTGTAGGAATCCTCCGTTACCGTGGAAATATGTGAAATATAAGTCTATGTCACTGAGGGATAATGTAACATCCAAGAGTTGAAAGAATTTTTGAAATCGGTCAAGTAACTTTCAGGTTTCGGATCTCGTTCCCGTTTTTGTTCCCGTGGGATTATAGAAATGAAATATAATCTAGATTACTAATGGAGGGGGATAATGTAGCAGTCCTAATGTAGGAAGGGTTATAGAAATCTGTCCAGTAGCTTCTAAGTTTCCGTTCCCAAACCCGTTCCTGACGGAATATCCGCTCAATTTTTTTAATTCCGTTCCTGTGGGAATATGGGGAACAAACCTTGACAGGAATTATTTATAAGTCGATGTCACTGAGGGATAAAGTAACATCCTAGAGTTGAAAGAATTTTTGAAATCGGTCAAGTAACTTTAAGGTTTCGGTTCTTGTTCCCGTGGGATTATGGGGATGAAATATAATCTAAATTACTGATGGAGGGGGATAATGCAGCACCCCTAATGCGTTTTAGAAACTTGTCTAGTACATTCAAAGTTTCCGTTCTCAAACCCGTTCCTGTGGGAATATCCGCGCAATTTTTTAAACTTTTTATGTCATAAGAACCTTCTCCTGAAAATAACAAACACAACAAAAAAAGAACTGGCCAAATTGGTCCAGGCGTTGTTAAGTTATGCGCTTCAAATTTTGCGATTCATTTTTATATGTATCTATATATATATATTATTTTTTTTTTAAATTATATAGGGTGAAGGTGAAAATTACCTTTACAAGCACGTCGACCTGAAAGATCTTTTGTGCTGTTCCCTTAGGTTCAAAAAAAAACGTAGTGTATAGGTTTGTTCATTCGAAGCTGAGGTCATGTAAGAACCTAAGAATCTTCGAGGAAGAGGTGTTTCTGATATCAAGGGGACAGGGGAACCCTTTATTGAATATTTTAAGCCTAGATCTAGCTAAGGCAGGGCATTCACATAAAATGTGTTCAGCTGTTTCTATGTCTTCAAGACACAGACGACAGGTGTCATCTTGGCTGATGCCAATGTTTTTAAGATGATACTTGAGAGAGCAGTGTCCAGTGAAGAAGTCCGTAAGTAACTTTGCGTCACGTTTGCTCATGTCAAGAATTTCTTTCATACGTTTGTGGGATAAGTCAATGAATAGTTTTGACTGACGATGGCCATTTGAGTTGTTCCAGGTGCTGACCATGTTCTGTCGTTCCCAGGTAGCTAATTCGTTTTTAAGGCTACTGATTGGGAGACCACAGTAGGGTTCAGGGCCTTTGAATTGGGACTGAGAGCCAAGTCTAGCAAGTCGGTCAGCCTCTTCGTTACCCGGTACGCCTTCATGACCAGGCACCCATGAAAGAGTTATTTTATTGTGAGTAGCTAATTGAACTATACATGTCAGGCAGTTCCAAACTAGTTTGGATTCGATTTTTGTCGAGGACAGAGCCTTTAGTGCTGCCTGACTGTCAGAGCAGATAAGGATACTTGATCTTCGGAGGTTTCTTCTAATGCATTCCCTAATACAGAATTCTATAGCCATTACCTCTGCCTGAAAGATAGTAGGTGTCTTACCAAGGGATGTAGATGATTTAAAGTTGGGACCGTAAATCCCTGCACCTACACCGTTGTTTGTTTTTGAACCGTCAGTATACCAGATGTATTGGAAGTTATTTGTAAGAATTACAGGGTTCTTCCATGCTGAGCGGTTTGGAAAGATTGCTTCAAAGGGGTGGTGTAACATTATGCGTTTAGGCGTAAAGTCCGAGGAGTGGGCTGCAGGCGATTTCAGTATTGGAAGCACCTGCAGAATACTCATATGTTCTTGTAAGTTTTCCTTTCTCGAGTAGTTAGTGAGATGAAGCTTTAGTCCGCTTAGTGCAGCAGTCTTCTTTACTCTTTGATGTAGCGGAGGAAAATTTAATAAACTTTCTAACGCTAAAGTTGGGCAGATGCGCATTGCACCTGTGATACCTACACAGGTTAGTCTTTGTAACTTTTGCAAAGATTTGCGGGCATAAACTTGTTCTGTTTTTTGCCACCAGATCAGTGAAGCATAGGTTATGATGGGTGTGATAATAGTGAGGTAAGTCCAGTAAATCATTTTTGGCCTAAGTCCCCACTTTTTACCAAAGAGTCTAGAACAGGCCCAGAAAGCATTTGTTGCTTTTGCTATGGTTTTGTCTAGATGTGGTTTCCATTTGAGTTTATTATCCAGGGTTACTCCTAGATATTTGACCTCTTTGGAAAAATTAATTTGAACATTATTTAGGGATAGTGTTTGGAGATCGATTTTACGTCTCCTGGTGAATGGAATGATGACTCTTTTAGTGGGGTTGACCTTAAGCCCTTCTTTATTGCACCAGTCATTAACTTTGTTCAGGGCACTTTGCATACGGTTTGTGACCTGTGCTTCTTGATTGCCTTGAATAGAGATGACTAGGTCATCAGCGTAGCCTTGTGTATCAAGGCCCAGCTTATTGACGTCATCCAAGAGCTGATCTATTACAATTGACCAGAGTAGGGGAGATAAAACACCCCCTTGGGGACAACCTTTAACAGCATTAACTGTTATTGATGTTTGACCTAGTGTGGTGGAGATGATTCTGCCACTTAACATAGAGTCAATCCATTTAATGGTTGGTGTGTCAATTCCTTTGACAGTTGCAGCGGTTTGAATTGACAAGCACGTAGTATTATCAAAGGCGCCAGAAATATCAAGAAAAGAGCAGAGTATGATGTCTTTCTTAGCAAACGTATTCTCAATTTTGCTGACCAGCTGATGGAGAGCTGTGACTGTTGATTTACCAGTTTGGTAAGCGAATTGGTTAGCATTGAGAGGATTTGCTATTAAGGCCGTACTGCGAATGTGTAAATCAATCACCTTTTCCATGACCTTTAGAAAGAAGGATGTGAGACTGATTGGTCTGAATGATTTTGGGTCTGAGTTTGATCTATTGCCAGCTTTTGGTATGAATACTACTCTCACCTTTCTCCAAGTTTGAGGGATGTAGCTTAGTTCAAAACTGGATCTATAGATAAGTGTGATTGAGCAGATTATGGTATCAATTCCATACTTTAAGAGAGCAGGAAAGATACCATCTTCCCCGGGCACCTTGAAAGGCTGTTGGGAGGATTTTGCCCATTTGATGGAGTCTTCGTTAAAAATTTTTCTTGCTAGACTTCTTGTTATGCTATTAGGTGTAGTGTAACTCACATTTGTGGTTAGAGATTGATAAGTGGTATGCATACAGTGGAAAATGAGTGTCCAAAAGTAGGCTCAGAGTTTCACTGTAACTTTGGGTAAAACTACCATCCGATTTTTTTTAAGAGACCAATACCGTTGTTATGATCTTTAGCTAAGGCTTTTTGAACTCTTATTGAAGAAGGCAAGTTATCGATACTTTCACAGAAGTTTTTCCAGGTAAGTCGTTTTTGCCTTCTTATCATCGAGTTGTAAGTCGTTAGATTTGTTCGATATTCGCTTCACGAATTGGTTCGTTTAGCTTTGTTGAACAACTTTCGAAGCTTTCTTTTTAACTTCTCCAACTCACTGTTCCACCAGGGAACATCGCGATTTAAGTTGGTCTGTCTAATGCGACAGCTGAACTCGTATGCGCTTGTGATTTGTGAGCTTAAGCGTGTTGCTTCCCTTTTAAGGATGGATAGGATGGTTCAAATTCACAACGAAGTGTCTCTGTGTAGAGATTCCAGTCCGTGTGTCTTGGTACCCTATTGTTCTCTATATTGTTGTGATTCGGCCTTGACAGATCAAATCTGATGTGCCGGTGGTCCGAGAATGATATCTCTTTCGAGACATGCCAATTGAGAATGTTGTTGGCTATGGCAAAACTTGCCACTGTCATATCCAACACTTCTTTCCTAGTGGAGGTGACAAAAGTAGGTTCATTTCCCTTGTTTAGAATATCTAAGTTTGAATGCATGAGAAAATCTAAAAGGGACTCACCTCTTTTGTTGATGTCTTTGCTACCCCATATGGTGTGATGGGAGTTGGCATCACAACCAAGTAGTAGCTGTCTTCCCCTTGCGTTGCAGTAGCTAACAAGTTTTTTAACCTCTTCAGGTGGTGCGGAGGTAGTATCTCCCGGTTAGTAGGCTGAGGCTATTACAATGTTTTGTAAGCCTCTTGCCGTGGGGATCTCAGCTAGTACCGCAACGAGATCATTTGTGATGAATTCTGGAATGGGAAGAAAGTTAGTTCTTTTATGGATAAGAAGCGCAGCTCGTGGTTGGAGTGGCGTGTTGTCGTATATTAACTTACACGATTGTGTTGGAAGGCCTTTTATTTGGCCTCTTACCACCCATGGTTCCTAAACTAGTAAGCAGTCCAGATCCTGCTTGACAAATTCCTTGCTTGCCGCAGCTGAGGCAGCTTTGGCGGGCATGAGATTTATCTGCAGGAATATTAGGGCAGTGTAATTCATTTTGTTTTAGGGGTTGAGGTAAAGCTCGATGGTGCTTTTAATAGCCTCTGCTGAGCTTTACCTTTGGGCCTGGGGTCCCGTTTTTGAGCCATGAATTTGGCTGTGCTGCTTTTTGCAGCTGGTGTTGCATTACCGCTTTTTGAGCTATGTTTGTAAGATCCTGAAACTATCCATTCAAGTATGGTTTTCTGAAGGATTAGTAGATGAGATTCCAATCTAATTTGACCGATAGACATTAGATCAAAAAATATTTCTGCTCCCAATACCATATCGATTTTTTGTGAAATATGAAATAAAGGGTCAGACAAAGTGATATTTTTTGGTATTTTCCAGTTTGAGATATCAATAGGCGTGTTTTTTTCACACGACTGTTATGTATATAACATCATTTTACACGCAAAGCAAAAACAAAATCCCCGACAACCAATGTTATGGATAAAAGGATGGTTAAGATTTGGTCGGGGATAGAGTTTTGACGTTTAGTCGAGTATCGAATGAGTTTTTCGACTTTTCATTTTTAAATGTTGGTGCGTCTAGAGACTTTCATGTATCTCGAACAAAAGCAAAATGGGTGACAAAGGGTCTGTTCACAAATGTGTAACTGAATAAAATCGTATGCCCACTCTTACACTCCGCAATTTAGTTGCAGAAAATTGTTGATTTTTAGAATTTCATTGATTTCAAGAGTTAAATTTGTAAATGTATATTAAGATACATAAAACAACGTAATAGCAATTAAAAAGGGTCTGTTTAGTGACTGAAAGCACTTTTTGCATATTTCTTTTCACATTTTTGTGTGAATGTTAACATTTTTTTCAAAGCTATTTGTTAAGTATGCCATAAAAATGGTTGTACTTTCTTATTATTAATAGTTTACTTCGTTTGAAACAAGTAACAAAATATTTTTTCCAACTCACATCTAAATCACAATCTCATATAAATTCAACCCCAGCGTGTAACCAGAGACAAGAGAAATTCCTTGTTACCTTTGTGAACGGACCTATTTTTGACCTTCCTAAATTAACAAAAAACAGACAAAAAAAATTGTTTACCTGCATTAATTTCACTACGGAACATTTTTATTTTCCACTCTATACAATTGCTTTAGGTTTTTAACAATCAGTTTTTGCGTTTTTGTGCGAATTTGGCAAAAAAAAATCATTTGTTGCCTTTTATTGGTTTGACAACTGATCGAGAACACCAACCCACAAATAAAAAAAAACGAAGCGTTTTTTTTGGATCTCATGTTATGTACATAACATCCTTGTGAAAAAAACACGCCTAATGTTGGTTTCGGGTATGCTATTTGTCAATTTCTTTAGCACTGTAACTTAAACGGTTGTTTTAAAATCAGATGAGCGGGAAGATAAAGTTACTGAGCCTTTAAATTGTGACGATGAAAGACTATGCTAGTTCTATTCCACTAATTAATTGGTTTTACTTAAACAATTTCTATCCTAGAAGTTGAGCAAGTCATAAAATAAATAAATTAAAAAATGTAAAGCACAAGTATATGAGGTGACCAGATTTGAGACAAAATGAACAATCAATCTTTGATCTTGCTGTAGCAATAAGTGATTCTGGTATGTAGCGCTGGTTGCTTGCAATACCCTTGTTATTAGTATTATTTGTTATCAAAGTTGTGTTAGATAGTGAATGGTTCAAAATGTTATCTTCCATTATTTGACATCTTTTCTTAATAAAGGCGTTGAATTCCAATAAAGTTTGCAGACGATCAACAGGGGAATCTTCACTAAAGCGATTGGCAGTAAAGGTGTCTAATTTTGATGTTAATAGATACACGATGATATCATCCCATTGATCAACCGCTTCAAATTTCTCAGGCTTGTAAGAAGGTTATTTGTCTTATCCATTAAGTCATTAAGTTTCGCAATTCCTCCGCTGATGGTTTCACAATTCTTGGCAGGTTAAAGATGCGGTGAATATGTTCCTGAGCGATTACTCGTTTATTTTCAAAGCGTTTTCTTAGCCTCTGCACGGCTTCTTGGTAATTCTCCTCTACAATTTTCATTTCATCAATTCAAGATTTTGCTGCGTCTCCTAACTTGCTTACTAGATAATGAAATTTAAACAGATGAGAGATGTGGGTTGTTGTCGATTAGCGAAGTAAAGGTCTCAAACCATGACATCCACGTAGTAATATCGCCTGAAAAAATAGGAATTTAAATTTTTGGTAGTCCCACGGGATCAAACCTGGTTTGTGTTTTAGTAAAACTTGATGATGAGTCCAAAGGAGGCTTTCGAACTTAATTGATATAACCTGTAGCGATGCTGATGCAGAATAGTATGAACCCTCATTGTCCGAGCGAGTTGTATTTTTGATTTCCGTAGGGTCTGGCTCCTCTATTTTTATTTTTAATTGAACCTTTTGAAAGCTGGCGAATGATTCATTGAGAGCGTCGTGTCTTATCTTGATTTCTGGAAGTGAGGCCAACTCGGGTTTTTTCGATTTTCAATATGAAATCAACGCCTTATTTGGTCAATCAGAACTGACCGACGTGTTCGAATTTGTTCCAATTGCTTTTGCTTTTTGTCGAAGGTGGCAGCGTTGAAACCTTTCTGAGCGTCACTTTCATCCTGTGTTTCGTTGCCCATGTGGGTTCAGTTTATGTTTATTGAACGATATATATACAATTGATCCTTATACTAGGTAATTTAAAAATTAAGAAAATGATAAAAATGTAGGAATGTTGGCACATAGGGGGCCAAACCGAATACATTGTTTAGAATAAAAATAATAACTTAATATTATATAGCTGAAAAGAAAGAGAATTCTTGATTATAAGTCGGCTGACTTGAGTTATCTCGGGATGTTCCGTCCCGGTTGTCGCTGTTGCCCATGTGGGTGCAGTAAGGTTATGACACAATATTAAATTGTGAAAAATACGATAAATTTCTACGTGAAATCAAGTCGGGGTCACCAGTGTTTTTCGTAAAATTAATGTTTTTTAATTTTGAAATGAAAATGATAGAACTTCCTTGGTTGTAAATTATAATTTATTTTTATAATATTTCTTGAAAAGGGAAATGATTAACAGTTCTTATAATGCCTGATAGAAAAGCAAAAAGAATGAGAGCATTCAAAGGGTTACAAGGCAATTTATAGCTTTTTAGGTTACTTGATATGAGTGAAGTTGGTTTCACTTTATTCAATAGTTATTTGACAAGTTCTGTTTCTTGAGATAATTCATGTGACTTGTTTCATAATATTATACAATGGGCGTTTAGTCAGTAATAATAGAAATTAGAATTTAATACGAATTTTTACTGAACATAAGACTTTACTTCTATTGAGATCACTATTCTTACAAAGTAAATGCAATGATCTAATAATTTATGTTTTAATAATATAGTGTTTATGTCATCGAAAGCAATTATAAACAATACAACCGATAGAGGCGATCCTTGGGGGATGCCGTTTTGTAATGGGTGGTTGGACGAGTGAACATTATTAGTTTTTATGCAAAATTTTCTATTTATCAAAAATACTTTAACGTATTTATACAGTGGTGGCCACACAATTAGAAACGGCACCCCAAACCATTATGTCTCCTTCTCCATGATTCACGGTCTTCAGCGTGTATTTTGGGTATAATTCATTTTTCTGCACGTCTGACCCAAACAAATTGAATTTAGATTCATCACTCCATACATAATGGTTTGGGGTGCATTTTCTTGGAGTGGTGTTGGTTTTGGTTGGTGTTGGGTAGTAAGGATAAACGGTCGAATGGATCAACACGTTTATAAAGGCATACTGGAGAGTGTCATAGAGCCTTTTTCATTCCCACACATGCCCATCAGTTATGTTTTTCAGCAGGACAACGACCCAAAACATACTGCATACTTGTAAAGCAGTGGTTTGCGGGTACACAAATCAGTGTTTTGGATTGACCCGCGCAAAGTCCGGGCCTGAATCCGATTTATAACTTATGGGCAGACGTCGAGAGAGGATTAAAGTCCAAAAAATCTAAAAATTCGGACGAGTTTTCAAAAACATTGAGGAGGTCTGGGACGGTATAGCACCAACAAGATGCCGCGCTTTGGTTGCCAGTATGGAAAGAAGTTTGACAAAGTAATAAATTCCCTGCAAAATATTAATACTTACTCTAT
Organism: Melanostoma mellinum; assembly: GCA_914767635.1. Lineage (NCBI taxonomy): Eukaryota > Metazoa > Arthropoda > Insecta > Diptera > Syrphidae > Melanostoma > Melanostoma mellinum. Next base: position 109,708,007 of record OU612059.1, read on the forward strand.
GTTAAACTGAAGATTTCTAGTGAAATACCATTTTTAATATTCTGTTTCTAATTGTATGGCCACACAAAATTTGAGTTAAATACATGTTTAGTTTTTTGTATTTGATATTAGCCGCGTTTTATTGAACATTTTCTATATTCACTTATGTTCACTTATCAATAAAACGATTTTTGGTTTATATTCATTTAGCACGTCACTTTCAATTTTCACTTTCAAAGTTGGTACCCTTTGCACTTGTTCTAAGGATAAGAAACATTAAAAATTTGCATTCTAAGGATATAAATGCATACCTTTTACTTTCCATTTCTATTTTTCTCTATTTAATTCTCGATTCTCAATTTATTTGCCGCATTTCAACTTTTTACTTTCGATGTAAACAAAACAAATGTCACTTTAATTTTTTTTTCGCAATAGCTGTGTTCAATAAGATTCATTTTTATTTTTAGGGTCGAATAATCGAATCGAATTAGGAATTAGGATTCAGATTTCGATGCAGGTATTTATTTCACGGTTACTAGTTTGTGAATTAAAAACTCATTAAGTCATAAGTTAGTAAGTGACTTATGAATTAAATAAGTCAAAAGCTTAGAGGAATAAAGAACAAGAGGGAAAACCATTGCTTCTGCTGCTACCACCACCTTTTCTGACCGTGTGTGTGTGTGTGTGTGTGTGTGTGTGTGTGTGTGTGTGTGTGTGTGTGTGTGTGTGTGTGTGTGTGTGTGTGTGTGTGTGTGTGTGTGTGTGTGTGTGTGTGTGTGTGTGTGTGTGTGTGTGTGTGTGTGTGTGTGTGTGTGTGTGTGTGTTAGTAACTGTGTGTCTATTTATGTCCCCACCAAGTCACCACCTGACTCATCTATTAGCTATTAGGTTTTTTTTCTTTACTGAAACAAATACAACAACTGTCAAACAGACGTTTTTCCAACCGTTGCGTTGCTGCGAATGTTTCGTTCAAGGTGTTTCTTTACTTTTAAGACAATTACGCTCTTTCAGAGAGTTTCTGAAAGAATTTTACAACCACTCCTTAAAAAAAAAATTTCTGTGCACAAAAAGTAAAGAAACAGACTTATTCAATCTGTTGTCGAAAATCAGAAATATGAACGAACACAACTTAAAGACTGCCAACCTCTGGGTGCCAAAAAAGAAATTTACCAACCATCCCTGTTGTGCAGTTAGCTAACTGCGATATTTTTGTACACTTAGGCTATTGACATAAGGAGTTGTTGTTTTCCCATGAGCGATGTTTTGCTGAAGTGAACATAAGTGCATATAGAATTTCGATAAAACACGCCTATTGTCTAGCTTTTTTCTCGTATTAATTATTTAATTTGTACTCTTATTCCTAGGCTACAAATTAAACCTCTTGTCAACCTGAAGAAATGTCTTTTAAGAAAGTTATGTATACTTATATTACTATATTTGTGCCGTTTCTAATTGTGTTCCCACCACTGTATATATTTCGTCCAACTCCCCATTTTATGAGGTTTCGCAATATAATATGCAGGCCTATTATATCAAAAGTTTTTTCAAAATCTAGTGAGAGAATGGAAACATGATTCTTAACGGAAAGTGCTTTTGATCGAAAGAAGTCAATGTGGAGGAGCGCATCCATACATCCTCTACTATCTTTAAATGCAACCTGATTGGGACTGATTAGTTTGTTCGATTCATCAAACAGTTTAGGTGCTTAGCAACTATTTTTTCTAGGATTTTGGATAGACATGGGATTAATGAAATTGGTCTATAACCTTTGATTGTGGTCTTATCTTTATTAGGTTTATAAATGAAGTAGAAGTTTTTAGTATATTGTTATACAGTTGAATAATTCGATTTTTGGTTTCCGGTGCCAGATTTTTTAGCATAGGATAGGATGTCCTATCTCGACCTGGTGTTTTGCCATTAACTTTGTTTAGTGTAGCTTCAAATTCGGATTCGAAGTATGTTGAGGGGGCAAGGTATCATTGAAGTTGTTTTTCGCGTCAACAAATGCTTTTGAAAAGTTTTCATTTTCGGATTTTTCAGACCAAGATTTAGCTATGAATTTGATTATTTCTGTGGGGTCTGTTAAATTATTTATATTGTTTATAAAGATTGAGTTTGTTTCTCCAGTCACCGTCGAATATTTTGCCACATTTTTGGCAATTTGGATTTATCGAGGCCGTAAAATCAGAAAACCTTTTGGCCTTACTCTCTTTCATTGTTTTTCGGAATACCGAATTACACCTTCTATATTTGATTAGATTATGCGTATTTTGGTTTTTTTGAAATTCTTTTAAGGCGTTCATTTTAAGATTGGGCTTCCACCAAGAAACTACTAGTTTACGCTTTATAGGATTTGTCTGCGGCCGTTCTCATAGCTCTTTGGAGCAAAGCCACTTCTTTATTGTTATTTGTAGACCATGGTTTACTATTCAGATATTTAATGACCTTTTGATTGAACAATTTTCAATCGACATGGTCTGTTTTGAATTTACTATTTCACGTTTTCAATTCAGTAGTTCGGCCACTAATTAAAGAGGTGATAATAGGGAAATGATCACTATTAAATAAATCCTTTTTCCAATTAATTTTTAAGACCAATTCAGGCGAACAACAAGTCACGTCGACGGGCGTTAAAGAGTTGTGTGTTGAAAAATGAGTGGGACACCCGTCATTGAGAATTACTAGGTTGGAATCATTAAAGGATTTTTCTAATAGAGCCCCTTTACTGTTTGTGGTTGGAGAACCCCATAATATGTTCCAAGAATTAACATCACCTCCAAATATAATAGGTTTTTTTTTTTTTTTTTATAATCAACGCGCACATCAAGGGGTTATGAATACCCTTATAATGTTGTTAAACACAGTGCGAGCATTTAGGAAAATAGGAGAGGATTTGAAAGGAGACACCGATGCACGTTGCTTTTGAATCTTTGTGAATCGTAATGAAGGGGAAATACAGAGCCAGGTAAAGCATTCCACATTCGGGTGGTGCGACTGAAATACGAATCTCTATACTTGACTGTACGTCCGAAGTTGGGCTCAAGATAAAACTGATGAACATTCCTAGCGAGGCGGGTGTTGCGGCTTAATTGTTTCAGGGGAGGAATGTAACTGGCTACTTCACTAGAGCACTGCTTATGAAAAAAGCGATAAAAGAGAGTGAGACAGGCAACGTTTCGACGATGTTCAAGAGAATCAATTGATTCTACGATTGAACTATCACCTATCAATTTTAACGCTCTATTTTGTACCCTATCAAGGAGGTGCAAAGATGTTTGAGAAGCACCTGATATGGGAGTTATACTCCAGTTTTGGGCGGATGAAGGCCTTATAAATTTTAGCCAGATCAGAAGGGGTGAAGAATTTCCTGCATCGTCTCAAGAAGCCTAAGCATATCGCAGCGTTTTTGGCGACTTCAAATATGTGGTCATTCCAACGAAGATCATCGTTTACACACATACCAAGTACTGACAGCTTTCCGGTTTCTTGGATGCAGGTATCATTCATGGATAATGGCAATGGGGGAATGTTAAGCTTCAACGACAAGAGGCAGCATTGAGTTTTCGAAGCATTGAATTCTACTCGGTTCATAAGACCCCATGTAACAATGCTGTCAAGGTCAGAATTCAATGAGCTTATCATACGCAACCGTTCCAGTTCCACATCCGAAGAGCAGGGACGTGAATTTGGAAACGAATATGAAAAGCTGAGGGTCGAGTCGTCAGCAAAACAGTTAAGTGAATTAGAAGTTTCAGACAAGAGATCATTAATGAAAATGAGGAAGAGAGTCGGAGATAAAACGGAGCCCTGGGGCACACCAGCATTTATAAAGTGGGTATCAGACTTGAAGCTATCCAATACAACTTGTATTGAACGGTCGGAAAGGTAGTTTCTAATCGAACGAAGAAGAGACCATCGATACCAAAAGCACGCATTTTCGATAAAAGAGCCTGATGCCAAACTCTATCAAATGCTTTAGAAATATCAAGCGCAATAATCTTACTTTCTCCAAAACAATATAAAGATTGGTTCCACTTTTCGGTGAGATAAGCCATCAAATCACCAGTGGACCGTTTGCTACGAAAGCCGTACTGACGGTCATTAAGAAGCTTTCGTTCTTCAAGATATTTCATAAGTTGACGGTTTATCAACGTTTCCATGACCTTGGAAAGAAGGGACGTTAGTGCAATTGGACGGTAATTGGAAGGGGAGGAAGATTCGCCTTTTTTAGGGACCGGCTGGACAAATGCAGTTTTCCATCTGCTCGGAAAAATCCCAGCAGAATTGGAAAGATGGAAAAGTTTACGCAGTGGTTTTGCCAGCGTAGAAGAACACCTCTTCAGATTAACGGCGGGGATACCATCTGGACCAGCGGATTTATGTATGTTGAGATCTTTGAGGACTCTCGCAACCGAGCGAGTTCGAAAAAAATATCTGCTTCATCAAAGAATTTGCAGACTCGAGCTCAGGTGGAGCCAATATGCTATGAGGAAGTGTCGAGTTGGCAGCAAATTGAGCTGCCAGAAATTTGGCTTTGTCGATGGAGCTGACATACGGAGAGTCATTGAAGACGAGCGTTGGGACCGATGACGTGGTCGAGTTCTTAACGTTCTTAACAAAAGACCAAAAGTTTTTGCTTCCTTTTGGACACAACAGTATTTTTTGTCTTACTTTTTGGTCATGCAAAAACTTGGCCTTTTGTATATGAGCATTACAGATATTTCTGGCACGTTTGAACAAATTTCGATTTTCTACTGTAGGGTTGCCTTTAAATTTTCGAAAACTACTTTCTCTATCCCTAATCGCCTCTTTACAGCTTGAAACAAACCACGAATTCTCTTTGGGGATGATGCTTTTTGTTCTGTGAGGAACAAAATTTCTCATGCCGTTGAGAATTACGTTAGATATCATATCAGCTGAAGCATCAACGTTTCCGTCGAGAAAGCACAATGACCAATTGAAATTTCGAAAGAAATTATTCAGGCCGTCCCAATTGGCTTTTTCATATTGCCACACAGTTCTTTTGGGGACTTTATCTTTTTTTACCGTGACGGAAAGCGAAAAATCTACCGATATGACACAATGGTCCGATTTGCCTAAAGGAGATGATACTACAACCCTGTATTTTTCGGGATGAGAAGTGAGAAATAAGTCAAGAGAGTTGGCCGCATGGCCTTCAATATTTGGAACCCGAGTGGGCTCATCAACAAGTTGAGTTAACTGGTTAAACTCAGCGAAGATCTCAACACACTTTCCTTCGGGTGTTGTCTGGCCAGAATGTCGAAGCCAACCAGAATTGTGTACATTGAAATCGCCCGCAATTGCGATTTCAGTGTGAGGATACAGGGAAACAATTCTTATAATGGAGTCAGATAGCGCATCAAACTCGTTAGAGGTTGAATTGCTATCTAAATTGGGGCTTCTATACATGAAACAATAATGAATGATATGCTTACGGACGGTGAATTTTAACCACATGAAATTAAAGTTCGTATTAGAACAGAGGCCGTATTGTGGTAGAAGCTGGTAAGCAATATCATTCCGAATATAAACAGCGAGGCCATGAGAAGAAAAGAATAATGGCACTAAGCTATATCAGCTATATAAGGTGGTTGCACTTGGCTTATAATACCATCCAGATCATTTTTATTGATTGTTTGTTTGGGATGTATATAGATGTTTATATATGTAAATTTTATTTTTAGTTGTAGCTCGACAGCTAGAATTTGAAGATTTGAGTTCAAGGAAAAAAGTTTATGTGGAATATTTTTTTTAACTAGTTAAGCTACGCCTTGCTTGGATCTATCGTTGCTTGTCAAATTAAGGAAGTAACTATTATAGTTTCTTGGTGCATGTGGTGTATGGTTTACAGCGAGCGCAATGCGCCTCTTGGAGAGATAGCAGGATTACTTACTTACTTAGGTGGGCATTACAGTTCGGGGTGAACCTGAGCCTCAACCAACATCCTTCTATAACGACTTCGATTTCGGGCGAGCTCTCTCCAGTTTCGCACTCCAAGTCGGTTGAGGTCTTCATCCACTTGATTGCGCCACCTTAGACGAGGTCTTCCCCTTCCGCGATTTCCCTGCAATGTGCTTTCGAACACCCGACGAGCCGAAGCGTTTGGGTCCATCTGCTCTACATGGCTATTGGATAGTTAATTGAACGCGCCCTTTAAAGTATATTAGATAGTTTACTGAACGAGCCATATAAAGTAAATGACTTATGTCAAATTGACATTTACATAATAAACCTTCTTCTCTTTGGTACAATCAAAAGTATAAGACGTGTTTCACTTTATTGCTGATAGTTTAGGTCAATTCCGATCAATATTAATCTAACAGGTTATGGGCCATCCGCAGCCTATTTTATCAGTAATAAGTAGTTTTTGATTTGATTTATTTGTCGCGGTTAAAATTTTCTTAAAATTTTCTTTGGTTGAAATTTTTTTCTCGCTTAACCTAGTTCGAGATTTCTTTAAAAAAATTCTGTCACATGGTTGACATAGTTGAGAAGATTAAACTAAGCGTTTCATGTGAAGATATTCCAGATATAGCTAACAATTCTGACAGTATCATCGTCGAAGAATCTGCGAAAAGTTCAACTGAAGAAATGACCTATCAGATTCCATTTAAGCGCCTTAAGGGCAGAGAGAATTACTCTGAATGGAAGGTCGGTGCGAGAGCTCACATGATAATCAAAGGGTTATGGGACTCTTGCAAGAATCAATTACCCGCTGCAGCAAATGAAACACAGAAGAAAGCAGATCTCAGAGCAATAGGTGAGTTGACGTTATTGCTCGAGCCGTGTAACTACAATCATATAGTGGATGCAACCACTTGCAAAGAAGCATGGGATAGTATAGCGGCGGCTTTTGATGACACCGGCACGGGACGCAAAGTGGCACTCCTGCAACAATTGGTATCACTCAAGCAAAAAGAATGTGCATCAATGGAAGATTACGTCAATAAAATCAGTTCACTGTGGTCCAAAGTAAAGGCGGCAGGCTTCAATATAGACGATGAAGTAGCCGGTTCATTGATGCTGGTGGGCTTACCTGTAGAGTATAAACCTATGATACTCGCGGTAGAAAACTCTTCGAATAAAATCACATTTGACTATGTCAAAAACTTGTTGATGCAGGGCATGATCTTTGAAACCGAAAAATGTGATTTGAACGAGGCGGCTTTGGCCGTAAAAAATAAAAAATTCCAAAGTAAGAACGATAAGAATTGCTTTGGATGTGGTTCAAAACAACATTACGTCAAGAATTGCCCCAAAGCAAAGAGCAAAAAAAAAGCTACAATACAAAAATGAAAAAAGAGAAACAATGCTATATTCATCATTACTAGTTCAGTCAAATGAATTGCCATCAGATTGGTACATTGATAGTGGTTGTACCGTGCATATGACAAAACACGAGTCAATCATTGAAAACAAAACTAAACCTGTGCAGAAAGAAGTAATTGTGGCAAACAACGAAAAAATTTCAATTGGTTGTGTGGGCAGCGTAAAACAACTGGTGATAAGTGAGGGGACTCAAAATGAGATTACAATCAATAAAGTTCGCTATGTGCCCAATATTTGTGCAAATCTTTTATCAGTTAGCCAAATGGTAAAGAACAACAATTCTGTTTTGTTTACGAATGATGGATGTAAAATATTTGATACGAATTGGAATATAGTAGCCACAGCAAGTTTAGTAAACGATTTGTTCAAATTAGATGTTGGACATAACATAAAGTCTTTTGTTGCTGAGACGCAGAAAGAGTCAATTATCACGACAAAACCCAAAGAAAATGGGATTTTGTGGCATCGTCGTTTTGGACATGCTAGCTTTGATTATATGAAGTTCTTAAATAGCGAAATCAAAAACATTTCAATGCCGAGAAACAGTGTGTGTGATACCTGTCTAAAAGGTAAACAAAGTCGTTCGCCTTTTAATGACGAAGGCAACCGAGCAAAGAAACTTTTAGAGTTGGTACATAGTGACGTTTGCCAAGCTTCGTCGGTGGAGTCTATGAGTGGGTATCGTCATTTCGTGTCATTCATAGACGACTTTTCGCGAAAAGTTTTCATATACATGATCAAAAGCAAAAGCGAAGTGTTTCAATGCTTTGTTAAATTCAAAGCAATGGCTGAAAAGCAAACAGGCCACAAATTGATGTGCTTTAGGAGCGACAATGGGAGTGAATTTTGTAACAACAAATTCCGGGAGTTTTTTGAGAAAAATGGAATTTTGCATCAAAAGTCAGCTGTCTATAGCCCACAACAAAATGGGTTAAGTGAGCGCATGAATAGAACAATTATGGACAAAGTGCGCTGCATGTTGATCGACTCGGGCCTTCAAAAATCGTTTTGGGCAGAAGCTGCAATGACGGCAGCTTATATAATCAATCGAATTCCCTGCAAAGGAACTGGAAGCAAATCACCTGAAGAAATCTGGACAGGTCAAAAACCAAATTTTTCGCTGCTTAAGGTTTTTGGTTGTCGTGCTTTTGCGCACGTGCCAGCTGTGAAGCGGGAAAAGTTGGACAGCAAATCTTTAGAATGCATTTTCATTGGATATGCTGCAGATGCAAAAGCATACAGGCTTTACAACACCCAGTCAAACTCAGTTGTTATAAGTAGAGATGTGACATTCTTGGAGTCAAGTGGAATTAATCAGGTAATTGATTTCGAATCAGATAAAACTAATGGTTTCTTGTTGGAATACTCTGAAGGTGAAAAAGATGACATTTGCGAATCAGAGGAGGATATGCCTCGTGATTGTTGTCAATCAATAAATGATCCTCAAATAACTAGCTCACCTGCGACCCCATGTGATTTGGAAGCTGTTGACTCATCGTATCAAGAACCTGTCAATGATGCATTTACTTCGCTTACTGATGACAGCAACGTTAGTGTGTGGGAGCCAAGCGAGTCAGGTGATGACGAGAAGACGATTTCAGATGTCGAACCTCGCCAGAAATCTTCACGCAATCAAGGGAAGCCAAAGCCAGATTATGTCAATTTTGCTTTCGCCTTTTTTGTGAATGATCCATCAACATTCAAGCAGGCAATGGCGAGTGAGAAGGCTGATTCGTGGAAATGCGCCATGAAAGAAGAATTTGAGTCGCTTCAACAAAACAAAACCTGGAAGCTAGTACAGCTACCCCCTGGAAAATCGCCGATTGAATGTAAGTGGGTGTACAAATCAAAGCGTGACACCCAAGGCAAAGTGGTCCGATATAAAGCAAGATTGGTGGCTAAAGGCTTTACTCAAGTCGAAGGCCTCGACTATCACGAAACTTTCTCCCCGGTAGTTCGGTTTACAACCATTCGGTATTTGATGGCGATTGCAGCAAAATTTGATTTGAACATCCGTCAATTGGATGTGGTTACAGCGTTTCTCCATGGCAAGCTGGAAGAAGAGATTTTCATGTCGCAGCCGGAAGGTTTTTCCGATGGAACGGATCGCTGCTGTAAGCTAGAAAAATCAATATATGGACTCAAACAATCAAGCCGTGTTTGGAACTGCACCTTGAACAAAGTTCTTTTGGATTTTGGGTTGCAGCGTTCATCGACAGATCAATGCCTGTATCATTTAATCAATGGTTCTCTATTGTTCATCGTAACAATTTACGTGGATGACATTTTAATATTCAGCAATAATGACAAGTTAGAACAGAAGCTAACTGATCTTCTCTTCAAGCAGTTTAAGATGAAGGACATGGGAGAGATATCATCTGTATTGGGAGTTCGAGTAACAAGAAACAGGAAAACAGGTACGATTTCTCTTGATCAAACACAGTACATAAAAGATATTTTATCTCGTTTCAACATGAGCGACTGTAATCCAGCAGTTGCACCAATGGATATTAACCAAAAAATATCTGCCAAAATGTGTCCTAGTACCGATGAAGAGAAAAACCATATGAAAGATGTCCCCTATCGACAATTGGTTGGAGCTTTGCAATTTTGCGTGCAAGTCTCAAGACCTGATATCTGTTTTCCGGTTAACGTACTAAGTCGTTATAATAATAATCCTGGCAGAGCACACTGGGGTGCTGCGAAGCGCATTTTACGTTACCTTAAAAGAACGCTTTTCAAGAAGATAACATATAACAATTCTCAAACACAACTCAAAGGTTATTGCGATGCCGATTGGGCTAGTGATGAGGACGAGAGACGATCAACTACCGGTTATGTGTTCACCATGCAAGGTGGTGCGATATCATGGTGCACCAAACAACAGAAAACAATCGCAATTTCAACGACAGAGGCAGAGTTTATGTCTATGACAGCAGCGATACAAGAATGCGTTTGGCTAAAAATGCTTGAAAGGGAACTCTTCACAAGCTCACCTGGGTCGATTGAATTGTTTTGCGACAACATTAGTGCGATTAAGCTGGCGACCAACAATGCATACTCAGCACGAACTAAGCACGTGGATGTCAAAGAAAAGTTCGTACACCAAAATGTTAAAAGTGGTCTAGTTAAACTAACTCATCTGCCAACTAGTGAGATGCCAGCTGATATCTTAACGAAACCAATTTCTGGTCGAAAATTAGAGAATTTCTCAAGTATTTTTGGCTTTATTCAAAATTAATATACCTGTAAGTTAAAACTGGTTCGAAAGCGATTATGAAATTTACTTTACCTATTTAAATACATGTAAATCAATTAATGATAGATATTGAATTTTTGAATTATATTATTATATTTGAATTATATAATGCATTTCAATTAAGGGAGAGTATTGGATAGTTAATTGAACGCGCCCTTTAAAGTATATTAGATAGTTTACTGAACGAGCCATATAAAGTAAATGACTTATGTCAAATTGACATTTACATAATAAACCTTCTTCTCTTTGGTACAATCAAAAGTATAAGACGTGTTTCACTTTATTGCTGATAGTTTAGGTCAATTCCGATCAATATTAATCTAACAATGGCCCAACCATCGTAGCCTCGCGATGCGTACTCTTCCCGCTATGCCCACGTCGCGGTACAGCTCATACAGCTCGTTGTTGTATCTTCTTCTCCACACAAGATCATTCGGAGAATTTTTCTTTCGAAACGACCAAGAGTTTCCTCATCCGCTTTCGATAAGGTCCATGCTTCCGCGCCGTAAAGCAGGACTGGGATGATTAAGGTCTTATACAAGGTTAACTTGGTTTGTCTTGAGAGGGTTTTGTTTCTCAATTGCCTTCTTTACCCAAAGAAGCAACTGTTGGCAAGAGTTATTCTCCGTTTGATCTCCGCACTGATGTTGTTGTCCGTGTCTACAGCGGATCCTAGGTAGGAGAAGTCATGTACTACCTCGAAGTTATGTCGGTCTATTGTGACGCTTTTTCCAATTCGTCGATGTTCAGTGTCCTTGTTTGATGACAACATATACATTGTTTTGGCCTCATTAACCATCAAACCCATTTTGCCGCTTCTGTTTCAAAACTCGCAAAAGCACCTATGACATAACGTTTTTTTCTTCCCATTACGTCAATATCGTCTGCATAGGCGAGTAATTGTACAGACTTTTGAAAGATTGTCCCTCTGGTGTTGACGTTTGAGTTTCTTGCAATCTGTTCAAGTATGATGTTGATGAAATCGCATGACAGTTTGTCGCCTTGCCTAAAACCTTTTTCAACATCAAAGGTCTCGATGAGTTCTTTACCGACCTTGACAGAGCAGCGTGAATTCTCCAAAGTCATCCTGCATAGTCGTACGAGTTTTGCAGGGATGCTGAAACTAGACATGGCTCTGTACAGCTCGCCTCTGTAGATACAGTCATACGCGGAATTGAAATCGATAAAAAGATGGTGAATATCGATATTATATTCTCGGGTTTTTTCCAAGATCTGCCGTAAAAATTTGGTATATTGTGGACTTCTCTGGCCTAAAACCACATCGATAAGGACCTATCAAGTTGTTGACGTGGGGTTTCAGACGTTCACATATTACAACAGACAAGATCTTATAAGCGACGTTAAGGAGGCTTATCGTTATCCCTCTATAATTGGCACAATGGTGAGGGTCTCCTTTCTTTAGGATCGGGCATACGATACTGAGGTTCCATACATCAGGCATGCTTTCTTCCGACCATATCATGCAGATCAGCTGGTGCATGCTCCTTTTCAACTGATCTCCAGCTGCCTTGAAGAGTTTGGCATCAAGGCCATCTGCACCTGCAGTCTTATTTATTTATTTATTTATTTCGCAGGTAACAGTAAAAATAAATTTGGAATGTCCGGAATATATAGCGCCGGGGAGCAAAGCCCATATGGCAGTTATTAAATAAGGAATGACAAATTTAAATTAAGTTATTTAAGATTTAAGTAACAAAATACATAAGGATAAGTTATAATTTGAAAAGGAAAACGTAGAATAATTTTGTAGGTTGAATATTAAATTTATACGAGGTTAAGTTTGTGTTTGTTTAAAAGTGGGAAAATTAGCGATTTGGTTGGGTGCACTGTTGTGTCTAAAATTGTTTCAATAGGTGGTGGGTTATGATTGAAGTGTTCTTTTGTAAGTGGGCAACTTTGTAAGACGTGATACACGGTCAGAACTTCGTGGCAGTAGGAGCATAATGATGGTGATTCTTTTTTGTATAGTTGTAATTTGTTGAAAAGTGTATGTCCCAACATTAATCGGAGGAGTTGCACCGACTGTAGTCGGTTTAACGCCATGTTGTAAGTTACTTTTCCTAAGGTCGTGTGATGTTGTTTCAAAAATGATGTAGAGTTTTCCCAACGGCGATCTGCTTCATCTTGTAGAGTGTTTAGCATCGTTTTGTTCGTCGATGACGCAAAAGGAGGACTAGTGAATACTAGTGGCACCTGTAGTGTTTCTCGGGCGGCTTTATCTGCTCTTTCGTTTCCTAGAATCCCTACGTGTCCAGGTGTCCATATAGGATGTATTCTTGGGAAGTTGGATTTGATAATAGTGCGAAGAAATTGAATGACTGGGGTTCTGCTTCGATGGTTTAAGATATTACGTATGGCGCTCAGGGAGTCACTGCATATAGCTTTTTTATCGGTTCTTTCGTTTGCAAAGCTGAATGCGTCTACCAATCCCATTATTTCACCTATAACCTATAAAAGGGCTTTGGTGAGGAGTAGTAAGTCTTTGTGAAATGATTTTATCTTCAACTTCGTCGTATCTATACACAGCGTAGCTTGTAGCGTCGTTAAATATGGATGCGTCTGTATAAAGTACACAATCATATTCTTCCGTCGAAATTATCTCTGCAAACTTCTTTCTATAGACAACAGGGTGAGTATGTTCTTTACGCGTTTTGTCAAGAGACAAATATTAAGTATCTTATTATTTCGACTCTCCGTCACCTGCTCTTCCCTTCATATAAAAAAGGAAGCACGACAGGAACGTAACACCGTTAATTGGGCATGCTTTCCTCCGACCATATCATACAGATCAGCTGGTGCATGCTGCTTTTCAACTGGTCAGCTGCCTTGAAAAGCTCGGCATTATGGCCATCTGCACCTGCAGTCTTATTTGATTTAAGTTTGCATATAGCAAGCTTAACTTCCTCTAGGTCGTGGGGACGGCATTCTTGATCATCGTCCAAGCTGAGTGGGGCAATCTGCCTGACAGCGGAATTTGTGTCCTCATCGCCGTTAAACACTCTGCAGAAATGATCTTTCCAGATCCTCAGTAGTGACTGTGACTCTATAACTATGTTTCCCTGCTGGTGTTTACAGGCTTGAGTTCAGGTTTGCCACCCTGGCAGGATCTTTTTACCTTTTGGTAAAACTTCTGAATCTCGTTCCTGTCATGGCACCTCTCAATTTCCTCAAACGAGCGCTTCTCATGCTGCTTCTTTTTCTTTTTGAGAATTCGGTGTTCTTCCCTTCTTTTCTCCTTTTAAATCTCGTTATACTGATCGTTAGCAGCCCTCGTTGAATCCAATAACGAAAAAAAAAACTTAAAAAAAAAATTTTTTAAAAAAGTCGTTTTTGTAATTTTTGGTTTTCTCAAAAACTACAGGTTATTTTGACATTCGGTTTTTTGTGTTTGATCAAAAATAAATAAGAGGATTGAAAATAAGCCAGAAAAATACTACTTAATTACGTAAAAAAAGTGGTTTTAAAAAAAAAAAATATGTTTTTTTTCAAAATTTTTACTTTGAAAATTAATATTTCAAAAACTATTTATTTGAACAACTTATTTTTAAATTTAAATTAATGTATAAGTTTTTGGCTTTTCAAAATGCTATAGCACGACTCTGTAGGTATTACCGTTATTTTTAAATAATTTTTTTTTTTCCATTTTTAGTGATTTTTTTCTTAAATTGCCCCTCCCGCCTAAACGGGGGAAAATGGACCCCCCCCTCCCATACGATTTTTTGCTTGTCTAGGTCCAACCTACACACCCTATCTTTTTGTCACACCTTATGCGAATCACCCTGTATATGTTTACGATGGTAATTTTAATTTTTAGTTCTATTTCAAGGGCTATTGCAGATAAGTTTGAGTTTGTATGGACGATTTTTTGGGGTATTGATTTGTGGACAAGGAACCCGGTCCCTTGTTTAGCAGTAATGTTTGAAGGTAGATTGTGAAAATAATAAGCATACCTGGATAAGTGAGAACTGGATAAGCGAGAAAACTCTATAAGTGAGAGTAATAGCCAGGACCCGACATTTTAAGCTCCCAAAACCTCTATTAGCGAGAAACAGAAACCTCTGTAAGAGAGAGTCGTTTTTCCCTCATCGACCTCCGTAAGTGAGACTGCTACTTAACTATACCTCTCTAAGCGACTTTATGACTCGTTTTAACTTTCGTGGAACTTTCTACCATTGTTTTTGTATTGTTTTCTCGTCAATATTGTACCCATTCTATTTCGTGGAACTAAAATTTTTTTGTTATTTTATCGCATTCTTTTCGAATGGACACGAGTGTCCCTGTGTTTATGTAATTTTATCATTATTACATATTAACTACATTCGTTCTTGCTGTCACTTGTTATTGCTGCGTACCTCTATAAGTGAGAAACGCTACCCATGTACCTTAATTAGCGAGAAACTCGGGTTAGTGAGAAACCTCTATAAGCGAGAATGAGATTGTGCTCCCTTGAACTCTCGCTTATCCAGGTTTGACTGTATATTGTTTAGGTGAGTAATTTGAAAATTTACCTGAGTCAGGATGGGTTGGTATTAAAGTTTCTTGCAGTGAAATGATTGCTGGATTTTGATCTTTTATCAATAATTGCAGCTCGTGGAAATTATTAAAAAAACCGTTTAAGTTCCATTGGAGAATTTTCACCATAAAAATTTAAAGAGGCACTTATACACAATATCATTTTTTATATTGTGCAAAGAGAAGTGATTTTGAGTTGAATTATTTTGTTTTAAACGAGCTGTTGTAAGGTTCTAGAGCCACATTTCATGGCGTGCGGCTAGAGCAGGGAATTTTTCCCTACTCCAGCCGCACGTCAAGAAATGTGGCTATTGTTTGGGATAATCGTGGTTTTTAACTTTCATCGTCACTTTGTGACGTTTCCATATAGTAATTGTTTTTCTTTATTAGGTCAGAGGTTAGATTAGATAAAGGAGAGTGATAATTTGTATTAGTGTTATTGAATGTTGAACTTGAAATTGTGGGTTTGTTGTTTTCTATTGTAGAATTGATTGAAGTGTTTTTTTGAGGTGCATGTGTTGCGAATGTTACATCTGTTGATTGTTATTTTGATAATGAAGAGTTTGGGATAAATGAAGCAGGCTTTGTGGTGTTTATTGGATTGGGTTGGTGCAAAGTGTTTGCAATTGGCATTTGTGCTGTTTGTTGCTGTTTTGATGATATATAGTTCTGTGTTGTTGAAGAATTGGTTGTACTCGTGGAAATTACGCAAGATTCAGTACTTTGGGTTGGTTTTCCAGCAGTTTGGATAGATGCAGCTTGGTTTTTGTCGATATTCGAAGAGTTTTGTTTTCTACTTTTTACAGCGAAGGCTATAGTATATGGATTTACGGTTTGCGTATTATTTTGTTGATCATGAAGGCGCTTAGCTTGAGCCATTGAAAATTTTTTTGGGTTTTTATTGTTATATTTTCTTTTGCTATCTTGTATTTGGGGCAATCTTTAGATGAAGCAGGGTGTGGTTCGTTGCAGTTGGCGCAGAAAACACAGGCTTCTGGGGAATGAATAACTAAGAAACAGTTGGCACATAAAGGATCTTTTGCCGTACAACGTGTGGCTGTATGACCGATAATTTGACACTTTTTGCAGCGCATCGGGTTTGGAATATATTCCGTAACCTTGGCTTTACAAAATCCAATTTCTACTGTTTTAGGCAGACTGAATAAATCAAAAGTAAATAAGAGAAGGCCGGTAGGCTTTTCCTCACCTTCCAACTTCTTTTTAAATTTATATACATCCACAACGCCTTGCGACTTCATTTCAATGATAATTTCACTTTCGGGAACTACATTTAAGCATTGGGCAAAAACGACACCTTTTGTTGAATTTAATTGATCGTGTAATTTCACTGATACCGGGCACGTGTTTGCAAGGGATTTGACTTTGAGAAATTGATCCGCTATCTTTTTGGATTTGACAAGAACAAGTAAGTTATCATCACGTAACTGTGAAACATGTTCGTACTCTTTGCTTACGTTTTCTTTTGCTTTTTTTAGTAAAAATGGGCTAAGAGATGTAATGAGTTTATCTTTATTTGTTGGGGAAATAACTCTAAATCTTGGATTTTTAAAGTTGGAAGTGGTTGGAAGTAGAGGGTATTCATCCACAAAAATTGAAGATCCAGTTTTTTGTTTTTTTGTAGGGTTTTGGGAATATGGAAAAATATCGTCGTCTAGGAGGGAGAATCTATTTCCCTCTCCTTTTGCCTTAGGCCCGCGGGCCGTCATTATGTATGAACGGGTCCCGCTGTGTGTGAAGAAGGAAACACTACGCGGAATGTAAGAAGAAAACAAACGGTACAACCGATTGAAAATGAATGCACTAGGCAGAAAAAATAGAAACTAGCAACGCACTGACAATTGAACTGTTCGGTTCGGAGGTTAGTCGATGACTGCGCAAGCAGCATATCTTTTAACTCATGGCAGTGTCTTTTGGCTTTTCTACAAACATCTGGAAAGCTGGAAAGTCTATATCCGATCAAAACGAGTATAATTTTACAAACAGTCCTCTAGTGAAATACCCTCTTGCATTCTTCCCCTGAAACCTCTCCATTAATACACATCAGTTTAATCTTGATCCCAACTTCGGTCGTACAGCCAAGTATAGAGATTTATATTTTAGTCGCACTACCCGTATGTGGAATGCCTTACTCGACTGTTCTTTCCCCGCATTATGATTTGCAATGATGTAAAATCAATGAACATTTTTGTCTCCTCTCCTATTTTCCTAACGCCCGCTCTGTGTTTTAATAACATTTTAAAGGTATTTACAACCCCTTGATGTACACGCAAATGATGATTTTGGGATTACAAAAAAATTCTTAAATGTTTTAACCCTTAAAAAAAAAGTAGAGGTCTAGCAATCGTTTTTTTTTATATCGGTCCTAATCTTATTTTAGCGTCAAAACTTTTTTGACTCAGTTTAGTGTAATAGTATTGCAACTAGTCGTGTTCCCAATGGTGAAGGATTAGAAAATTTTTACAAATATGACAAATCAATAAGAGCAAAAGCTATCATAAAAAAAATCCGACAATAAAACCGTGGCGTTGGGTTTTTTAAACTCCGTGCAGTCACTTCTGTGGCTCCAATTAGTTTAGTTAACCAACACAAGTGCCTTTAGCGAACTGGCTCGTTTTAAATTCGGGAAACTGGGAATGGTGGTAGTAAGAACAGTACTTTAAAACAGAACAACTCAAACTTGCCAAACTTCTATTTTTTTGTTTTAAAAATAAGCTTATCCATACTTATAAGCAGATAGATAGAAGTTAATTAGTATAACAGTAGTAAGATTTTAAACGTGTATAGTAATACATTCAATTTGGAATGTTGCATATTAAATTATAATAATCACCACCTCCTTTTTAATTTCATTTCAGGGAACCAAGTCATCTTCCCGTAGAGCGTAGGGATCCAGTTTAAGTAAAACTAATAAAAAAAAAGTTTTAAATCCAAACCATATTAAAGTAACACAAGGTGTGCAATAAAATTAGTAACCCTACACACGGAAACAAAAAGAATCTTCATACTTTTTTTTACATTTTTTTTCCATCTTTGTTCTCCGCTATTTTTCGCGCGCAGAGGGAAAAAACATATTTTGTTTTTCGGCCACATACCACAAAAGAAATAAAACTGTTTCATTTTGCTATCTTAAATTACGGTTTTAAATTTTTTTCAAAGAACAATATTGAAATGTTAATGAAGTGCTAAGTGCTATTGTGTCAGTCGTACAGTGTGGAAATCAACCCTCTCAAGCTACTTTATTGACAGTTAATAAAAAACGTCACTATAATATTTAGTAGCGCTGTTAACCTAAGAGTGAGTAAACTGCACTTTTTCAACAAAATATTTTTGTTTTTGACTGTTTCAAAAGCAACAAATACGACACCGTAGTCGATTTCACCCACCAGTGGTAGTATTAAATTGAACACCGAAGACGACGCCAATATGAGTGGACGTCCAAGGACCACCTCATTCGCTGAGGGCAATAAAAATCCGCCTAACTTGGTTTTGGGTGGTATGAAAATAAGCAGTAAGTATAAAGAAAGACATATTTAGTTTTGTTTTTTTTTTTCTTTTTTAAGTGATTTATACTTCATTTCATTAATAAATTAGAACACAACGCTAGTAATACTGGAGTTGGTGTACATCGAGTTGTGTGGTATCTAATAAATAAGTTAAATAAAATAAATAAATAGGGTGGCGCAACAGAGCGAGGAGCTCCTGGGCCTAGCGCATTTCTCACAACCATGCCTTGTGAGGGAATGGAAAAGACCTACAATTTTCTACCGGTTCCAAACGGCTAATCGAGAAAGCGCTTTTCATGGCAACAAATACTAACGGAGGACTTGCCAATTCCTTGCGAAAGGCGATACCCGTGGAAAAAACATTTTTGCCTCTGTTGGGATTCGAACTCGAACCTCTGGATTAACAGGCGGACATGCTATCCATCACACCACGGGTACCACTAAATAAGTTACCGTACCTAAAATTTATAATTTTTTTCACACAGTTTTGTAATTTTGAATTGGATTTGAAAAGTGTGATTTAGTTGAGTAGGTAAATACCTTAGAAGAATAAAAGGGAAAACCATTACTTCTCTTACTCCGCAACTTCCATTTGTTTAAATTGAGTAATATTACACGGCGAAATTTGTTGCATGCAATTTATTCGAATTCTTCTTTGTTCTGCCATCCCGTGTCGCAAGTGTTATTACACTATGAAATCCAGTTTCATGAAACTAGTTTCACATTTCGCTTTATTTTTCATTTGGGGAAAAATAGTTATCTACTAGTGTCTGGTTGCTTCAAAATCTCTTTTATTGGCAATTGAAAAACAAAAAAGTCATTATTATTAGTATTATTACTTATTATTGAACCAAATGAAACAGATTAAACAAAAACACGAACAAGGACAAAGAGAAATGTCAAAGCTGTTTCATCAAAAGCATAACCCATGCGACACACGGTGGCACATTGTCCATCTCTGTTTTTCGAACTTTCGTTCTCTTTTGCACTTATGGTGTTCGAACAGTTTGATGCAACAAATTTCTCCGTGTAATAGTACTCTTTGTTGCTTTTGTAACATGAGATCAATCTGTGATACACGAATTAAGCTGAATATAAAGCTGTGTCAGTGAATTTACTAACACCACTTTATTTTCGGATTTCAAACTGGTTTTGAAAGCTGATAATAAAGTGGTGTTTGTAAAGTCACTTCGAGGGCAGATGCCGTGGTGTGTGTGTGGTTTTCCCTCTTGTTCTTTATTCCTCTAAGGTAAATACCCACTTTACATGCAGATTGTTGTGAAGCTAAGTGTACACGATTGCCTGATCTGCAAATATTGCCAGGTCTGTCACTGAAAAATTTGTCTCGAATGGCTGACAATCGTGTACACACCTAATTAATTTGCAGAAAAACTATTTGGCTGCTAGTTTGTAGACAAATATCTGCCAATTAATTTGCAGATATCTGGCAATCGTGTACACGCAAGCTGACAACCGTGTACACTCCAAATTAATTTGCAGAAAAATTTGTTCATCAATCATTTTGAAGAGAAATTAATTTGCAGATGTGGCAATCGTGTGTACACAAATTTTGTTCATTTTCTGACGTTTCTGCAAATGTCTGGCAATAAATAAATTTGCAGACCCAGTTTGAAGAACATTTGCAAATTTATTCATTGGCAGACAAATTTGGCAAGGATTACAAGGAAGAAAAAACACGTGGGTTGTCACCTTGTATATGAAAAATCTATAGTACTATCATTTCCCCTTTTGCACTGTCGAACTTGAATTCGAAAGTGGTCCACAAAAGTTGAAATGTATTCCACAAAAGTTGGAATGTATTCCACAAAGGTGCAATATGTAAGAGCAGGAAGCATAAATAAAAAAAAAATGCCTTTCTCTCTATCTCATAGGAAATGCGCGCCTAACATCATACATTCCACCATGCGCATTCTTTTTTTCGTAATCTTCTCCGCCGATGTTGGCGCACCCTAGTGACGAACAATGTTCACAAAAAAAGGTGTCCGGTAATAGTACTATAGTTTCTATATACAAGGGTTGTCAAAATGAATTTTCAGATCCACAAATGAATTTGTGTGAAACTAATTTGGGCAAATTGCTGGCAATAGATTTGCAGATATTTGTAGATTTCTGCAAACCTATTGCCAGCAATTTGCCCAAATTAGTTTCTCGACATTGTCAGCCAAATAGCTGGCAATAAACTTGCAGATGTTTGTAGATTTCTGCAAACCGTGTACACACAAATTCAATTTTCACCTTCATTGTCAGCTCATTTTCACACATTGTCAGACGTTTGCAGATCTGACAATGATTGTCAGACCTACCAATCGTGTACACTTAGATTGAGGAAATTTTTAATTTATTTGTGAGAACTCTCTTCCGTAGACAACTTCGACAAATCGCTGTGATGGAACAGGATTTGACTGATTTAAGGTGAATCTGGGTGAATATGGTGATAATTAACAGTACGCTCTTACCCAGCAAGAGGAAAAGCGCGAGTAAGATGGTGTCTTATGAAAAAGTTGCCTTTTCCTCAAGGCAAAATTGCTAAGCTCTTGAATTTTCTAATGAATCCTATCATGAATTAACACCGGCTTGCCATTGGAAGGAAGAACCAAATCACTTTCTCGATGAATAATTCGTATTCATAGCATCTAGTTCTAGAGATGTCATGCTTGATGATTCGATGTGTCCATACGACGTTCGTATTTAAGAGAAAGTGCCGTCGCTACTTAATGTCGCTGTAACTTTGAAACGGGGTATTTAAATACATTGAGCTACCCTGTGTCGCATGGGTTACAGTTTTGGTAAAACAGCTTTGACGTACCTCTTTGTCCTTGTTCGTGTTTTTGTTTATTCTGTTTCATTTGGTTCAATAATAAGTAATAATACTAATAATAATGATTTTTTTGTTTTTCAATTGCCAATAAAAGGGGTTTTGAAGCAAGCAGACTTACTTACTTAGGTGGACATTACAGTTCGGGGTGAACCTGTGCCTCAACCAACATCCTTCTATAACGACTTCGATTTCGGGCGAGATCTCTCCAGTTTCGCACTCCAAGTCGGTTGAGGTCTTCATCCACTTGATTGTGCCACCTAAGACGAGGTCTTCCCCTTCCGCGATTTCCCTGCAATGTGCTTTCGAACACCCGCTCATACAGCTCGTTGTTGTATCGCATACGGGACCAAAGATCATTCGGAGAATTTTTCTTTCGAAACGACCAAGCGTTTAGCGTGTTTTAAGCGATTAAGGTCTTATACAAGGTTACCTTGGTTTGTCTGGAGAGGGTTTTGTTTCTCAATTGCCTTCTTAACCCAAAGAAGCAACGGTTGGCAAGAGTTATTCTCCGTTTGATCTCCGCACTTATGTTGTTGTCAGTGTCTACAGCGGATCCTAGGTAGACGAAATCCTGTACTACCTCGAAGTTATGTCTGTCTATTGTGACGTTTTGTCCAATTCGTCGTTTCTGTATATATTCGTTTTGCTCTCATTAACCATCAAACCCATTTTTGCCGCTCCTGTTTCAATACTCGCAAAAGCACCTATGACATCACGCTTTTTTCTTCCCATTACGTCAATATCGTCTGCGTAGGCGAGTAATTGTACAGACTTTTGAAAGATTGTTACTCTGATGTTGACGTTTGAGTTTCTTACAATCTGTTCAAGTATGATGTTGAAGAAATCGCATCACAGTTTGTCGCCTTGCCTAAAACCTTTTTCGACATCAAAGGTCTCGGTGAGTTCTTTATCAACCTTGACAGAGCAGCGTGAATTCTCCAAAGTCATCCTGCATAGTCGTACGAGTTTTGCAGGGATGCCGAAACTAGACATGGCTCTGTACAGCTCGTCTCTGTAAATACTGTCATACGCGGCCTTGAAATCGATAAAGAGGTGGTTAATATCGATATTATGTTCTCGGGTTTTTTCCAAGATCTGCCGTAATGTGAAAATTTGGTCTATTGAGGACTTCTCTGCTCTAAAACCACATTGATAGGGACCTATCAAGTTGTTGACGTGGGGTTTCAAACGTTCACATATTACAGCAGACAAGATCTTATAAGCGACGTTAAGGTGGCTAATCCCTCTATAACTGGCGCAATAATTGTGAGGATCTCCCTACTTTAGGATCGGGCATACGATACTGAGGTTCCATTCATAGGGCATGCTTTCTTCCGACCATATCATGCAGATCAGCTGGTGCATGCTCCTTTCCAAGTGATCTCCAGCTGCCTTGAAAAGTTCGGCATCATGGCCATCTGCACCTGCAGTCTTATTTGATTTAAGTTTGCATATGGCAAGCTTAACTTCTTCTAGGTCGGGAGGACGGCATTCTTGATCATCGTCTAAGCTGAATGGAGCAATCTGCCTGACAGCGGAATTTGTGTCCTCATCGCCGTTAAGCAGTCTGCAGAAATGATCTTTCCAGATCCTCAGTAGCGACTTCGACTCTATAACTATGTTTCCCTGCTGGTCTTTACAGGCTTGAGTTCGGGGTTTGCCACCCTGGCAGGATCTTTTTACCTTTTGGTAAAACTTCCGAATCTCGTTCCTGTCATGTCACCTCTCAATTTCCTCAAACGAGCGCTTCTCATGCCGCTTCTTTTTCTTTTTGAGAAGTCGGTGTTCTTCTTTTCTCCTTGTAGATCGCGTAACTGATCGTAAGCAGCCCTTGTTCGTTTTTGCATAAGCATTTGTCGTGTTTTTTTGCATTTGCCTGCCTGCATTCTTCATCGAACCATGGGTTTCGTTTTGGTGGCCGAGTGAAACCCAGAACCTCAGAGGCAGCGGTTCTGATGGCTTCTTGGCAGTGCTGGCACTGGTCTTCAATGCTTAATGCTGGCGGCATGGGATCCAAGAATAAGGATAAAGGAAAAGGCATTGGCAATCTCTTGCGATTGTAGCTTTCCGACGTCATATCTCTTCACAGTGTTAGTCCGTGCAGGTCGTGAACACGATATCCTCATTCGTATCTTGGCTACAACCTGGTAGTGGTCCGAGTCGAAGTTGGCCCCTCGGAAAGTTAGGACATCCAGCACACTTGAAGAGTGCCTTGCGTCGATCGCAAAATGGTCAATTTGGTTGACGGTTAATTGATCTGGAGATCGCCATGTACCTTTATGAATTTTGATATACGGGAAGCGTGTACTACTTACAACAAGATTTAGCCCCTGTTTGGAACTGGATGGAAACATTTACAACGAAAATAAACAATACTAAACATACGCTCCACAAAATGTAAATATAAACAAAAACATAGAATGTTTATGGAAAATTAATGAAGCGAATGTACATAAAGTCATATGACTAGAAAAGTTCTAGAAATTAAATACAACCAATTTATAACGATATCAAAGTGGACGTGTTTCTTTTGCTTTTATAAAGTTTTCATAAGTTATATGTTTTTTCCTAGTTTTTTTTGGCATACAAATAAAACCTAGTCGAGAACATTTGGTCCTTCGAGCCGGATCAACGAACAGTGATTAAAAACAATTAATTTGTGTGTAAAAAAATTAACATTTAAAGACAAAAAGTGTGTGAAGTGCTTAGTCGTTTAACAAACACAAGTGCTTGTATATACATATGTACATATATGAAGAACTCCTACAGAGTTTAATAAGTAAAGTTTCAATTTTTCCTAATTAAATTTGCTTAAAACTAATCAAAAGCGCGCGATCAAAAACGCCATTAAGCTAAAATAATCTTAAACTATATATATATATATAAACTAGAATCTGCTGCAGCAGTCGAGTCATCAAGGACTAAAACTACAAAGTCATCCAAGGTTGCAACTGCAAAAAAGAAGAAGAATTTAAGTAAGTTCGTTCTTGTTGTGTACGTTGTTTTTATAAATAAATAGTTATACCCAAACAAACTTTAAAATGTCGAATCCAGTTCCTGCTCTTGGTTCTTCGTTGTTTTACGGAGCTCTCCAAATAAGCCTCCTGGAGCAAATTGAGAGGAACTACAGGAATTTCAAGAAAGAGCCCAAAACACGTCGTACGCGTGCAATTGCGAGTAGCCGCTTAGCCTTGCTGGAGGAAAACATGGCTTCAGCGAAACTCTATCACCAAAACGTCGTTGGGGGTTCCAAATTGGAAGCTGGGATAGAGAAGGAAGATTATTTTGAAGTCTTTGACAAAATAAACGACACTTACCTGGATTACAGGTCCGATTTAACCGAGTTGTTGGAGAGCTTGTCTTCGGTTCCTGCATCGTCATCGCTGGCAGCAGGTCAGGCTGGTCTAGTTTAGGCCAGTCAGGTATGGTCCGTACCGAGTTGAGATTGCCCAAAATTGATCTCCCTAAATTTAATGGGGAATATATAAAATGGCGGTCGTTTCACGACAGGTTTGATTCGCTGGTCTGTTCAAACAATAATTTGACGGACATCGACAAGATGCACTTCTTGAAGTCGAGTCTAGAAGGTGAGGCGGATCGTTTGCTCCAGCATTTACCCTGTGTCGCGGGTAACTTTGACAAGGCATGGGAGTTATTAAAGGCGCGATACGACAATAAGCGTGTCTTATTAAATGCGCAACTAACTCCTTTTCAGCCAAAAGTGCCTTGTAAAAGAGTCGGTTGATGGGCTGAAGGAGGTGATATTCACCTCGCAAGAGTGTATCCATGCACTCAGGAACCTGGATGTGCCTGTTGATCAATGGGACGTCATTTTGGTGCACATCGTGTATAATAAATTACCCGGTAATTTGCAGCAGTTGTGGGAAGAGAAGTTGGGGAACCAGAAAGAGTTGCCAAGCTGGAACGATTTTCTGGAGTTTTTTGAAGCACGCTTCAGGACGTTGGAAGCCGTGAGTACAGAAACAGCGCAACCAAGTTCTTTCAAGAACGATGTGAGGAGACCAACTGGTACGGAGGTGCGGAAGGTGTTTCATATGAAAACTGCTGCCAGAACGGAGTTTGTCTGCCAGGTATGCCACCAGAGCCAACACTCTATAAGGAAATGCCAAAAGTTCCTGAACATGAACACAGCGGAAAGGAAGCAGACTGCTCGACGCCTGAGAGTTTGCGACAACTGCCTTTCTTCAGGGCATTTTGCGCTGGATTGCCCCTCGCCTGGCTGCTGCTACTTCTGCCAACAGCGTCACCACACGCTTTTGCATGCAAACGTGGCCCAACACGCAGCTGTCCGTGCAAATAGCGCGACACCGTCGAGGTCAACAACAACTTCAAGAGGTCAGAATGCAGTTTCTACATCTTTTAACGCTCATGCGCTGGAGTTTGAACCACGAGAAGTGCAACAAGCTTCTACAAGTGGTCAGGTTTTGATTTACCACACGTCGCATGGTAGCAGAACGCACCAGGTGCTTTTAGCGACAGCAATTGTTAAGGTGCGAGCAGCCGATGGTCGTCAACACCATCTACGAGCTTTGATCGACCCAGGATCGGAAGCATGCTTCATCACTGAAGATGCAGCATAACGATTGCAGCTGAAAAACCAACGTATCTTTGTCGAGGTGTCAGGGTTAGGGTTGGTCAGCAGTGGCACAACGCAAACATGCGTGGATATTGAGCTTGTGTCATGCAACTCAACTTTTGGAGGTGCGGTGCGGGCACTGGTCTTCAAGTCGCTGACTGGCCATCTCCCGGCCCAACAAATGATACCTGACAAATGGCAACATCTTAAAGGGTTAACGTTGGCAGATCCGAATCTCCACGTTCCTGGACCAATTAACATACTTCTTGGTAGCGACGTATATGCCGACATACTCCTTCCAGAAGTGAGAAGACCTGCAGATGGAGTCGGACCAACCGCTCAGAAGACGCAGTTAGGGTGGATTGTGTTAGGGAGAGTTCAAGAGGAACATCCCCGGCAAATACGCAGTTTTGTGCAGACTGCTGACCTGAATTCTCAGCTGCAGAGATTCTGGGAGATGGAAGAATTGCCGTTCCAGACACATGAAACTGAGGAGAACATCGCATGCGACGCGCATTTCGATGAACACACGAGACGCCTTCCTGACGGGCGTTATGAAGTGAAGCTGCCGTTTAAAGGTGGATGTCTTCCAGCGATGGGATCCAGCAAGCAGAGCGCGGTCCGACGATTCCTGCACTTGGAGAAGAGGCTGGAGGCAAACCCAACTCTTCGGGCAGATTATGCCAAATGCATACAGGAATATGCAACCCTAAGGCATATGGAAGAAATTCACGTCGGCGACTCGGTGTTGGCATACACTATTTTTTGCCTCACCATGCAGTTTTCAAGAATCGAGTTCCACCACGAAACTGAGGGTCGTGTTCGACGCAACAGCGAAGACTTTGGATGGGAGTTCGCTCAACGATCGACTTTTGGTGGGCCCAAAATTACAGTCGAGCATTATCGATCTGGTTCTTCGATGGCGAACCCACAGAATAACATTTACGGCTGACATCGAAAAGATGTATAGGCAGGTGTTAGTGGATACACCTGATACTTACTATCAGTTGATCCTGTGGAGAAACGATCGTTCATCGCCAATCAAGATGTTTCGGCTTAAAACGGTAACGTTTGGCACAGCAAGTGCACCGTATCTTGCCATAAAAATTCTGAAACGTGTAGCCGAAGATGAAGAATCGAACTTGCCAGAGGGCGCGAATGTTGTCCGAGAGGACATGTATGTGGATGACCTCATCAGTGGTGCCGATACTGTGGAAGAAGCAAGAACAAAACGCGACCAAGCGAATCAACTTCTGGCGTCCGCGGGCTTCAATTTACGAAAATGGACAAGCAACGTGAAAGAACTCGTCGAAGATATACCTGCAGCAGATCGAGAACTAGATTTTGAGGTGCCGTTCAACATGTCAAATCATGTCAAAACCCTTGGCATCAAATGGTTCCCGATAGACGACTACTTTTCGTATCAAAATGTGCAGCAGTCATCAGAAGCAACAACAAAAAGGTCAATGTTGTCCACCATAGCCAAACTGTTCGATCCACTTGGCTGGATATCACCATGCGTATGCGTAATCACGGCAAAGTTGATGATGCAGCGGCTTTGGGAACTAAGTTGTGATTGGGATGATCCGGTTCCAGCTACACTGAAAAAAGATTGGGATGCTTTTCATGGAGAACTTCCGATGATCGAGACGCTTCGAATACCACGCTGGACTCAGACAAGCAAAAACAACAAGGACATCGAATCACATGGATTCTGTGATGCGTCTATGAAGGCATACGGTGCCGTAGTATACGTTCGTGTACTTGACAGCGATGGGAATATCCATGTTAATTTGTTCCTGGCAAAGACGAAGGTAGCTCCAAGTCAGCGTACGATCACGCTTCCACGTTTGGAACTTTGCGGAGCAGTAGTTTTAGCGCAATTGATGCAATATACTAAGGATGTTTTGGGTGTTCCCGACATCAAGATGTTTACTTGGACCGACTCAACCATCGCGCTCGCGTGGATACGAGCCACTCCCGCCAAATGGACTACGTTCGTGTGTGTGAGTGTCCGAAATTCAGCGGTTAGTGGGGATCGATTGCTGGGGACATGTTGCAACGCTTCATAACCCAGCCGATCTGGCGTCTAGAGGTGTGTATCCAGCAGAACTGACGTCATTGCAGACTTGGTGGATTGGTCATGATTTTTTACGCACTCAATGGACTTTCGATGTTCCGCATCAACCTGTTGACATAGAAACTGACGAGGAACGACGTACGGTTAAGGTACTAAGCGCTCAAGTCAGTCAGGATGATCGCATACTTCAAACCATCTGTGACTGTTCGAGTTTGTTGAAGGTGATTCGAGTTATCGCCACATGTTGTCGTTTCGCAACAAAATGTCGACGAAAAGCAATTTCTGATGGCCCATTTACTTCAAACGAACTGGAAGCAGCGCGTATCATCGCCGTAAAGGCCGCACAGAAAGAGATGTTCAAAGCAGAGCTTCAACAAATTTTGGAAACCTCGAAAATACCTAAGTCACTCAAGACTTTGAACGCATTCGTTGATGCTGAAGGACTTTTGAGAGTTGGAGGACGCTTGGAGAATTCTCTCCTCCCCTACGACGCGCAACATCCGATACTACTTCGAAATAGTCACCATTTTACGAACCTGATTGTCAGAGATGCTCATATGAACACGTTGCATGGCGGCATCCAACAGATGATAAGTTACATCCGTCAAAAATATTGGATTGGCCAGATACGACGAAGCGTGAAGTATCAGCTTCATAGATGCACTTCTTGCTACCGGCAAAAGGCATCGGAAATGCAGCAAATGATGGCGAATCTACCTGCACCTAGAGTTCAGATGTCACGACCGTTCAGTCATACTGGAGTTGACTACGCAGGACCCATCGAAATAAAAAGCTGGAAAGCTCGAGGTGCTAAAATACTAAAGGGGTATTTCGCGGTATTTATCTGTTTGGCATCAAAGGCCATTCACTTGGAAGTCGTGTCTGACCTGACAACCCAAGCATTTTTAGCAGCATTTCGACGGTTTACGGCCAGGAGAGGTAGCTGCAAACAAATATACAGCGATTGTGGAACTAATTTCGTCGGCGCTAATAATGAATTAGCCAAAATGTTGAAAGACGCAAAGCACGATTTTAAAGAAATTGCCGAAAACCTAGCAAATCACGGAACAAATTGGCACTTTATTCCCCCAGCTTCTCCACACTTTGGTGGATTATGGGAAGCGGGAGTGAAATCGGTGAAGTTCCATTTAAAACGAGTTGTTGGAACCGAAAGGCTTACTTTTGAGGAGCTCACAACGCTTCTAGCTCAGATAGAAGCGTGTCTGAATTCGAGACCCTTATGCCCACTCTCCGACAGCTTAGATGATTTGAATGCGCTAACACCTGCGCATTTTCTCGTAGGCGAATCTTTGCATGCTGTGCCACAAGGCGAACTCAACAACGACATCACGTATATCGACCGATGGAAAAAAGTACAAGCGCTGGCGGAAGGATTTTGGAAAAAGTGGAGTTCCGAATACCTTGCACGGTTGCAGCAACGTCCGAAATGGACTCAAGTTCAAGAAGCTCCCAAAATAGGAGACCTAGTGTTGCTCAAGGATGAGCGGCTTGCACCCACTTACTGGAGTCTTGCCCGAATCGAGAACACTCACGCGGGAACGGATGGTCTTATACGAGTTGTCACGGTTTAAACAAAAAACGGAAACTTCAAACGACCCATCGCGAAAATCTGTTATCTACCGTCCAACAAACACCAAGAGCAATCGGCGTTAATATAAAAATTAATTTGTAAAATACAAGCTGCTTACCGAAACATTTCAAAAGGTATGCTGTTTTTCAAAACGCGGAACTTGAATTACGAAGTAAATCAACACATTTTTTTCATGCAATTCGTCATTCTACACAGCAATCAACCCATCTGTACAAAACAAAAGTTAAATCAAACACATCATTATTCAACATTCAACTCTTCAATCAACACATCTTTAACAACTGGAAGCTGTTCAAACACATCTGTAAAAATCTATAAAGCTGTTCAAAACACTTCAAAACACATCTTTAAAACCACCTGAAGCTGTTCAAGAATTAAGAAAAATCAAACAAGAACTTTTAAAAATCATCTTTATTTAAGATATAATAATTTACAAAAATTGCACGAAAGGCAATCAAAGCAGTTCATTTTTAATGCTGTGCTGCAACAACGCACACACAAGATCAAACTCAAAATATAAAATGAACTGCAAAACACAATTTATTATGAAAACCTTAATATACAAAATCAAATTTTAAAAATACATCAGTTTTTAAAACATATCTACATGTTCAAAGGGAACATCGTAACCAGAACCGAGAAACACCGCACGGCGAAGTCAAATTCCCGTCGGCAAAACAAGCAAAACAAATAATCGTAGTCGACATGTCACATTTGAATAAAATTTCTGTGCACTACAACAATGCATGCAAAATATTGATGAATATTTAAAACGTGCTGAAATAACGCTCACACATTTATTAAATTTACAATTTACTATCTGAAAACATAAAATGCACCTGCCATTTTAAAAAACAAAAAAGAACACGATCCACATCGAAAAATGAAAAAAAAAAAACACGAAATGTCAAAAGCCGTCGGCATATGCATTTGACCATTTTGCACCATAGATCTGATTAATTTTTTAAACGATCACAACCAATATACAGTCCACTGAATTAAATTGATAAAGCACTTTATAATTTCAACACTCCTCAACAAACTTTAAAAAACGCGAATTGTTTTCATAAATTTTCATCGAAAATAAAATAAAATACGCGTTTGCTTACAAAGCAAAATGTAAACAAAGTTCTAGTCGGAACCGAAAATGTCCGACTAGAAAGAGATCGAAATCAATTCTTTTTTCTTATATTTACTAAAATTGTCGAAAGCAACAAGTAAATACAGTCACCGACTAACAACCGAACCGCAAGCATCGTTCGTAGTCTATCGTGTGATTTATTATTTTTGTGCTTTCGCGCAAACCGGTATCCCCCGTTATACCATATCTCTTTATCAAAAACATTTTTGTGTGCATCTTTCTTTCAAAGAAAAAAATACATACACGTGTGTGCTATTTTGCGTAAAATGGCCCACGGGCTGGGCGGCTCCCGTTTCAGGGAGCTACCGATTGATGTAGACTCAGTGATCTTACAACCACATAAAAAACATAAAACCGATGTGAATTCCCCCTACAATTTTCCCGACCTTCCAAATACAATGAATATAAAAAATCCAAAGTTCATAGTGATCTCTCCCCAATCCCCACAAGAAAAACCAATAACCGCTCTAAACCCTTTCCTACTAAAAAAAACAATCGACAGTATAAGCAAAGAATATGAGCAAATTACTCAACTGCGCGACGGAAACCTACTTATTTTGGTGAAAACACAAAAAGCCGTAGATTCCTTCCTGAAAGTAAAAAATCTTGCAAACACATGTCCAGTTATCGTCAAACTGCACGATAAATTAAACGAGTCCAAAGGAATAGCCTTTGCGCCTTGTTTGATAAACGTTCCAGAAGCCGAAATAATTAAAGAAATGAAACCTCAAGGTGTTACTAATATATATAAGTTCACAAAATCAGAAGGTGTGGGTGAAAGTAGAAAGGTAACAGCAACTGGCCTAGTTGTTTTTACCTTTGATTTATATCATGTTCCGAAGTCAGTTGACATTGGTTTCTATAAAACCAAAGTGTCTCCATACATCCCTAATCCAATGCGATGCCGAAATTGCCAATTACTTGGCCACACTACCAAACGGTGTATGGGGAGTGAGAGATGTGATTCATGCATCTCCCCCCCACATGTTCCCCAACCATGTGCAAAAATAACGTGCGCAAACTGCTCACTTGAACACCCCTCTTCCTCTAAAATTTGCCCCGCTTATAAACAAGCTAAAGAAGTTTTAACTATTAAAACACATAAAAAATGTACAATGGCTGAAGCCAAAAGAATTCATAGAGAACAAATCACCATCCCCGCTCAGTTCTCATCGTCATCAGCATCATTTGCAGATAAAACAAAACAAATACCAAATAGTTCAATTCCTCAACAATCCAAAACGGAAAATAATCAATCTTCTTACTTAAATAAAAACACAGTTAAATCAACTCCAAACACAAGCGATATACCTAAAATAAATAATACAGTTATAAAAACCCAAAAGGCTTCTATTAACAAATCGCAAAACTCAATTCCAATAACCACCCCTCCAACATCACCAAAAAGTATGAGTAATCAATACGAAAAAAAAAACACAGCAACCACTATCAAATCAATCTTCCTCATCCAATGCTTCAATTAATTCGCAAACCACTTCTAACAACGCAACTACCAAACAAAACAGTTCTTCTCAAAGTACTGATTCCGATTCTATCAATACAAAAAAAAATTCTCCTTTATCAAAAATAACTCAAGAACTACTCGAAAACAAAAAATATTTTATAGAAATTGCAGATCAACATGATGTCGAAATGCAATAACAATATTAACATCGAACAAACACCCGACTCCGCTGGTCGGGGATTGAGTCGACTAGGCTCCCTAGAGAGCCCGGTCGCCTCAACATCCGGTTCGCGGAGTCAGGTAACTGAACACCTCAGTCATGTAAACCCTAATTTTGTACAATCAAACCCTCAATCCACTTACATAACTAAAGAAACTACAAAAATCCTTCAATGGAATATGAAAGGCTTCAAAAATAATTATAATGAATTATGTATTCTCATCAAAGAATTTCTCCCAAACATAGTCGTTCTTCAAGAAACGAACTGTCCCAACCAATTTCAGCCCAACGTTCCGAAAATGTACCTAGGTTACTTTCACAACCTAGCACAAAACGTAACAGCTAAACAAGGCATTGCCATCTTAATAAAAAAAGGTATACCACACAAAAAAATTATGATAAACTCACCCATTCTCGCTCTAGCAGTGGAAATTCAACTTGTGCCTAAGTTCACAATTGTAAATCTATACATACACCCTAATCAACCGTTTACAATTAAAGATCTTGTAAGTATAATTGAACGTATAAACACTCCCATTATTATAGCTGGTGATATTAATTCTTGGAGCGTTCTTTGGGGCTCCCCTTCAACCAATAGTAGAGGTTTAATCATGGAAAGGTTTTTATCTAACTCTAACCTTATAATTCTCAATGACGGCTCTCCTACTCACTTTTCCACTCATCAAAGCTTTACACATATAGACATAACTACCTGTTCTCCCGAACTTTATCCAAATGTCTCATGGACGGCTCTAGGAGATCTTCACAATAGTGATCATTTTCCGATTATAACGACATTAACAGATAGTAATAATCTCATAAGGTATCGTGCTACTCCCAAATTTAAAACTGACTTAGCAAACTGGGATTTATTCCAAGATTATGTTACAAAAAGTCTACCATCCAACAATATCACCTCAAATATAAATCAAGAGGCAGCTCGAATTTCCAGAGTTATTCGAATGGCAGCCAACCACTCCATACCGCAAAGTTTTCCAAAACCCCCAACTCGCACTGTATCCTGGTGGAACCCACAACTACAACGATTGCGTAAAGAAAAAAACAAAGCATGGAAATTATTTAGAAAGTACCCTAACCAACAAAACCTCATCTCTTTCAAGAAATCAAACGCCAATTTTCGTAGGGAAATCAAAGTTTCTAAAGAAAAAAAATTTCATGAAATCACATCCTCAATAAATCCTGAATCCTCCCCAATGAAAATTTGGCAAAAAATCCGGTGTCTTACAGGTACCTTCTCACCCCACACTATTAAATGCATCACAGAACAAGATCACAACATTACTGCTCCATCAGAAATAAGTAAAATTTTCGCAGAAACTTGGTCAAACAACTCTAAAGACGAATTTTTCTCCACTGACTTCCAAATTAAAAAAACAGATGCACTTAATTTGCTTTTTAAAAATACCCATTTATCGTTTCATTCTAATCACATCGAATCAGCCATCACAAAAATTGAATTCGAAAGTTGTCTTTCAAAACTTAAAGGCAAAACTCCTAGTAGGGATCGTATTTCATACCCGATGATAAAGAACCTTCCAACAACAGCCAAATACAGACTTCTTCAACTCTACAACAATATTTTTGTAACAGGTATCATTCCCCAAAGCTGGAAACATGCAACTATATTACCTTTATTAAAACCAAAAAAATCAAATAATAGTGTGAATGGTTATCGCCCAATATCACTGATCCCATGCATTTCGAAAATATTAGAAAAAATTGTTGCTAGTAGGCTTCTTTGGTTTTTGGAATCCAAAAACCTGATTAGCTCTAATCAAGTCGCTTTCAAAGCCAATAAAGGCTGTGATGACGCCCTCTTACATCTCGACCATTACATAACAAATGCTCTCTCAGCTCGGAAACATGTCACAGTTTTATCGTTAGACTTCGAAAAGGCATTTGACCGAATTGGTATCCACCAAATCTTAAATAAAATTGCATTCTGGGGTATTGGCCCAAAGATATACAACTTTATCAAATCCTTTTTGACTAACAGGAAGATTTGTGTGAAAGCAAACAACTGCTTTTCAAATTATTATCATCTCCACAATGGAATTCCCCAAGGATCTCCGCTGTCAGTTGTACTATTCTTGATAGCTTTTAACGAAGTTAGTTCTATAATAACAAGACACCCACAACTTGATCACTGCATTTACGCGGATGACGTTTACGTCCTTTGCAAAAATATTAACCTAATCGAACATCAAAATCTTTTTTCGAATGTTGTAACTGACATTTTGATATGGTCCACAACCTCTGGTGCAAAATTATCAGTAGATAATTTGATAGATAAATGCAAAACCTTGCATATTTGCCACAAAACTTCATGTAGTAAAATTAATTTTAAATTCAATAACATAAACATAGAAAATGTAAATAATTTAAATATATTAGGTGTTATTTTCAACAATAGATACAACTTTAAAAACCACTGTATAAAATTAAAAAAGAGCCTAGCTGCAAGAGCAAATATAGTAAGCTATTTATCATGTAAAAAATCAAATGTTCATATAAACACTCTATGTAACATAACTAGATCTCTTTTATTAAGTAAAATAGACTATGGCCTACTTATCTATGGGAACGCCCCCAAAACAACAATCAACATTATTAAAACTCCATATCATCAAGCCGTTAGGAGGAGTTTAAACGCTTTTCCTACTACACCGATACGCAACATGATGGTGGAAACAGGACTTCCTTTGGTAGAAGAACGCATTGATCAAATTAGAGCAAAACTTTACGTAAAAATCTTTTTCGCCCAAGGTTCAATTATCAACCACGACATAAAAGCTATACTGCAAGGTAAATTCCCAAAACGAATTCCATCTGCCCTCTCAACTGCAATAACAACTGCTAATTTAATGGAACTTCCTGCAGTAAGGAAATGCAAATACTTTCCAATTTTTCCACCTTGGTGCATATCCAAAACATCCGTCATTATGAATCTTGCAAATAATATAAAGAACAATACATCCAACCACATGTATCATGCCCTCTTCCAAGATCTTACCCACGATTTAAGATCAATCGGTTGGAAATTCGTTTACACCGATGGCTCCAAAACTCAGGAAAGCACTTCATTTGCATCAACACACGAAGACGGTTCACTCATATCAATCGGCCTACTGAACAATATAGCTTCAATCTTAACCGCAGAGGCAACAGCAATTCTGGAAACTGCAAAAATAACCGCAAAACTACCTGGTCGATTCGTTATATGTTCTGACAGTCAGTCAGTTCTTAACGCTATCCAAAATCCAAACAACAACACGGTTATCATTAACAAAATAAGGGATAATCTTATAAGGAACCCGAACAAATTAAAACTTATGTGGGTACCTGGTCATGTAGGTATATTGGGTAATGAACATGCTGATAAGGCTGCAAACGAAGCCCATCGATCACCAATAAAATTAACATCACATCTGACCAAACGGGATTTAACACGTGCTGTGAAAAACAAACTCACAGAACAACAACTTAACCTCTGGCAAAACAACTATCAGCACCATTACAAACATATTAATACCGAAAGAACCAAACCAATCTATCCTATTTCCACCCCTAAAAATATGAATACAGTCATGATAAGACTAAGACTGGGACACACAACTCTTACTCATCAACATCTTCTAAACAAGGATAATCCACCATCATGCAACAACTGCCAAACAACAGTCGATATTAAACACATTCTTGGATTAGGGGTATGCACATCATTTACCACTAACAAAAGCCTTTACAACTCATCCTTATCAGCTGAAGAAATCTTAAGAAACTTAGACCCGGAGAATATTAAAAATATTTACAACTTTATTAAATCTAACAATATTCAAATCTGAATTCTGAATTATGTAATAATTTAATTTAATTATATAATATATATACATAGGCACCTTCATTAATCATACTAATTTTTTTTTTTAACCTAAGAGTCAGAAGCTTTAACAGCTAGCGCTCATATTATGTTAACATGTTAATTTTAATTGGATGTTAATAAATTATAATAATAATAATAATAACAAGTAAATAACACACACATACACACACAGCCGCGATCGCGAAAAAATCGATAGAACGCGCGACAACGTCACCAACAACAACAACATTAACAAATATATATATATATGAAATTTCATGCATTCCAAAGGATCACATGATAACATTAAAATTTTTCTAATTTTTTTCAAACAATAATCAAAAGGAAAAAGAAACAAAACACTCATCATTGTAACATGCGGGTAGGCACACATTTATATATGTCCATCTATCCAGTCATCAGCGAAACATCCTTCAAGTTTTATAGTGCGGGACGCACTTATTTCACAAAATCACCACCAAGTTTAACGATATCACAATCAACTAATTTCTAAAATAAACACAATTAAAAGAAATACTCACTAACAAAAAATTCGCGAATAAAGTTGCGCAAAAGCATGCCGGCACCATGCTCGCGAAAACGAATTCACAATTTACATGAACATGATACATGAACAACACCTCACCAAATAGTACTACTCTTACGCATCGTAATCTAACTGCGTGAACACAATGCATACGCATACGCAACGGAGCCGGAGCCGCAAGAACTGTCAAAATATTAAAAAGTAGCAAATCCATTGATGTGAACACAATGCATACGCAACGCACTACGCGTCGCAAGCCGCAGACGGAAGAGTTGGCTAACTTTTAACTTTTACGTGCGTACTCAATAAAGTTGTTTTGGTTTTAAAGGCGGTAGAAGATGGACGAGTCGGAAAAAATTATTGAAGCAGTGCGAAGCCGAGAGATGTTATGGAATTTGTGTAACAGAAATTATAAAAATGTTAAAATGAAAGCCAAGGAGTGGAAAAACATATCTGAGGAATTGAATTTCGGTTTTTCTGTTTTGGTACAATGGTCGTACCCACCATCTTCGCTTTTTTTCTTTGAAATATTGTAAAGCCAGATAACAAATCTGGATTACACCCATCAAAAAAACCATCTCTTCATTCTCTCTTTCCATTCTAGCTTTTATTTTATTTTCACACACTCAAATTTGATATACTCGTAAATTAGATTTCATGCAGTCAGCTGACATCAATACAGACCTTATGTCAAAAAACACGTACGACGTCCAGCTGCATTGTGTGCAGTTTTTAAAAAACACGTACGACACAGTTTGACAGCTCTTTCAGCACCGGCTGCGTATTGCGTCTGCGGCTCCCATTGTGTTCACGCAGTAAAACATACGTAAGAATGACACACACACATGCGGATAAAATGAGAGGCAACGTTTTTAAATTTTTTATTGTTGTCTGTTGTACTGCTCTTTCGTGTTGTCCATTTGTGTTTATTTAATGTACTAATCACTTTATATCTCGTTCCATGTACACCATGAGAAAGAAGAGTACCACCAGCAGACAGTAATTATACCAATTAAGAAGGCAATCAAATGTCAACAGCCACCTGTGGAGAAGTAGCTGAACGTCATCGTCGGTACTACAGCGCATATTTCGGGACAGGGTGCACCACAAACAAAGGATGGAATTGCAAATTTTTTGGAGGCGGGAGAATGTTTGGAACTGGATGGAAACATTTACAACGAAAATAAACAATACTAAATGGAGTGTCATTTTGTGATCTGTCAAAGTGGTTTACCTTAAAAAAGCTCCATAGAGAAAATCGTTACAAAGTTTTGTTAAAATAGTAAATTAATCAAAAAGTTTTTGTGAAAACTCAAAAAAGTGCAGTATATACATCAGCGAATTGAAATACCAGTAAGACATAGCATTAAAGACCCTTAAAATTATTACCAAAGGTTCCGACAAAATTATCCTAACCTATGAACAAAAGAGGCCTTAAAGAAACTTCGCCGGTTCACGATAATATCCCGAAAAGAGCCCCATCAAAAAATATAATCGCAATGACTTCACCCGGTATCACTGCGGATAAAATGAGGGAAATCCTACTGGAAAACAACACCAGGCTTTTTTCAGAACTCGTGTCCAAGTCTGACTTCCAAATGCTGTACGCCGATCTGTCAAATCTCAGAGCAAAAAAAAAAGAGAGGAGGAGATTTCTGCAAAAGTACTTTTTTTGGAAAACCGTAACAAGTTTCTGGAGTTGCAAATGGAAAAGATATTGCAAAAAAATCTTGAAGAAAATGTCGTGGTGCATCTGCCGCAAGAGGAAAACATCGATCCAGAAAAAAAAGCAAAAGAAATATGCACTGGACTAATCGACGAATTCGAAACGAGCTCTTGTGTAGAATCTGCGCATAGAGTAAACGGTCAAAGTTCACGCACGGCAATAATAACCGTAAAATTAAATTCTAAAAATGCAGTTCTGAGTATTTTAAAAAATGCTAAGAAACTTAAAGGCACAAAAATAAGTATTCACAAAGATCTGCCACTAAGTACGCGTCAAAGAAGAAATAAATTGTTGGCAGTAATGAAGGTTCTACGCGAGTCAAATCCAAAAAAGAAAATTGTTGTGAGAGACGACAGAATGTACGTAGAGGGCACTCTTTTTACATGGGATTCATCGCAAGGTTTATCCAAAATAAAACAAATTCTCGGAGTAATTCCCCAAACATTAATAAATTAATAAATAAACTTCAATTAGAGACACAACAAATAAACAATAATAATGAAACGTCAACTGCAGAGAATGGCAGAAATGTCATTACACAATGGATTGGTAAAGGAGGAAACAAAATTGATGCGGAAACCGCTGTACACGGTGCGTGTGGAATTCCAAGTGGGACTTCTCATGTCGCATCTTCCAATTGAGAAGAAACCGTCTGCCAGGTGAACTTAAGCTATTCAACGCTAAAAATATTGAGCTACAACGTCGCCGGCCTAAAAAACAAAAGTATATTTGCAG
The DNA here is from genome assembly GCA_914767635.1 of Melanostoma mellinum. Classification (NCBI taxonomy): domain Eukaryota; kingdom Metazoa; phylum Arthropoda; class Insecta; order Diptera; family Syrphidae; genus Melanostoma; species Melanostoma mellinum. The sequence continues at coordinate 109,747,497 of OU612059.1, forward strand.
ATTTTTTTAATTATATTAAAGAATTCGATGTTTTTATGTTGTTTGAAACTCACGTTATAGATTATAATGAAACTAGTTATAAAAATATATTTATAAATTATGAATTAGAATACACACCAGCGGTTAAGACCAGCGTATTTGGAAGGGGGAGTGGTGGAGAGCTCTTCGGGTATAGAAAGCAGCTCAAAAATGCTGCAGCAAAGTTCAGATGCATAGGCGAATTTCGAATAATAGAAGTCAATTTAGAAGAAAAAATTCACCACATCATTCCAGTATATCTAAACTGTAGCCATTGGCAGCGTGACTTCGAAAAACTGCGTGACACTATTAATGAGATAGAGCCAAAAAATTTGATGCTGATAGGAGACTTCAATGGTAGAATAGGTGCTTCGCAAAATAATTTTAGCAGTGGAATCGACTCTCCATATATTCTTTACAATCGAAAATCAAAAGACGAGGTATGTGATCAAAAGGGAGCCAACATTCTAGAATTAGCGGATGATTTTGACTGTGGAGTATTAAATGGAAGCTGTGAAGGTGACCGCAGCGGAGAATTCACTTTTATTCGTGGCTCAGCATGCTCAGTAATTGATTATTGTTTTATTTCTGGAGATTGGTACACGTTTTTTGATGATTTTAGAGTAGCCGTTAAAGGATTTTCTGACCATATGCCTTTAGAGGTTTCCTTCAGAGTTAGAAGAACTTCAAGTGAAGCCTCCGTGCCCGCTCGAGAGCTTCCACCAAAGCTTTTATGGAAAGATGGCTTCCGGCCGTTATTTCAACGAAACTTGGAAATAGAGCTGGAAAACCAGGTAGTCCACGGCGATTTACTGAGTCCAGACATAGAAACCTTATTGAATATCATCAAAAGGGCAGCTCCAATAAGAACGTCAGGAAAGAAATCGTTAGAAAAAAAACAAAAATGGTTCGACAGTGAGTGTTTACAAGCTAGAAACGCGTCTTTTGCTTTTTTGAACATAGTGAGAACGACCGACAACCCTTACTTCAAAGCACTTTATGCAGAAGCAAATAAATATTACAAAACGCTCTGCTATACAAAAAAGAAAGAAATTTATAAAAAAAACATTGATCTAATAAACAAAGCGAAATCGTCAGCAGAATTCTGGAAAGCAGTAAGACTTGTAAGTGGGAAAAACAGAACGACTTATACATCTATCAATATAGACCAGTTAAAAATGCATTTTATGAATCTTCTCAATACACCTCAGATATCACTAAAATTTCAGTATGCGGAACCTTACATATTGGATGAATATTTAAATTCTCCCTTCACCCAAGCTGAAGTAGAAAAGGTTATAGAGAACTCCAAAGATGGGAAAGCACCGGGAGAGGATAGAATACCCTTCGAATATTTCAAAAACCTACCACCAGAATTCGTAAACCTCCTTACCATGGAGTACAATAGAATTTTTGAAACAGGTAATGTTCCAGAAAGTTTTCGACGAGCAATTATTTTTCCTCTTCACAAGAAAGGCAATCCTGAGGATCCGACTAATTATAGAGGCATTTCATTTCTCAACACAGCGGCAAAGATATTTAGTGCAATACTATTTAACCGGTTAAGCGAATGGGTCGAAATCAAGCAGATTTTGCATGAGTACCAAGCGGGTTTCAGGAAGAACTATTCAACTATAGACCAAATTTTCTCTTTGGTAAATATTGGTGACATCTACAAAACGAGAGGGAAAAAACTGTACGCATTTTTTGTAGACTTTCGATCAGCTTTCGACTCTATTCCAAGGGAAGCCCTTTTTTACAAACTCTGCGGATACGGCATCTCAACAAAAATGATAACCGTTATTAAAGAAATTTATAAAGACAATTTCGCAATGGTATGGGATGGTAAATCTCTCTCGGACGAGTTTCATACGTCAATAGGCGTTAAGCAAGGATGCGTTCTAAGTACTTTATTTTTTATATTGTACATTAACGACATTATCGACAGTGTGAAAGGGGGAATAGTAATGAGCGGAAAAAACATTCCAGGACTAATGTTTGCTGACGACTTAGTATTCTTATCGGAAACTATAAACGGAATGCAACTTATGATAAATAGACTTGAACGCTACTGTAAAACCTGGAACCTGTCGGTTAACCTGGCAAAGTCAAAAATGATGATTTTTAGAAGTGGAGGTGGCAGGTACGCGAGAAGTGAAAAGTGGACGTTTCAAGACGAAACAATAGAGGTTGTTAAGGAATATAAGTACCTGGGAGTGTTGATTACTTCTAACCTAAACCTAAATAAACACAATTATAAAAAAGTTTTAGTCAAATTTAATCACTAAAATTAAAGCCGGTTTGTGGTCAGTTTATATTATAAACGTTCAAAAATTCCTTATCGACCGCAAAAATTCGTAAATAAAAATACTCAAATTACAACACGTAACAAAATATATTTATTAATTTATAAATGCATTTCGGTCCACCACTGGGGAACCATCATCAGCGAGCGTCAATTATACACTAAACAAGATTACAAAAGAGAAACAGTGCAAAAAGAAAATGAAAAAGTTATTTTATTTTGTTATTGTTTTTTTTAAGCAACTAAACAAAGGTGATTGAATTGCTCCTGGTTCAAGATTCATCAGGTTGTCATATATATGTATATATAACGATTCGTAGGCATCAAGTTTGTAAGGTCTGCTTATTGATTTTAAAAGGCGAACATTTTCTATATCAAATTTGTTGTGCGGTACTTCGTGGTTAACATCATATGCGTGGGAGGCGATTGCATTCTCAAGTTTCTTACATTTAACAGCACGTATGTGTTCATTGAACCTAGTTTGTAATGCTCTTCTTGTTTGACCTATATATTTTTGGTTGCAGTTGGTGCAGGTTACTTCATAGACTCCACTTAGTTGTTCAAACGGGGTTTTGTCTTTCGTGGAGCCAAGGGCGAGCTTTAGTTTGTTGTTGTTGGAAAAAACCATTTGCATATTTGATTTCTCAAAAATATTTTGAAGTTTGTTGGTCACAACAGGTGCAAAGGGGACAGAAACTCGTTGTGCTTGTGATGATAAGATGATTGAATTTTGTGAGAAGAGTGTACTTTCCTTGTTGCGTTTGATTTTCCTTGAATGTTTGTGGATGAGACGGTCAATTAAGGTTGCATGAAAACCATTAACATCAGCTATATGTTTGATTTGTTCATACTCCCGTTTATAGTTTTCAACCGACAATGGGAGGCGGCAAAGTCTATGTACCATAGAATGAAAAGAAGCTATTTTCTGTTGATACGGACAAAATGAATCATTCGTAATGTATCTATCTGTTGATGTTGATTTTCGATAAACTGCGAAATGAAGTTTATTGTCTTGGCGTTTTATTTCAAGATCAAGAAAAGGTAGAGTGTGTTCGATTGGATTTTCTTTTTCAAAAGTGAATTGTATACTTGGATAGCGGTTGTTGATGGTTTCCAGAATATGTTCCACATTGGTTTCTTTCACTATTGCAAAGGTGTCGTCCACATATCTAAACCAAGTGCGGGGTAAAACACCCTCTTTTCATTCTATGGTACATAGACTTTGCCGCCTCCCATTGTCGGTTGAAAACTATAAACGGGAGTATGAACAAATCAAACATATAGCTGATGTTAATGGTTTTCATGCAACCTTAATTGACCGTCTCATCCACAAACATTCAAGGAAAATCAAACGCAACAAGGAAAGTACACTCTTCTCACAAAATTCAATCATCTTATCATCACAAGCACAACGAGTTTCTGTCCCCTTTGCACCTGTTGTGACCAACAAACTTCAAAATATTTTTGAGAAATCAAATATGCAAATGGTTTTTTCCAACAACAACAAACTAAAGCTCGCCCTTGGCTCCACGAAAGACAAAACCCCGTTTGAACAACTAAGTGGAGTCTATGAAGTAACCTGCACCAACTGCAACCAAAAATATATAGGTCAAACAAGAAGAGCATTACAAACTAGGTTCAATGAACACATACGTGCTGTTAAATGTAAGAAACTTGAGAATGCAATCGCCTCCCACGCATATGATGTTAACCACGAAGTACCGCACAACAAATTTGATATAGAAAATGTTCGCCTTTTAAAATCAATAAGCAGACCTTACAAACTTGATGCCTACGAATCGTTATATATACATATATATGACAACCTGATGAATCTTGAACCAGGAGCAATTCAATCACCTTTGTTTAGTTGCTTAAAAAAACAATAACAAAATAAAATAACTTTTTCATTTTCTTTTTGCACTGTTTCTCTTTTGTAATCTTGTTTAGTGTATAATTGACGCTCGCTGATGATGGTTCCCCAGTGGTGGACCGAAATGCATTTATAAATTAATAAATATATTTTGTTACGTGTTGTAATTTGAGTATTTTTATTTACGAATTTTTGCGGTCGATAAGGAATTTTTGAACGTTTATAATCTAAATAAACACCTTCAACAAAAACTATCTGAAGCTAAACGTGCATTGTCATCGGTTTGGAGAAGATGTTTAGATAAGAAAAATGTTTCATATATAGCGAAGTATAAAATCTTTCGATCAGCTGCATTATCAATTCTCTTTTACGGGGCCCAAGTATGGGGCTATCTTTCCTTCGATGCTGTAGAAAACTTCCTTCGTTTTTTTATTCGAAGCACCTTTAGGCTGCCTAATTGTTCACCAAATTATATGTTATATTTGGAAACAGGCATAGCACCGTTATTTTTGGATACGCTAAAAATACATTTTGAATACGTGGAAAGAGTAATGGCGATGGGAGAAGAAAGGATTCCAAGACTGGTTCTGAAACAATTATTAAATTCTGGGGGAACTTGCGTTAATGAGTGGACTATTGATGTTGTTTGTGTGAAAGTCTGTACACTGTCTAAAAATATTTTTATCGTTAACGTTTACATTGTTCCAAAAAGTTCAGCATCTGCTTATGCTGAACTGTCGCTAATTTTGGATCATATTTTTGAATTGTCGGACCTAGAAAGCCAAATTCTGTTACTAGGTGACTTTAATTTGCCATATGTCCAATGGTTACCCTCTGACGATGGATCATTCCAAAAACCCTCTCTAACTTCACCGCAGCGTGAGCTTTCTTGTTTAGATAATGTTGTATCTACTGACTTACAGCAAGTAAGCTGTATTAGAAATTTCCAAAACCGTATGTTAGACCTTGTTTTCTCTTCCGAAGCTATTAGCACGGTTGTTATTCAATCTAATTCGGGCATAACTAGAATTGATGATCTTCATCCCCCCTTAGATATTTTTATTGAACTAAGCAACGTATCTCACGTTATTAATAATTCAAATGACTGTTTATATACTTTTGACTTTCGAAAGGCGAATTTCGATTTGCTCTCGAATGAATTAAGCAGGGCTGGTATTGAAAATATATCAACCATTGCAAATATTGACGAAGCAGTCGCTTGCTTTTACTCCATTCTAGAAAATTGCATGGAAAAAACCATTCCCCAAAAGACGCTCAGAAATGCTAGTTTTTGTCAACCGTGGTTTACCAAGGAACTAAAGACTCTGAGAAATAAAAGAAACAAGGCTTGGAAGACCTATTTAATTACTCTTTCTCCAACCGACCACCAAATATTTATAAGTTTTTTTGAAGACTTCAAAACGCTTTCTCAGAATCTGTACTCTAGCTACGTCACCCAAATGGGCTGTTCTCTGAAAAACGATCCAAAAAGCTTTTGGTCCTTTGTAAATTCTAAAAAAAAATCAGACGGCTATCCAGCCAACTTTATTTATAATGCCATTTCATTAAAAAATACTCCCGACATTTGTAATGCCTTTGCAGACCATTTTAATGGCTCTTTTTGTAATACAAATCTAGAAATTGATGAAAACTACTTTGAATATTTAACTCACTGCTCGCAAGTGAATTTTAATAATATCCCTATTCAAAGTGACAGAATTACTTACTACCTCTCTTCTCTCAAAGATGACGTTTCTTCTGGCCCGGACAGGATTCCGCCAATTGTTTTAAAGAAGTGTTCCTCACGATTATCCTTTCCACTTGAACATCTTTTCAAGCTTTCATTAAAATCTGGAATATTCCCCACTCTTTGGAAAAAATCTTTTATCATACCTGTTTTCAAAAAGGGTGAAAAATCCGATATAAAAAACTATAGACCTATTTCAAAGCTCTCATGTATACCTAAGGTATTTGAACAAGTAGTCTGCGAAAGCGTATCCTTTTTTTCAAGGAATGTTGTCTGCCACCAGCAGCACGGATTTATGCAAAGAAGATCGACGGTTACCAACCTTCTATCCTTTCATCATAAGTGTTCCAATGCTCTTGAATGTGGGAACGAGCTTGATTGCATTTACACTGACTTCTCTAAGGCGTTTGACCAACTGTCTCATAACATCATACTTTATAAACTAAAAGCTTTTGGATTTCCCACAGTATTTATTGCTTGGATAAGCTCCTACTTAAAAAATAGGACTTATGAAGTCAAATTTCGTAACATTTTGTCAAAACCTTTCAATGCTATGTCTGGCGTGCCACAAGGTAGTCATCTTGGCCCCTTGCTTTTCATTATTGCTATAAATGATGTAATTTCTTGCATCTCCTATAGCGACATTTTAATCTTTGCTGATGATATGAAGATTTTTAAAATCATCAAAAATGCTTCAGATCGCGACTTCTTACAAAAAGATATTGATAGTTTTGTTGTATGGTGTTTAATGAACGGACTAACTTTAAACACTTCCAAGTGCCAAAGTATGACTTTTTCCCGCAAAAGATCTCCTAGCATTGGAGAATATTCAATATCGCAACAATCTTTATCACAAGTTTCTAGATTTCGTGACCTCGGTGTTCTTTTTAGTACCAACCTCGAATTTAATGAACACATCAACCTAATTATTAACAAAGCTAATTCAATGCTTGGCTTTATTAAGCGATGGGCAAAGGAGTTTAATGACCCTTATGTTACCCTCTCTTTATACAACTGTTATGTTCGTCCCCATCTAGAGTATGCTTCTCAGGTGTGGTCACCATTTTATGATATTCATAAATCACGAATCGAAGCAATACAGCACAGATTCATACGCTTCGCTCTGAAAGGTCTTCCTTGGGAAGATCCTTTCAATCTCCCTCCTTATGAAAATCGTATTCGCTTATTAAATCTTCAAACCCTCTCACAGAGAAGAATCAACAATGATTTAGTATTTTTTCATCAATTAATAACCGGTATAATTGATGCTCCCGACTTGCTCTCCCACATAGGATTCAACTATCGTGGAGGAACTCACCAACTACGTAATCTAGAGTTTATACATCGCTCCCACCACCGAACTAACTATGGAATGCATGAGCCATTAGCACGCATGAGTAGGTTATTCAACTCTAATCCTTTTATTGTTGATTTCAACATTAGTAAAAGTAGTTTAAAATTAATATTAAGAACCAGTGTACCATCTGCATGATTCATGTTTAGTAGATTTTTAATTACTGTAGTTTAATTTAATTTTTTATTTATAACCTTGTTTAGTTATGTTTCACTAGTTTAGTTTGTTCTCTTAATGTTAATTTAATTTAAGTTTTACTTTGTTATTTTTTTGTAATGTTTTTTTTATTTTTCCTCGTATACGTTCTCTTTGTGCTTGTGTTGGCGTTATTTACTAACCACTAACACTTGCATTAATGATGAAGAGCGTAGATAAGTGTGTACAGACGAGCTTGCTCTAAGTTCAGTACCACTTAAGTCTCTGAGATAAAAAAAAAAAAAAAAAAAAAATTGGCAGACGATTCTTTAGCAGATTTTACAGTATCAATTGATGAAAATCCTGAAACACTGAAAATACAGTTCAACAATTTACTGAAGAAAGTTGGAAGCATGATGTGTGATAAGTTCAATAGAGAAGCGGAATCGTCGCAATACAGAACCTACTACAGCAAGCTGAATCATTTTTTAAATACCAGCACTTATTTCCTGGAGCAAAATACAACTGATCAAATCAGCGCAATATTTAAAATAAGAGGTGAAGTTTTTAGTTTGAATTATATTCCACATCGACCTGATCTACCATTATTGTGCGATCTATGCAACTTGAAGGCCCGTGAAGATGTTTTCCATTTTTTGGGAATCTGTCCAATACTCAAGGAATTTAGAAGGCGTTTCTTTGCAACTGACACCCTTAGTTTGGCTGAAGTGATTAATATTTTGAATGGAGAGCGTGGTTGGGACACCCTAGCTAGATATATTTTAAATGCTTTTCGTAACAGAAAGCAAATAATTGAAGAAAACTTTTAAAACTTAAAAAAAAAAAAAAAAAAAAAAAAAAAAAAAAAAAAAAAAAAAAAAAAAAAAAAAAAAAAAAAAAAAAAAAAAAAAAAAAACTATTTACGTAAACTTAAACTTAAAATGTGTTATTTAAATTTAAATGTCACTCTGGTAGACGGCCTTCGGCCAAACCATATAAGACTTAGTAAAATCGTGTAATGAAATTTAATGTTAATATTTATGAAGTCAATAAACTAAAAACTAAACTAACTAACTAAACTAAACAATACTAAACATACGTTCCACAAAATGTAAATATAAACAAAAACATAGAATGTTTATGGAAAATTAATGAAGCGAATGTACATAAAGTCATATGACTAGAAAAGTTCTAGAAATTAAATACAACCAATTTATAACGATATCAAAGTGGACGTGTTTCTTTTGCTTTTATAAAGTTTTCATAAGTTATATGTTTTTCCTAGTTTTTTTGGCATACAAATAAAACCTAGTCGAGAACAGCCCCGCAGTACAATCGATCAGCCTCAGACCGTTTTCGAAGGTTTTGTCATGGAGGCTATGCTTACCGATTGTGTTTCCAAAGATGTCCTCCTTCCCTAGTTTTGCGTTGAAATCGCCAAGAACGATTTTCACGTCGTGTCTAGGGCACTGCTCATAAGTTTCTTCGAGGAGCTCGTAGAAACAGTCTTTGGAATCGTCGTCTTTCTCTTCTGTGGGAGCAAGGGCGCATATAAGGCTAATGTTGGCGAATTTAGCCCTGATGCGGATGGTAATTATACGCTCATTGACTGGATTTTGGCTAATCTTATCCCTGAGTCTTCCTGTAACGACAAATCCGCACCCAAATAAGCGCTGTTTCTGTTGTCTGTAGCAGTCGCCATTGTAGATGTCACAGTTTTTCATCTTTTTTATGCCCGGTCCACTCCATCGCACTTCTTGGATGGCGGTTATGTCTGCTTTGCAGCAGTCCAGGGCGTCCGCTAATTCTCCAGCTGCACGTAGTCCGTTAAGAGATCTTACGTTCCACTTGCAGATCCGGAGGTCATTGTCCTTTTTTCATTTGCTTGGGTCGTCAACTTTGAAATCATTATCGTTATCCTAGGCTGTTGTTTGTTTCGGAACTGGGCTTTTTTACGTGGTTGGGTAGTTAACCCTACGCACAACCCCCAACCTGGAGAGCCAGATCCTTTTGGATCCCTTCGGACATAAAGGGCTGGAATATGCAGTGTCATCACCCTGCTGCAGGGGTGTGAGTGCTGCCGTTGGCTCACAAGGAGCTCATCCGGCACCATCTCTACTTCAATATCCTGTCCTGGTATTGAAAGACCCTGAAAGATCTTTAAACCAAATATGTTGGAGTAGTTCTGTCATGTATGTGGACACACGCATCAGTCAGTCAACGCGCATGCCTCGGCCCGACAACATCACTTGTGTATCACCTTTTAGTTAATAATATGCCTTTAGAGTGCATTCTTGTCTTGTTCTTGTGCATACTTAATACTGGCGACGAGACACACTTAATTAATGTGCGCGAGAGAGACAAAGTCTTTTCTAACGTACAGTACATAGTTTCGATACATAGCTGAGATCAGCTAACTGTGCGAAACGAAAACGAAGAAAGAAAAATGAAATTGCATAGCAACAGCAGCCCACGCTGCAAACAGTACGCGTGCCGTTCGTTACCTTTCAATTTAATCAGTTAATCTTCTAGTATTCACTTGTATGTGAACTCGTGTATTTTTTGCGTTGCATATATACTTTTTTCCTGTCCGCATGACAGAAGAAAAGACAGTTTTTTAAAAAAAAAAAAAGTACTGAAGCATCAAGTGCTGAGTCGATCACATTTAACAACAATCCGACCACACGAGTGATGGCTGGAGTGGGTAACTTAGAACCCTTTGATTTGGCTCAGCCAAGTAAATGGACTTCCTACATGGAGCGATTCAAATTATTCGTCCCGGCCAATGATGTCAAAGAAGAAATCTGTAAAAAAGCAGCGTTCCTCACGTTAGCTGGAGCTCCACTCTACGATCTGTTGACATCATTGGCATCCCCGAAACAGGTAAGCGAATTAACATTAGCCGAAATCGACAAGTTATTAACCGATCATTTATCCCCAAAACCTTCGCAAATAACTTCGTTTTAACACTTCCATAAACGTGAACAACGTCCGGACGAATCTGTCAGCAGCTACATGGCGGCGCTACGAACTCTAGCAGTGGATTGCAAGTTTGACACAGCACTGGACCGCATGTTACGTGACCGTGTGTGCGGTTTGAAAGATGAAGGTTTGCAAAAAGTCTTCTAGCGGAGAGTGATCAAACTCTAACGGTGAAACTCGCCATTGAGCGCGCCACTGCAAGTGAAGCTGCCGCAATAAGTGCACTGGCTATAAGGCACTCTATCAAGGCCACCGAAGAAGAGCTTCATAGTAGTGAATCGATTCACAAAGTCAGAGCAAACTCACGTGCACAGCAGCGTAACCTTAGCAACAATCACGGATCATGTGCTGGGTGTGGAGGCGAACATCCTCGGAAACAATGTCCATATCTTGAAGCCGCTTGCCATTCCTGCGGCCAAAAGGGTCATCTACAGCGCGTCTGCCGTAACGCTAAGGCAACAAAATCGTCGACAACTGCTCGCTACATCGGCACGCCAAGAGACAAAACAAGGCAAATTTCGTGGAGAATCTTCGATCAACCAAGTCTTTCCATTGGTCAACCAAAAAAAATTCATCTCTATCGTCATCAACGGCCGTACGTGCACATTCGAAGTAGATTCTGGTTAACCTGTGAAGATCATAAAAGAAGCCACGTGCAATAATATCTGGCCAAGGGGAATCCCAGATCTATCCAAATGTGATTTGGATCTTAATGCTCGCGTTTTTGGCACCTATCTTCGAAAATCTTAACTTAAGATTCTGTCACTTTTCCCTTGTAAAAAGATTCAGATTTTCAGATGACAATTCAGATGACATTTAGATTTTCAGATTTTCGAACATAGATTTTCAGATGGAAAAGCTTGGCTGAAAATCTGAACTTCAGATTTTACTTGTCAAAACAAGGAAAAAACGTATATGACAATCGGACTTTACTCGGTATTCTTGGTTTATTTTTTCTTTTACTAGTTTTCGCTTGCTTGTTGAATTGAAATTGATTTTATATTGATTTTCGGATATTCTATTTTATAAATTGATATTCAAAGTGAATTTATCAGCAACAAAAAAATACTTTTGAGGGCATATGATTTTAATTTTTCTTATCAAAATTGATTGAAGTGAATTTAATTTGCATACTACCTTACACAAATACTTGGAAATCGAATTCCTTAACTTCAAACTGGGAAAATTAGTATGTTTTCCAATTACTTTTACCACTAACTATGTAGAACCGAGAGGTTAATCACAGTACCATTTTACATCTGACACAGAGCTTAAATAGCGTTCTTGACTGACAGTAGTAGTTTCGAAAACTTCGAAGTTGCGAAGAACGCGAGCAATGACTTCCAGCGCAACCCGATTCCAGTGAAGGGAGTCATCGATGTGTCAATTCACTACAACAATCGTAAAATTGACAATATGCCACTCATGATCGTCTCTGGCAGCGGCTCAAACTTGGTTGGGTGCAACTGGTTTGACGCACTTATACGCATCGAAGGCATTTACGCCATCAATAGTTGAATCAACATTGATTCAATAATTCAGAAGTTTAAGCACTTATTCTTTAACGAACTTGGTCGCTATACGGGACCGCCAGATTCAACCATGGCGCCGATGAGACTAGCACCACGACGAATACCTTTTGCAATTCAAGTGGCTTATGAAGAAGAAATCAATCGCTTATGCAGTTAAGGCATTCTAGTGCCTGTAGAATATTCCGCCTGGGCTACTCCGACAGTGCCTGTCGTTAAGAAAGATGGCGCAATCCGGATCTGTGGAGACTACAAATCAACCTTAAATCGGGCAATCAAACCGCACAATCACCAAATTCCAGCAGTCAGCACACTTTTAGCGTCCATCGCCCTTCGATGGATCATATATGCGATGGATCAATTTTTGCTAAGATAGACTTGGCACAAGCAAACCAGCAATTGGAAGTCGACGAACGCTCAGCGTTGCTGCAAACAATAACTACGCACAAGGATGCTTTTAAGGTGACCAGGCTTCAATTTAGTATCTCCTCCGCACCGGGAATATTTCAAAGCTGCATTGAAAAAATACTGCAGAACATTCAAGGAGTCTTGCCATACTTCGACGACATCATCGTCATGGGGAAGTCTGAAGAGGATCTGGCAGTAAGATTGAATGAGGTGTTACTCCGGTTCGACAAGGCTGGACTCCGGCTACGAAAGGATAAATGCCAGTTTGGTGTACCATCAGTGGAATTTTTGGGCTTCAAAATTGACGCATTGGGCGTTCGACCGTCTGCTAATAAGGTCAATGCGATTCACAACTTCATCCCCGAAGGACAAAAAACAGTTGCAGACATTTTTAGGGTTGATAAACTTTTATCATGCTTTCCTGCCACATAAAGCCACCATAGCAGAACCACTTCACCATCTATTGGATAAAAATGCGCACTGGGAATGGAAGCAACACCATGAAGAGGCGTTTAATAGACTAAAGAAGATCATCACATCAGATGACGTGTTGATGCACTATAATGAAAAAATGCCAGTGGTACTTACATGCGACGCATCACCCTATGGTCTCGGAGCAGTACTCAGTCATCAGTTAGCAGATGGGACCGAAAAACCCATTGCTTTTTACTCAAAAACGCTCTCGAAGCCAGAGCGAAACTACGCTCAAATTGACCGAGAAGCAGTGGCTCTTGTCGCAGGAGTTAAAAAAATTCCACAATTATCTATACCGACGCTCATTCACACTGGTCACCGATCATCGCCCACTATTGGGGATCTTTACCACAAATAAGTTAGTCCCCAACGTAATATCGTTCCAAATTCTTCGCCGCTCTATATTTCTGAATGCCTACAACTTTAATCTCGTACATCGTGCTGGAACTAAAATTGGCAACGCAGATTTCCTGAGTCGTTGCCCAATATCCACCAAAACGGAGTCGACATCCGAAGAAGTTCTCATCATAAGGTCATAAGCGCACAGTCATTAGCATCTCTAACCTCGAAGGATCGACAAGTTTCCAAAATTTTGAAGTGGGTGTTAAGGGGGTGGCCTAACACAAAAATTGACCGTTCAAGCGAATTGTACCCATATTATTCCCGTCGAGATGAGCTTTCGGCTAACAGAGGAGGACTTGTTTGGGGAAATCGTGCTGTCATTCCCCCACCGGCTAGAGAAACGATATTAAATGCTTTACATGCGCCACATCCTGGAAGAGTCAAAATGAAGGCATTAGCGCGGAGTAATGTGTGGTGGCCTAATATTGACGCGGAAATCGAACTCGTGGTTAAGAGATGCACACCATATCAGCAGAATCGAAATTAACAACCACACCCAGCAGTACACCATTGGGAATCAGCTAAACGTCCGTGGTCACGCCTACATGTCGATTTCGCTGGGCCCTTCCAAGGCAAAACATTTTACTTGGTCGTCGACTCTTATTCAAAATGGCTTGAGGTCGTCGTTGTCAATTCAACATCATCAGCTGCCGCAATTAAGTTTCTTCGTCAGCTCTTCGCCACTCATGGACTACCTCACGAACTAGTTTCGGACAACGGGACAGCATTCACTTTGTTCAACCAGCATATAACCCCATATGCCGCTATAAACCGTTCGCCCGCAGAGCTCTTACTCAATCGCGAACTCAAGACATACTTTGATAAAATACAACCACAAGAAATAACCTTCGGTTAAGGTCTCTGAACCCACTAACACTAAATGTTTCGTTGCAGGTAGTCCAGTTTGGGTTCGAAATGATTCCACTGGACAAAAGTGGATAGAAGGCCTGGTGTCTGATCAAAATGGTCCCATTTCCTACAGCGTCCGGCTTACGGACTCTCGAGTAATCAAGCGCCATCAAGATCAACTACGAAGTCGCGTGATGGTACCATCACCCGACGTTTCTGTTGAGGAGGCCCCATCGGCTGATGGTTCTAGAGCCAGCGAGCTATCGTCATCTGTAGAAACGGAATAAGCTACTTTACCAGCTGCCCCCCCCCCCCCCCCCCCCCCCCCCCCCGTTTCATCATCATCACAGCTTTTTTTTTTTTACTTTTTTTTAAGTGTATTTATTAGTTTCAATGAAACTCTTAATAAAAATTACATATACTTTGTATAAAATTATTTTAAAATACAAAAAATTAGACGTGATTATAAACATTTAAATTTATCAAAATCTTAAATTACTTAATTTTACATTTAATTTATATCACATTTTTTTTAATAAGTTATTTAGACAGAATTTTATTACATTTAAATTTGTTAAATTTTTAATTTAGGTGGGTAGTGTGTTGAATAGCTGAAGCCCTTTGTAGAAAAGATTATTTTGCCTTCTTGCCCTTCTATACAGTGGAAGTCGAAAGTCTCCAACATTCCTAAGTGGGTATCTATCGTTTGTTATGTACTGAACATTATTCTGTAAATAGGCAGGATATAGATCGAGTTTAATTTTAAAAATCATAACATGAGCGTTATATTTAAGACGTTGTCGAACATTTAGCCACCCGAGGGATTGCAACATAACAACTATTGTTGTTAATCTATCACACCTTAAAATAACCCTCATTGCACAGTTTTGGAGGGTTTGTAACTTGGTTTGGTTCTGGATAGAGCACATGTATAAGATGGACGAACAATAGTTGAAGTGGGGGAGTATAGTTGTGTTATATACTGTCAATGCACAGCTTTTCGTTATATTTTTTCTTATCCTTGAGAGGAAACCAATCTTTTGTGATATTTTAGAACACAACTTTGTAATATGAACGTCAAATTTCAGGTTATTGTCAATGATTACACCCAGAAATTTTATTTCAATCACCCATTCCAGTTCTTCACTATTCATTTTGATACTTGCACTTAAATTTTGGCCATTTATACACATACACTTAGTCTTTCGAATGTTTACCATAAGTTTGTTCATACACAGTCAATTATACATTGCATCCAGGTCTTGCTGAAATACAGACTGGTATCTAAGACAGCGGATCAAGCAGCTACATCACCCCGCAGATCTGAACGCAAACGACAGCCTCCAGAATTTTATATCGCATATGGGTTTTAAGGAGTGTCATGTATGTGGACACACGCATCAGTCAGTAAACGCGCATGCCTCGGCCCGACAACATCACTAGTGTATCACCTTTTAGTTAATAAACATAATATATACCTTTAGAGTGCATTCTTGTCTTGTTCTTGCGCATACTTAATAAGCTCCTTCAGGGGTTTCTGCTTTTTTGGCTGCTGAAGTCCACCTATCTACCGTAGTTTGTATAAGATCGGGAAAAAAAACAGAATCGGCCTCGTCCTCAAATTTCTAGTGCATATAAAGAAAAAAAAGAGAGAAGTTTAGGACAATCAATTCGATTACAGAGAAAATCTCTAGCAAGCATGACTAAATAATACTTTCTCCTAGCTTCGAGAGTCTTTAAATCTATTAACAGACATCTTACATTGTAGCTAGGTAAAATATTATCAACCCAATTTAGTTTACGCAAAGCGTACCTCGAAACTTTTTTTGAACGGATTCACTACGATTTATACCCACCCTATACAATGGACACCATATACAACCTGCATACTCAAGAAGTGATCTTACAAGTGAAATATATAAAGATTTAATCGTGTAAGGATCCAGAAATCGCATGATGAATCCAACTAATATGTTAGCCTTAGAAATAACGTAGTCTAGATGCAAATTAAAGGATAGCTTTGAATCGAAAATAACGCCTAGGTCTTTTTGTCTATCCACTGATTCAAGTTGAATGTCAGAAATGACGTATGAATGATTTATAGCATTAGGCGACCTGTGGTCTGTTCTTTTATTCTTGGATGTTACGCGATGTAACATCCGGTAACATTATGTCGTTCCTAAATGCAAAAAAGTTACGCGATGTAACATCGATGTCGTTCCTAAATGCAATGTTGAAGTGTCAGAATGTTACGTTTCGTAACTTTTTCCAACTCATCTCTGGGACTTGAGTTTCGATGTTGATATCTGTCAAACCCCTCTAAAATTATTGTTGCTCAGATTTGTGTTTGGTTTTTTTTTTTCATTTATCTTTAAAAATTCTGTAAGCAGTTATTAATTTTCAATCTTGTTCATTTCAGAATTCTTTTTTCTTCATCAAAAACATGTTTCTTTTATCTGGTTTTATATTTTAAGACATACTTTATTCTTATTTTTGACAGACCAACAAAGTGTAACATCGAGTCGTTCCTAAATGCAATCATGATTTTGTAACAAAGTCAAACATACACAACAACAACGATGATTTTGACACTACAGCATCGCGTAACATCGAAGCTATTTAGGAACGCAGTACTGGTAAATGTAATGCTCCTACACTTCGCTATATTCAAAAATAATCGATTTTCAAAACACCAAGCTGACACTTCATCTATATCAAGTTGAAGTCGATAACAATCCAATTCACACTTAATTGGCCTAAAAAGCTTAAGATCATCTGCAAAAAGCAAACATTCAGAATATCGAATTCTTGGTGGTAGATCGTATTTGATTCTTTCTTAATGATTGGAAAACTTTATTCAATACTTTTTACAAATGGAGGACTCAATTTAAAAGCGTCTTGTCTGCTCTAATATATATATACAATGATTCTTTATTCGCTTCGTCATTTACTTTACATTGAATTCGCCTAACTTAATTAAAGTTTACATGGGTCTTATTCATCTAGTTTTACTAAGGGCTTACCTACATAGGTATGATTGGTATAACCTTAAGTCGGATACAGAATACACATTTTATTAATTCATTTATACAACATGTCCCCTTTTGAAATAAAAAGACAATTTATTTTTAATACATGAATAACTGATTCTTTATAGTTAAATTTCAATTTCAGTCGTTTGAGGACCAGAAGCAATTCTAGTTAAATGATTTCACTCAATATCTTTTAATTTCTTTGCCCGACCTTAGTTTCAATGTTTCTTGTTCACTGTCGTGTTTTTCCTGAAGATTACCATGACTTTTATCTTGCATAACATCTCTTCTGTTACGTCGATATTGTTTTCCTTTTTCACTTTCTATAATTACTGATCTTGGAAACTTAGATACTTCAACTACCTTACCCTTTTCCCACTGACCACATGGAACTTGTCTAAAATAAACAGGAATATTTTCTGTTATTTCATCTCTTTTTCTAGTACCTTTATCATAATACTTTTTCATTTTTGATTGGTAATCTTGAACTTGAGAACTGTAAAGACCTTTATCTATTAAGACTGGTTTAAGATGTGAATCATGGATTGGAAGTCGAGTCCTTAGTTTTCTCGACATAAGTAGTTGAGATGGAGAATAATACTGTTGTGTAGTGGTTCGAAGATTTAAAAGTCCAAGGTATGGATCTTGATTCGTTTCAGAACATTTGGTCAATATTTTTTTGACCGTTTGTATGGTTCTTTCTACTAAGCCATTAGATTTTGGGTAATAGGGACTACTAGTTGAATGGTCAAATATCCATTCGTTTGCAAACTCCTTGAATTCTTTCGAGTTAAATGGCGGGCCATTATCAGACATCACTTCTGATGGTATCCCATGCCTTGCAAAAATTGACTTTAAGTGACTGATAATTTCAGTTGCTTTTGAAGATCGAATTTTGATTACTTCCATAAATTTTGAGTAGTAGTAAACTAAAATGAGATATAAATCTTTTTTCCATTCAAAAAGATCAATTGCTACTTTTTTAAAAGGTAAATTTGGCAAATCATGTGGTAATAAAGGTTCTTTTGTAGTTGCATTTTGGTATTTTTTACATGTTTCACAATTTTCAACATAATTTTGAATGTCATCATTCATATTTGTCCAAAATACAGTGCCTCTGGCACGTCGTTTACTTTTTTCAATACCTGGATGACCATCATGAATATGCCTGAGAATTTTGTTTCTTATATTTTGAGGAATAACTAATGCATGAGCTTTGAAAATTAGATTATCAATCTCGGTCAACTCTGATCTGTAATTCCAAAACTTTTGGAGATCGACACTAACTTTATTTTTATTTTCTGGCCATTGACCTTTGATATACTCATGTAATTTTTTCAAAGTTTCATCTTTTTTGGATGCTTCCAGAATTTCACGAAGTATTGGTTGTGACACGGCTACACTTGACTTTATATGACCAACATGAATCGCTATTTCTTTGTCTATCGTACTTTCTTCTCTGTGACATAACGGTGCTCTGGATAACATGTCTGCCACTAACATTTTCTTTCCAGGCTTGAATACAACATTTAAGTCATAGGCATGGAGTCGAAGCATCATTCTTTGCAATCTTGCAGGAACATGAACCAAAGCTTTCTTAAACAGAGGTATTAATGGTTTGTGGTCTGTTTCAACCAAGACAGTTTGACCATAAATAAATTGGTGCCATTTTTCACAACCAAAAAGAATCGCAAAAAGTTCTTTTTCAATCTGCGCATAGTTCCTTTGACATTCAGTAAGAGTTTTTGAGGCAAATGCTATAGGACGACTTTCTTGCAAAAGACAACCTCCAACTGCAAACTGTGAAGCATCGACAGACAAGACAAGTGACTTGGTTGGTTCGAAGTACGCAAGAACTGGTGGTGCTGACACAAGTGCTTTCAATTTTGTAAAAACACGTTCAAATGACTCATTCCATTGAAATTTAACATTTTTTTTAAGTAGTTGACGCAACGGTTCAGTTTCATTAGAAAGATTAGGGATAAATGATCCAAAATATGTTACAGTACCTAAAAACCTTTGAACTTCCTGCACAGATGTTGGTGATTTCATGTTCAAAATCGCCTCTACTTTTTGACTATCCGTGCTCACACCTAGTTCGTTAAAAATATGACCAAAAAATTTTATTTCAGACAATCCAAACCTACATTTTTCTTTGTTGAGCTTTAATCCGACTTTTTCTACACGCTCTAAAATCTGAGCTAACTTCCTATTATGTTCCTGAATGCTTCTCCCATACACCAAAATATCATCTATATAAATTATAACATCTAAATCTATAAAGATTTCTGTCATAACACGATGAAAAATTTCTTGTGCTACTTTTACACCATATGGCATCCTTAAGAACTTAAACCTTCCAAAAGGTGTATTGAATGTACATAAATCAGAGCTTGCTCGATCGAGTTTTAACATCCAATAACCCTTACTTGCATCTAGTGTAGAATAATATTTTGACCCTGCCAACTTTGACTTTATAACCTCTATATTAGGAATTGGGTAATGCTCACGTTGTAGTGCTTTGTTGAGATTCCTTGGATCCAAACAAATTCGCAACGAACCATCAGCTTTTTCAACTAACACTATTGAATTAACCCACTGAGTTGGATGTTTGACTTTTTCTATGACCTTTTGTTTTTCCATTCTCTTTAATTCCTGCTCTAGTTTGTCATGAAGCTTAAACGGAATTCGTCTAGGTGCATCGATGACAGGACTGACTTGAGGATCAACTTTGAGTTTAAATTCTCCATCTACACAACCTAAGCCCTTAAACAAGTGAGAGTATTTTGGTTCAATATTTTTAATTAAAACATCTGACTGATATTTGATTTCTTTAATACTCGACGACATAGATCTAATTCGCCTGACAAGACCAAGGTTTACGCAATCGTTTTTTCCCAAGACTGTGCTGACTTTTTCTTTTACTACGACAAAGTTAATTTTTTCTTGTTTGACCCTATTTTTAGTAATCCAAGCATTGACTCGACATTGACCAAGAACATTGACTTTAGATCCACCAAAAGCAGTTAATTTTGCAATACACTTCTGAAGTGCAAACTTTTGTGAAGAGTTGATGTACTCGAATGTATTCAAGCTCATCACATTTGCTTCTGCTCCCGTGTCCAACTCAATTTCAATTACTTTATCTTCAATTACTAAAAGTTCTTTAAAATACATTTCTGAATTTACTTAATACCCCTATTATGGATGACAACTCAACTGAAATTGGGTTGTCTTCTCATATACATAACACGGGCACACAACCCAATTTTCAGTTGGGTTGTCATCTGTAATAGGGGTGTAAATTTGATCATCAAAATTTTTAGACATAAGGGAACCAATAAAATAATCTTCATCATTACTTAAATTTACATCTACATTATTATGTTTCAAAGAAAATGACTTTATATTTTTGTTCGACTTACAGTACTTGGCAAAATGGTTCATGCCTTTACAAATATGACATTTTTGTCCTAGTGCTGGACATTGGACTCTGTGATTCCAATTACCACATCGCTCACATCGTTTGTTGGACTCGTTCATCTTTCCACCTGAATTAAAGCTGCTTGATGATGATGGTGTTGTTTTGACGTTTTGTTTCTTAGACTGCTGCTTGTTGAACTGCTTGGTGACTGGTGCTCCGTTCGACTTCTGTATATAGTTGATGTGATTCTCAGAATCCATGACTGTTGCTGACATCTCTTGTGACTGAGATTGACAAAGGACATACGACTTTGCACGTTTTTCGGCTTCTTCTAACGACAAATTTTCAATGTCAAGTAATTTGCGTCTCAACTTGTCATCAGTTAACCCAATAATGAAGACATCCCGGACCATCGACTCTTGAAATGTTTCATAAACGCAAGGTACAGCTAATTCCTTCAAACGCGTTAAAAATTGATCAACTGTTTCGGCTGTTTTCTGCTTGGCTGACAAAAATTTGTAGCGTTCGAACACAATATTTGTTCTGGGCGTACAATATTCATTAAATTTCTTCTTAACCTCCTCAAAATTCAGACTTTTCGGAAACGTGTTGTAAATTCGAAGACCTTCATCACCAATGTAAGACAAAATGGCGGTAACTTTTCTTTGGTCGTCATTTATTCCCACGAGGTTAAGGAAAATTTCCAGTTTTTGCAGCCAAAATTTCCATGCCGCAACCAGATTTGGCTGGTTAAAATTCATCTCACTTGGAGGTTTTGCTCCAAAAGAAAACTCCATTGTACGTATTTTCTCTTGACTTTGATCACCACTTGATTTTGACGATGAGGACGCTGACGACAACGAAGATGACTCTGACTCTATTTCTTCCAGTTCTTTAATCATTGGTTTTAATTGAAAATTCTTAAAATTCTTATTTTTTTTTTTCTTTTTTATTCACTCTATTCTTTATTCTTTAATCTTGGAAACGTGTAGTATTTTGGTTTTTGACATCTGACACCATTTTTTTTTTTTTTTTTTTTTTTTAATTTATAGGGTGAAGGTGAAAATTACCTTTTCAAGCACGTCGACCTGAAAGATCTTTTGTGCTGTTCCCTTAGGTTTAAAAACACGTAGTGTATAGGTTTGTTCATTCGAAGCTGAGGTCATGTAAGAACCTAAGAATCTTCGAGGAAGAGGTGTTTCTGATATCAAGGGGACAGGGGAACCCTTTATTGAATATTTTAAGCCTGGATCTAGCTAAGGCAGGGCATTCACATAAAATGTGTTCAGCTGTTTCTATGTCTTCAAGACAGAGACGACAGGTGTCATCTTGGCTGATGCCCATGTTTTTAAGATGATACTTGAGAGAGCAGTGTCCAGTGAAGAAGTCCGTAAGTAACTTTGCGTCACGTTTGCTCATGTCAAGAATTTCTTTCATACGTTTGTGGGATAAGTCAATGAATAGTTTTGACTGACGATGGCCATTTGAGTTGTTCCAGGTGCTGATCATGTTCTGTCGTTCCCAGGTAGCTAATTCGTTTTTTAGGCTACTTATTGGGAGACCACAGTAGGGTTCAGGGCCTTTGAATTGAGACTGAGAGCCAAGTCTAGCAAGTCGGTCAGCCTCTTCGTTACCCGGAACGCCTTCATGACCAGGCACCCATGAAAGAGTTATTTTATTGTGAGTAGCTAATTGAAGTAAACAAGTCAGGCAGTTCCAAACTAGTTTGGATTCGATTTTTGTCGAGGACAGAGCCTTTAGTGCTGCCTGACTGTCAGAGCAGATTAGGATGCTTGATCTTCGGAGGTTTCTTCTAATGCATTCTCTAATACAGAAGTTAGTCTTTGTAACTTTTGCAAAGATTTGCGGGCATAAACTTGTTCTGTTTTTTGCCACCAGACCAGCGAAGCATAGGTTATGATGGGTGTGATAATAGTGAGGTAAGTCCAGTAAATCATTTTTGGCCTAAGTCCCCACTTTTTACCAAAAAGTCTAGAACAGGCCCAGAAAGCATTTGTTGCTTTTGCTATGGTTTTGTCTTTCCAATTGAGTTTATTATCCAGGGTTACTCCTAGATATTTGACCTCTTTGGAAAAATTAATTTGAACACTATTTAGGGATAGTGTTTGGAGATCGATTTTTCGTCTCCTGGTGAATGGGATGATGACTGTTTTGGTGGGGTTGACCTTAAGCCCTTCTTTGTTGCACCAGTCATTAACTTTGTTCAGGGCCCTTTGCATACGGTTTGTGACCTGTGCTTCTTGATTGCCTTGAATAGAGATGACTAAGTCATCAGCTTAGCCTTGTGTATCAAGGCCCAGCTTATTGAGGTCATCCAAGAGCTGATCTATTACAATTGACCAGAGCAGGGGAGATAAAACACCCCCTTGGGGACAGCCTTTAACAGCATTAACTGTTATTGATGTTTGACCTAGTGTTGTGGAGATGATTCTGCCACTTAACATAGAGTCAATCCATTTAATGGTTGGTGTGTCAATTCCTTTGACAGTTGCAGCGGTTTGAATTGACAAATACGTAGTATTGTCAAAGGCGCCAGAAATATCAAGAAACGAGCAGAGTATGATGTCTTTCTTAGCAAACGCAGTCTCAATTTTGCTTACAAGCTGATGGAGAGCTGTAACAGTGGATTTACCCGTTTGGTAAGCGAATTGGTTAGCATTGAGAGGATTTGCTATTAAGGCCGTACTGCGAATGTGTAAATCAATCACTTTTTCCATGACCTTTAGAAAGAAAGATGTGAGACTGATTGGTCTGAAGGATTTTGGGTCTGAGTTTGATCTATTGCCAGCTTTTGGTATGAATACTACTCTCACCTTTCTCCAAGTTTGAGGGATGTAGCTTAATTCAAAACTGGATCTATAGATAAGTATAAGTGAGCAGATTATGGTATCAATTCCATACTGCAGGAGAGCAGGAAAGATACCATCTTCCCCGGGCGCCTTGAAAGGCTGTTGGGAGGATATTGCCCATTTAATGGAGTCTTCGTTAAAAATTTTTCTAGCTAGACTTCTTGTTGTGCTGTTAGGTGTAGTGTAACTCACATTTGTGGTTAGTGATTGATCAGTGGTATGTATACAGTCAGGAAAATGAGTGCCCAAAAGTAGGCTCAGAGTTTCACTGTAACTTTGGGTAAAACTACCATCCGATTTTTTTAAGAGACCAATACCATTGTTATGATCTTTAGCTAAGGCTTTTTGAACTCTAATTGAAGAAGGCAAGTTATCGATACTTTCACAGAAGTTTTTCCAGGTAAGTCGTTTTTGCCTTCTTATCATCGAGTTGTAAGTTGTTAGAGTTGTTCGATATTCGCTTCACGAATTGGTTCGTTTAGCTTTGTTGAACAACTTTCGAAGCTTTCTTTTTAACTTCTCCAACTCACTGTTCCACCAGGGAACATCGCGATTTAAGTTGGTCTGTCTAATGCGACAGCTGGACTCGTATGCGCTTGTGATTTGTGAGCTTAAGCGTGTTGCTTCCCTTTTAAGTTGATAAGGAGAGTCAATGTTTGGATAGGATGGTTCAAATTCACAACGAAGTGTCTCTGTGTAGAGATTCCAGTCCGTGTGTCTTGGTACCCTATTGTTCTCTATATTGTTGTGATTCGGCCTTGACAGATCAAATCTGATGTGCCGGTGGTCCGAGAATGATATCTCTTTCGAGACATGCCAATTGAGAATGTTGTTGGCTATGGCAAAACTTGCCACTGTCATATCCAACACTTCTTTCCTAGTGGAGGTGACAAAAGTAGGTTCATTTCCCTTATTTAGAATATCTAAGTTTGAGTGCATAAGAAAATCTAAAAGTGACTCACCTCTTTTGTTGATGTCTGTACTACCCCATATGGTGTGATGGGAGTTGGCATCACAACCAAGTAGTAGCTGTCTTCCCCTTGCGTTGCAGTAGCTAACAAGTTTTTTAACCTCTTCAGGTGGTGCGGAGGTAGTATCTCCCGGTTAGTAGGCTGAGGCTATTACAATGTTTTGTAAGCCTCTTGCCGTGGGGATCTCAGCTAGTACCGCAACGAGATCATTAGTGATGAATTCTGGAATGGGAAGAAAGTTAGTTCTTTTATGGATAAGAAGCGCAGCTCGTGGTTGGAGTTGCGTGTTGTCGTATATTAACTTACACGATTGTGTTGGAAGGCCTTTTATTTGGCCTCTTACCACCCATGGTTCCTGGACTAGTAAGCAGTCCAGATCCTGCTTGACAAATTCTCTGCTAGCCGCAGCTGAGGCAGCTTTGGCGTGCATAAGATTTATCTGCAGGAATTTTAGGGTGGTGTAACTCATTTTGATTTTGGGGTTGAGGTAAAGCTCGCTGGTGCTTTTAATAGCCTCTGCCGAGCTTTACCTTTGGGCCTGGGGTCCCGTTTTTGAGCCCAAAATTTGGCTGAGCTGCTTCTTGCAGCTGGTGTTGCATTTACGCCTTTTGGTGTTGTTTTGGCGACGGTTGTTGAGCAGGGAGGGGGGGGAGTTGTTGTTGCGTTACCAGAAGTACCTTTTGGTGAGGAGGGCCTAACGGCTGACTCCTCTGGTGAGGTATGTGTGGCATTAGCAACTGAGGGGGGAGGAACTAGGTTTAATGGAGCTGTCAGCCTGTTTTGTAGATCTGACGTTGGTGAAGGCTGTGGAGCACTTTTACCTGTCGTCAGAGTCGTACAGGCTGTCTTGACAGGGGAGTTAGGTGGGGTTTGGGGGCACCAGTTTTGTGAGGGGCTTTAGGTGGCGGAGTTGAACATCGCCAAACCTAAAGTCTATGATGTCTTTTCTTGTTTTTAGTAGAGCCGCAGATTTGTGGTCCACCGAAAAGGTAAGAACAGAGGCGGCACCTTTGGCTTCTCTTCTTATGATCCTCCATACAGGAACGGGGAGATCCCCATTCTGGACCTTGATTGCCGTGAGGATCTGTTCGTTCGTGCAGGTGGGACCAACGGGGAAATGGCCCACCAGAATTTGGTTTTTGGGAATTTCTTCCTCTTCAACCGCCTTCAGAGAGGCATTCTCCCAAGGCTTTATTTTTGGTATTTCGCCTTTTAGCCAATCAGCCGTGACCCTATTTTTGCAGTTGAAGACAAGCCACCCTGGTCTGAAATTGGTGCCAAAGAATTTGGGGCTGATATCCCCTGTCTTTTGGCTGCAAATCAAACCAAAGATGGAGTCTTGCACTACTGTCATTTGGTCAGTGTTAAGTAGCGTTTCCGGGAAGTCTGAGGCAAGGATAACTATTTTGTAACTCTCCAGCGCTTGCTTAAAATTTTGTTGCTCTATTTTTTGTCGATTTGGAGGCGGATTTGATGTGGCAGGCACATCAACAGACCTCTGCTTGTGAGCAGTGTTGGGTTTAGATATTTTGGCAGGATTTGTGTCCCTAGGGAAGGATTCAGAGCGATTCCTTTTTTCTCTCTTTGGAACAGCCGTTCTGGCTCTTTCTCTGGCTTCGGCTTCGTTAAGGCCGCTAGCAAGAAGGAATTTAAAGCGTTTGCGAGCAGCTCCACTAAGCTTGACGCGCGCTTTTTGTGTTGTTTTGATCGTTTGATCATTGTGTGTTGGAGGGGCAGCTTCGTCAAGAAGTTTCGCCTCCTCCAAAGAACCAATAGGTGGAAGGTCGTCAGGACCTGTCTCCATTGGAGTGGATGCACTTAGAGCAGCATCACTCTCTTTAAAGTTTATATTTTTATTTTCAATCTTGTACCCACGAGTAATAGGGAAAGGAGGTCACCATTGGCAGAGCCCTATGCCAACGTAAAGGACTTATAATTAAAACTGGATTTGCCTAGGTATCCAGAGTTCGCAACTAGCGACTAAGATCTCCTTAGCCATTCAGCCCTCGGCGTCGCTGTTCAACCACTGGCTTGAGGATTGTTTATCGACCTTTACTGGTCTAGATCCGTTATGTTCGGTTATTGCGTAAGCAAGTTGCAGTGGCACCTCGAGCAGGATGTTATTTGCTAACGCATAACGGTCTTGAAGAGGGAGAGGCTAGAGTTTCATGGAATACCAGACTTTTATTGCGCTTCACCAATTCCTGGGTCTATTGACCCTGGCCACCCATCTGACACCATATTTGATTCTTTCTTAATGATTGGAAAACTTTATTCAATACTTTTTACAAATGGAGGACTCAATTTAAAAGCGTCTTGTCTGCTCTAATATATATATACAATGATTCTTTATTCGCTTCGTTATTTACTTTACATTGAATTCGCCTAACTTAATTAAAGTTTACATGGGTCTTATTCATCTAGTTTTACTAAGGGCTTACCTACATAGGTATGATTGGTATAACCTTAAGTCGGATACAGAATACACATTTTATTAATTCATTTATACAACAGATCGTTTATAAATAATATAAAGAGGAGAGGTCCTAAATGACTCCCTTGTGGAACACCTGAGTGATTAAAAATTTCTTTTAAAACAACCGTTCCAATTTTTACATATTGTTTGCGATTGGTTAAGTAATTTTCAAACCATATAAGTAGGCTAGAGTGAAAACCTAACAATTTCAGTTTTTTTTAGCAGAATATCGTGTTGAACTCTATCACACGCTTTGGAGAAATCTGTATAGATAGCGTCAACCTGATTTCCACGTTCGATACCTCTAATGCAGAAATTAGAAAACAAGGCTAGATTAGTTACTGTTGACCTACCACTAACAAAACCATGTTGATCTGATATACTGGATCTAACCGCATCATAAAGACATTTCTTCACAATCGCTTCAAAAACTTTCGGTATCAACTTCAGTTTTGAAATGGGTCTGTAATTAATAACCTCTTGTTGTGAACCTGATTTATAAATTGGACTTATCATCGACAATTTCCAGTCATCTAAAAAGTTGCCAGTGGAAAGCGATAAGTTGAAAATTTTAGTAAGTGGAGCTGCAAGACTTAAAGAACACTTCTTAAGTGAAGCCGAGCAAAAATTATCAGGTGTTAGTTTGAAATCAGAATTCAAGGATGAAAGCTGAATCAAAACCTGGTCCACTGACAATGTTAAGCTTCCAAGATTAGTTAGTGTTTCACCACCTCGAATTTCATGCGAATGAGGAACGGAATCTAGAACAAAGTTAGACTGAAAATAAGACGCAAACATATCACATATAACGTCCTCACTGTTGGATGACTGACCAAGGTAATTCATGCTAGTTGGAATCCCATATGATTTACGTTTTGAATTAACAAATTTCATATAGCTTTTATATACAGATTTTTTTGCAGTTTCATATTCTTTTCTACATCGTATATATCGAAGGTGCAGGCTAGGATCTTTTCTGTAATTTTTATGTGCCTTAGAAAGTTTATTTTTAAGGTTAAGTAATCTATTATTAAACCAGACAGGCTTATTTTTATGTTTTCTCTCTTTAAATGGAATAAACAAATTATATGCTTCCTCAATTACAGCAGTGAAAGAATCGTAACACTCCTTTAAGTTACGAGAGCGAAGAGCTTCATCCCAACCGATGGCGTTAAAGAAATTATTCAATTCATCATAATTAGCTTTGCTGAAATCCCGAACAGAGTAAAACTCAGGTTTATCAAAATTTAGCTTATCGAAATTTAAGAACTTTAAATCAAATTGCAAGGCATAATGATGCTTTCTATTTTCAAAAATTGGAGTTTCTGATTTAACTAAATTTGCTTCAACTTCAGTATTTATAAAAACTGAGTCTAGAATTCGTCCTAATAAGTTTAAAACATAGTTGATCTGGTTTAAATTAAAAGACAGCATATAATCAATGAAGCTCGACTCCAATTTATTTGAGACATTGAAAGGAAGTAAACATTTATCTTTTTCAGAGTAAATCCATGAGTTTTTTAGTTGAGATAATCCACGTGTTTTTTAATCTAATAAATGAAAAGATTAATAAAGTTTTTAACAATTAAAACACTTTTTGTATTTCCTCAGATGTACATTTCAGAAGCAATGGTTCCATCGTCAGTGACGATGACGTTTTCATTTAGTTTTCATTTAGTAAATCCATTTTATATATGGGAGATTAAAGTCCCCTAAAATAATTATATTAGAACTAGGCCCTAACATATTAAAGACTTTAAGGATGTTATTGATATGCATCTGATAAATACTCATATTAGAATCAGGTGGAATATATGATACAATAATATAAAGATTATTAAATCCAAATGGCAAGGAAACTATCAGTTATTGAGGTTCTCTCAGCTGTCGTTGGGTCTTCGCTTCTTGCTTCGAAAAAATTCGTGAACCACAGTATGCGTAGGCCAAAAAGATATATCACATAGCAAATTGAAGAGCTCCTGGTTCCTCCCAACTTTGATTTCGAAGGAAGAGTACTCTTTCTCTGGCAACATCACAAATTTACGGATAGAGAGATTTGATAAATTAATTGATGAATTCTTCTTAGCAATGTAACTTTGTATCAAATGCTCCGAAGTAGAATGAGAAAGGCGGGATACAAATATACTCCTTGCGGGTGGTAAAGCGATGAGTATGTCAACATTCGAGGGGTCCGAGATCAAATTAGTTTCACTCAAAGTTGTATTTGAGATAAGGAGCTCCTCCTCCACAATGGAACTTGTCGAGTTATTCAGTGGCTTTTTTTTTTTTTAAATTATGTAGGGTGAAGGTGAAAATTACCTTTACAAGCACGTCGACCTGAAAGATCTTTTGTGCTGTTCCCTTAGGTTTAAAAACACGTAGTGTATAGGTTAGCTCATTCGAAGCTGAGGTCATGTAAGAACCTAAGAATCTTTGAGGAAGAGGTGCTTCTGATATCAATGGGACAGGGACAGGGTTTCCGTTCTCAAACCCGTTCCTGTGGGAATATCCGCGCAATTTTTTAAACTTCTCCTGAAAATAACAAACACAACAAAAAAAGAACTGGCCAAATTGGTCCAGGCGTTGTTAAGTTATGCGCTTCAAATTTTGCGATTCATTTTTATATGTATATATATTATATATATATTATTTTTTTTTTTAAATTATATAGGGTGAAGGTGAAAATTACCTTTACAAGCACGTCGACCTGAAAGATCTTTTGTGCTGTTCCCTTAGGTTTAAAAAAACACGTAGTGTATAGGTTTGTTCATTCGAAGCTGAGGTCATGTAAGAACCTAAGAATCTTCGAGGAAGAGGTGTTTCTGATATCAAGGGGACAGGGGAACCCTTTATTGAATATTTTAAGCCTAGATCTAGCTAAGGCAGGGCATTCACATAAAATGTGTTCAGCTGTTTCTATGTCTTCAAGACACAGACGACAGGTGTCATCTTGGCTGATGCCAATGTTTTTAAGATGATACTTGAGAGAGCAGTGTCCAGTGAAGAAGTCCGTAAGTAACTTTGCGTCACGTTTGCTCATGTCAAGAATTTCTTTCATACGTTTGTGGGATAAGTCAATGAATAGTTTTGACTGACGATGGCCATTTGAGTTGTTCCAGGTGCTGACCATGTTCTGTCGTTCCCAGGTAGCTAATTCGTTTTTAAGGCTTCTGATTGGGAGACCACAGTAGGGTTCAGGGCCTTTGAATTGGGACTGAGAGCCAAGTCTAGCAAGTCGGTCAGCCTCTTCGTTACCCGGTACGCCTTCATGACCAGGCACCCATGAAAGAGTTATTTTATTGTGAGTAGCTAATTGAAGTAAACAAGTCAGGCAGTTCCAAACTAGTTTGGATTCGATTTTTGTCGAGGACAGAGCCTTTAGTGCTGCCTGACTGTCAGAGCAGATAAGGATACTTGATTTTCGGAGGTTTCTTCTAATGCATTCCCTAATACAGAATTCTATAGCCATTACCTCTGCCTGAAAGATAGTAGGTGTCTTACCAAGGGATGTAGATGATTTAAAGTTGGGACCGTAAATCCCTGCACCTACACCGTTGTTTGTTTTTGAACCGTCAGTATACCAGATGTATTGGAAGTTATTTGTAAGAATTACAGGGTTCTTCCATGCTGAGCGGTTTGGAAAGATTGCTTCAAAGGGGTGGTGTAACATTATGCGTTTAGGCGTAAAGTCCGAGGAGTGGGCTGCAGGCGATTTCAGTATTGGGAGCACCTGCAGAATACTCATATGTTCTTGTAAGTTTTCCTTTCTCGAGTAGTTAGTGAGATGAAGCTTTAGTCCGCTTAGTGCAGCAGTCTTCTTTACTCTTTGATGTAGCGGAGGAAAATTTAATAAACTTTCTAACGCTAAAGTTGGGCAGGTGCGCATTGCACCTGTGATACCTACACAGGTTAGTCTTTGTAACTTTTGCAAAGATTTGCGGGCATAAACTTGTTCTGTTTTTTGCCACCAGATCAGTGAAGCATAGGTTATGATGGGTGTGATAATAGTGAGGTAAGTCCAGTAAATCATTTTTGGCCTAAGTCCCCACTTTTTACCAAAGAGTCTAGAACAGGCCCAGAAAGCATTTGTTGCTTTTGCTATGGTTTTGTCTAGATGTGGTTTCCATTTGAGTTTATTATCCAGGGTTACTCCTAGATATTTGACCTCTTTGGAAAAATTAATTTGAACATTATTTAGGGATAGTGTTTGGAGATCGATTTTACGTCTCCTGGTGAATGGAATGATGACTCTTTTAGTGGGGTTGACCTTAAGCCCTTCTTTATTGCACCAGTCATTAACTTTGTTCAGGGCACTTTGCATACGGTTTGTGACCTGTGCTTCTTGATTGCCTTGAATAGAGATGACTAGGTCATCAGCGTAGCCTTGTGTATCAAGGCCCAGCTTATTGACGTCATCCAAGAGCTGATCTATTACAATTGACCAGAGTAGGGGAGATAAAACACCCCCTTGGGGACAACCTTTAACAGCATTAACTGTTATTGATGTTTGACCTAGTGTGGTGGAGATGATTCTGCCACTTAACATAGAGTCAATCCATTTAATGGTTGGTGTGTCAATTCCTTTGACAGTTGCAGCGGTTTGAATTGACAGGTACGTAGTATTGTCAAAGGCGCCAGAAATATCAAGAAAAGAGCAGAGTATGATGTCTTTCTTAGCAAACGCATTCTCAATTTTGCTGACCAGCTGATGGAGAGCTGTAATAGTGGATTTACCAGTTTGGTAAGCGAATTGGTTAGCATTGAGAGGATTTGCTATTAAGGCCGTACTGCGAATGTGTAAATCAATCACCTTTTCCATGACCTTTAGAAAGAAGGATGTGAGACTGATTGGTCTGAATGATTTTGGGTCTGAGTTTGATCTATTGCCAGCTTTTGGTATGAATACTACTCTCACCTT